>CM030360.1:270193247-270695747 GCA_017893485.1 Hemerocallis citrina | reverse complement strand
AGTTTTCATGGCGAGGGATCGAACCCTTTCAATGCGGAGTACGTAGGTGCTTGCCCTCGGACCAATGTAGTATGGGATGCATAGAATCCGAACAAGTATGCATTAGTGTCATCTTAGTATAAAATATCTGCATTATGCATTAAGGCATTGCATACACTTACATGTTTAGTGTAGTCACATTTAACACTTTATTTGCATTCAAATTTATGGTTTGTTAAAGTATTAAGATCGTTATATTTTCGGCATAAAGAGGATGTCCGTGTGTAACATTTTTCATCGGTTGTAAGCAACTGACGTGCCCACAGTTTTATATGCAGGAGTTGGATTTTCATGAAGATATACAGTTGATATGCTGCTATTGAATTATTTAAATGTTAAAGATGTTGCAATAGTATAATTTTTCATTATTGTACTTCGTTTTATCTTCCACTGTGTAATTAAATGTAAATGACTGTGTTGTATTATAAAAAGTTCAAATTTCCTTGTAAAATTGTACGAAGTGAAGTATAAAGATCCTGTGGAACTTCGAATTCGGTCTTATTTGGAATTCGGAGTGTTACAATATAGATATATATAGGGAAGTCTTCCATTGTGTGGTGCACACGGCATGTGCACTCGGCCTTTCCGGCTTCATATCGACGATCCGAATCATTCACATTGATCTACACATCTAAATTAGTCTAAATACGTAAAATCAAATTATTTGAAATTCATTTGCTCATCCATTGAAGTGTTACAAAATTGTATGGCTGAAAATCATTGTTTTTTATAGTCACATGATGTATGAGCAAATGAATTTCAAATGATTTGATTTTACATATTTAGACTAATTTAGATGTGTAAATCAATGTGAACGGTTCGGGTAGTAGATATGAAGGTGGGAAGGCCGAGTGCACACAGAGGGGTGGTGCACAATGGAAGATTTTCCTATATACATATATATATATATATATATATATATATATATATAGAGAGAGAGAGAGAGAGAGAGAGAGAGAGAGAGAGAGAGAGAGAGAGTCTATTATGAGATGGTGAGCTTAACTCCTTATCGTGAGCTGAAGTTCTCAGCCCTTCGATTGCGTTCGATCGCGATCCGAGGGCTGAGATTTGATCCACCCATCTCATGTAGTGAGAGCTAATATGTTGAGGGGGAAAATAGTCATTTCGCTAACTCTCTTTCTTCCTCAACTCTCTTCCGTTCTCATATCTCTCCCGTTCTGTCTCTCTCTTCGACGATTCTTGAGGCGATTCCTCTATTTATTCTCTCACGATTCCTCTCTTCGATTTGAAGAGTGAGCTCTGATTCGAAGCTACGAACTGAGAACCCATTAAAATAGCAGCTCCACATCTCTTTCTCTCAACCCTATCCCCCAAATCAAAGCTGAGAACCGATTTCGAACCCTAGCCCCCAAATCGAAGCTCCACCTCTCTTTCTCTCAACGCACTGGAAACCCCTATTTGGAAACCCTAGTTGTGTTTGCCCTAATTCCGTTGCCCCTAAATCGAAACCCTATCAGCTGAGCCCTTCTTGCAAACTACTACAGCCCTATCAGGTAATCGAAACCCTATCAGGTAATCTCAAAATCAAAATTTTTTTCCTTTATAATTGTTCATGTTTATTTGGTGTTTTTATTTCGGAATATATGTATGAATAGGAAATTAAATATATATATATATATATATATATAGAGAGAGAGAGAGAGAGAGAAAGAGTCTATTATGAGATGGTGAGCTTAACTCCTTATCGTGAGCTGAAGTTCTCAGCCCTTCGATTGCGTTCGATCGCGATCCGAGGGCTGAGATTTGATCCACCCATCTCATGTAGTGAGAGCTAATATGTTGAGGGGGAAAGTAGTCATTTCGCTAACTCTCTTTCTTCCTCAACTCTCTTCCGTTCTCATATCTCTCCCGTTCTGTCTCTCTCTTCGACGATTCTTGAGGCGATTCCTCTATTTATTCTCTCACGATTCCTCTCTTCGATTTGAAGAGTGAGCTCTGATTCGAAGCTACGAACTGAGAACTCATTAAAATAGCAGCTCCACCTCTCTTTCTCTCAACCCTATCCCCCAAATCAAAGCTGAGAACCGATTTCGAACCCTAGCCCCCAAATCGAAGCTCCACCTCTCTTTCTCTCAACGCACTGGAAACCCCTATTTGGAAACCCTAGTTGTGTTTGCCCTAATTTGGTTGCCCCTAAATCGAAACCCTATCAGCTGAGCCCTTCTTGCAAACTACTATAGCCCTGTCAGGTAATCGAAACCCTATCAGGTAATCTCAAAATCAAAATTTTTTTCCTTTATAATTGTTCATGTTTATTTGGGGTTTTTATTTCAGAATATATGTATGAATAGGAAATTAGCTGAAAATCATCATAATCAGGCTAGCAGGGTTTAGAAAATAGATTCTGTTATGGTAGTATGGATTAGAAAATAGGAGGGGATCGATTGTGTCTGATCTACCAAAAGAATCATGTCCATATTATCATAATGTGGAATGAGGTATGTAACAAATACTGATTGGGAATGTTATTTGTTCTACCATAAAGGTAATATTACTTGTATACGGCGTCATTCATTTATGAAGGAGTTTACAGATACTAAGTATATGTAAATATTTGTGTGAAGAGATTTCTAGAACCGATAATTTAGCTAGCTTTTTTAAACACAACTGAATGGAAAGAACAATCTTAGTCATACAAACTCAAATAACCCCCAAACAATGTGCTACTAAAGCAGCTGGTTTCCATAAAATAAATTTAGTTAAGTTACCTGCCATTGAATTGATAAAGCCATCAACTTTTTTTTTCTTTACAGGCTTAATTCCTTATTAGGTTTAGACAATAAAATTAGTACACAATGACATGCATGGCCTACATTTTGATGAGAAAAGAAAATGAAGTGTTTGATAAGTTTAGGAGAAAGGGTTGCCTGAAAAAACAATCCATTTCATAGTTACATTTTGATCATGCATTTAGGCTTGTGTCACGCTTTCATATTTTATTTATCTTTGTGTTATTTTCTTCAGCTGCAACATATCAGTTTCACTTGAACAGTTGGACCACACAGGTAGATATGTTATCTATAAGTATCATTACTAGTTATCCAGTTGGGTGAGTGTGCACTTCCAACATAGTTTAGTTTCTTTAGTTTTTTAAGTTGTAGCTTATTTTTTTATGTTTATTATCTCATTTTCTATGTAGAATGGAGTTTGAAAATGAAGAATTACTAAGCCAAAATGTTCATAACGGGTGGAGAGACGTTGATGAAGCTTCTAAACCAATTGTTGGTTTAGTATTTGCAACTTTAGAGGTAGGATATGAATTTTATAAAATATATGCAAAGTTAGCTGATTTTTCTGTTTGCAAGTCTGCTACAATGGTAGACACGTCTACAAAGAAGACGTATTCACAACAATTTGTATGCTCAAAGCAAGGTTAGCCGATAAATAAGCCGATAGATACAGTTGGAGTGAATGTTACCAATATTGAAAACTATTTTCTTCAAATGTGATCTAGAGAAGAAGAAGGGATATGACTAGAGAAGAGTGTGGCGCAAATAAGAATTCAAAAGAATGATGATGGGAGATGGTCAATTCGAAGGTTTTTTGAAGAGCACACTCATCCTTGTGTTACACCTAGAAAGCAACAATAATTAGGAAGTAATAGAACTGTTTCAGAGGCACACAAAAATTTACTTAGTTCGTTCAAAGAGGCTAACATAAGACCTTCGGAGTTTATGTTCTACATGGAGATAGAAAATGAGGGTTTCAATAATATTAATTGTACTGAAAAGGCCATTAGAAATTCGTTGTAAAGAGACAAAGATGAGAGGAGCTTATGATGCAGATCTATTGATGGAGCATTTGCAAGAGGAAAAGGAGATGAATCCTTCATTTTGTTTTCATTATAAGGTGGATGAAGACAACAAATTAACCCATGTGTTTTGGGCTGATGCTCTTGCTGATGAACCAAATATTATTCACTTTTAGGAGCAATAATCTTAAGGTAATTAGACATTTAAAAGCTCTATATGTGGTATTTAACTCTAATTTTCTCTTTTCCATAGGAAACAGCCTAAAACAGCAAAACGAAGCAGATTCAGGATTTTAAGGATGATACTCAGAATATTGCAGATCATCAGTCGACTGATTCTCCCACACAGGCGACTGAACAGAGAAATCAAGTTTACGCAGAAGTCTCAACACAGTCGACTTACATCCAACACCAGTCGACTGGTATGCGGCGAGTCAGAAGATAAGAACAGATGCATCCTCATCCAAATCCGAATCAGAAATTAAGTTATCCAAACCCAGGTATTTTCTGCGAATAACAACTTCTCCAACAATCAAAGCAAGAGCACGTGGTGAGCAGATAAGGAAGAAAAGAAGAAAAGAGAAAGATATAAAAAACGCAGATCAAAAGAAGGAATTAAATAAAAAGGAGAGGACCTTTCTATAAAAGAAAAGTGCAAACCCTAAATCTCGAGCCGTGTCTATAAATATCAACCAGGGACCAAAATCAAAGGAGGCCGGATCCATCATCAACTGACCATCGACAGCAAGCATCAAAGAAGGAGAACAAGTCGACTACTGATTGGGCGCAATTTCAACATCATACAAATCAGTGTTCTTCTGTTCTTCCTTTGAGTCTTATTTTTATTGTAGTCATGAATTCTATTTTATCAATCAATAAAAGTTTTATTATGTGGAACTAATTTCATAGTTGGGTAGATTGAAACCGTAGTTGTGTAATGCTATATTCTTCTCTATTACTTATTGATTAAACCTGAGTGAATTGGAATAGATTTATAATAATCAAACTTGTTCAGAATTCCAAAGATCAGTCGACTGAGGTGACAGCAAGCCGACTGATATACGGAATCTGAGTTTATCAAGTTTGCGCATTATAAATCTGAATCTGTTATATGAGCATATTGGGACGACCCGTATCTCGTGTTCATATTTTGTAACAAAAGAATCTTTAGGGGTTCTTGGTTTAATCAACTTGAGGGATCTAGATCTGATACCAATTTCTAGAACTTCAAGTGTTTGTTCGTTTCCATTGTTCTTATGTTTTCTTTGAGTGAAACTTAGTAGATACCATGCTAAATACTTAAAGAAAGAAACGAATTAGAGTAGATACCATGCCTAATTCTTGGCTTAGGGAAACATTAACTTTAAGGAGTAGATACCATGCCCTTAAAGGAACAAACATGAGCAGTTGGAGTAGCATACAACTCAGCATTATTAACTATAGGTGGAAATCAATACCCAACTACTTTAATAGACATTCGTGACTCAAATTGTGATGCTATTTAATTTAGATTTTTATCCTTTCATTTCCTTAGATTTTTAGATCAACACCTTAAGATTCTATTTTCTATTTTATTGATTAGTGAGTTAAGTACTACAATCTCTGTGGGATCGACCCTTGCTCGTCACTACGCTTCTTCAAACGATTCGTACACTTGCGAGGTTTTTAATTTGTGTCTAGTTATTCTATTTATTTAGATAGTCTAGATTGCACAACAAGTTTTTGGCGCCGTTGCCGGGGATTGTTTAGTATTTTAACTTACAAATCAGTAAAATCTTTTTCTTTTTATTTTATTTTATTTCTTCTTTTTCTTTTCTTATATTTTCGTTCAGGTTAAACTTTGCACAGACTCAGACCAGTCGACTGTCTCCACAGATCAGTCGACTGTACAGCGAATAGTTCCAAAAGCAACAATGGGTGAGAATGTATTAATTCGAGTACCAATGCAAGACAAATTCATTCCAAAGAATATTGAGCAACCGTCTTGCATAGCTTTTCAACCCAAAGTCACAGGGAATATGCATCTATCGCCCCAATTACTCAGCATGGTTCCCCACTTCAATGGTAGACTAGACGAAGATCCGCATCTACATCTGCAAGATTTCTTTGATCTTTGCAGAACACAAAGCGTCCAAGGGCTTACCCCTGAACAAATCAGGTTAATCTTGTTTCCTTTTTCTTTAAAACTTAATGCTAAGTTGTGGTATAATTCTTTGGAACCAGGATCAATTCAGTCATGGGAGAAATTGGCAACAAAATTCTTGAAGGAGTTCTTTCCAGCTCAGAAGACCAGACAACTAAAAAGGGAAATTCTACTTTTCCAACAAAAAGATGGCGATGTATTCTTCGAGGCGTGGAAGGACTTCAAAAACAAGCTTCTCAAGTGTCCTACGCACAACATACCTAAGGATGATCAGGTACAATCATTTTATGAGGGTTTAAATGACGCTAACAAAGCAATTGTAGATGTAGGCTGCAATGGAATGTTGATGAGGAAGAGTGCTGAGGAGGCCATAAAGTTATTTGAAGAACTCAGCGAGAACTCACAACAATTCTCCACAAGGAGGGGTCTTTCGAAAAAATAGGGAGTATACGAAATTTCTCATAATAATAACATGCAAATAGAAATGGAAACCATGAACAAAAAGATTGATATGCTTGTGAATTCAACGTTGGGAGGCATAAAAAGCCAACCAAAAGAAATTTGTACAATTTGTTTTCATTCTAATCATACAACTAATTCATGTCCCATGTTTTCTTTCACAGATCAGGAGCACACAAACTACGTAGAACAGGGAATGTACCCGCCCCAGAACAATTTTTTTTCAAACACGTATAACCCAGGGTGGCAAAACCATCAAGACAATCAATTTGCACCAGGGGATACGCAGCAATTCCAGGGTGGGAATGGGTATGATGAGCCAGCACAAGAACAGGAGAAGTTGGATTTCGAATCCACCATTCTGCAGTTACTCTAACAGCAACAGCAAACAAGCAATCAACAAAGACAGGCCATTCAAAATTTGGAATTTCAAATTGGTCAAATTGCTACGGAGTTAAGTGAAAGAAAGGCAGGAGAATTTCCATCACAAACCATACCTAACCCTAGAGGACAAGAACAGCTCCAATCAAGGACAACACTAGAAGAAGTGATTGAGTTTACAATGTTTGATGGGCCACAATTTCCACACGATAATAATGAATGTTGTAATGTTAATGTGGTTCAGGAAATTTGCGACCAAACATTTCAGGAACATGGTGTTGATCCATTACAAGCAACAATTACACACCCTCTAACATTATCTCATGTTGAACAGGAACACTATGACTGGAGGATTGCAGAGACAGTACATCATCTTGAAACTCCAAAGTCATATACAGGTAAGCTTGCACCTGCAGTTAAAAATTTTGTGTCTGATAAAACTTGTGTTTCTGCAGATCAGTCCACTGGTGGACGGGATAAGTCGACTGTCCCGACTGCTACCAGGACCCCAGACGTGGAGCTGAAGCCGATGCCTGAACTTTTGACGCATGAATATTTGGGGGGAAATCAGACATTACCTGTGACAGCTACTGGAAAATTAAGCATGCATGAAGAAGCAAGGTTGCAGGGAGTCTTGCAGGAGCACAATGGTGCATTAAGATGGACCATTGCTGATAAACTGATGTCAAGATGGTACGGTCCATAAATTGTTGCAAAGGTTTCCCCCACATGGAGCGTTGGAGAAAAATCAAACGTTCAAGGTGAATGGGCATAAGGGGGAAACCTTATAATAAGATGAGTTGTGAGCCGCAAGCCATTCAATACACTGCACAACTCATCGAGTCTAGCTGAAGACAGGAAACACAGCGCTTATTGGGAGGCAACCCAATTGTTCAGGGGAGTACTTACACTCTCTTCCTTTATTCATTTCTTTAGTTATTCCTTTATTTCTTTAGTTTATTTTTCCTTCAAACTAGTTGGTACACATGCCTATACCTTAAGTGTTGTGCGAACATTGAGGACAATGTTCCATCTAAGTTTGGGGGTATTAGTTAGTTACATTTGGAGTCTTTTGAATTTTTTTTTTTTTTTTTAGGATAAACAATTTCTTATAAAGTAAGAGGAAGGATCCTTATTTACTTTAGGATTGTTGAGTTTCATAATTCCTTACAAATTTGTATGAGTCATGCGATTATACATAATAAACAAATGTAATGCTTTTTCTGGTGATTATTCCCTTTAGATCTAGTCCTAAATTGAGTTTAAGTAAATAGAGTGATAAAATATATATATATATATATATATATATATATATATATATATATATATATATATATATATATATATATATATTTGAATAAAGTCAATCTACTCCAATGTTTTGAGTGCTTAGTAACTAGGGGTATTCATCACCAATGTTTACCTTTACGTCAAACGGCAACTTGAAATATGAGTATGCAAAGCACTTTAAGGTTTGTGACTTGTTGAGTAACCGGGTGGATTCATCACAAATATTTTGCATTCGCGTCAAAAGGCAAGTGACGACTTTAAAGAAGAGACTATATATTAAAAAAGAAAAAAAAAAAAATCTCTAGTTTGCTACTCGGTTTGTGGTAGAGAAAAGGGATAATCACAGATTGGGTAGTTACATACTATAACTATAATTAATTGCATGACAAGTGTGGTTGAGTTTGGAGTTATGAATAGACAATTGCACTAGAGAAAGTGGGTATGCTTGTTTTTACTTTATTTGCAAATTATTTGTAACTTTGATTGCAAAGATTTTGATGCTTGCACAATGAGACATTTTCTTGGAGTAATGGGATGAGACTATTACTTTTTCCTTGTTCATAAATTCACTTTTTGCTTGAGGACAAGCAAAAGCTAAGTTTGGGGGTATTTGATGAACCAAATATTATTCACTTTTAGGAGCAATAATCTTAAGGTAATTAGACATTTAAAAGCTCTATATGTGGTATTTAACTCTAATTTTCTCTTTTCCATAGGAAACAGCCTAAAACAGCAAAACGAAGCAGATTCAGGATTTTAAGGATGATACTCAGAATATTGCAGATCATCAGTCGACTGATTCTCCCACACAGGCGACTGAACAGAGAAATCAAGTTTACGCAGAAGTCTCAACACAGTCGACTTACATCCAACACCAGTCGACTGGTATGCGGCGAGTCAGAAGATAAGAACAGATGCATCCTCATCCAAATCCGAATCAGAAATTAAGTTATCCAAACCCAGGTGTTTTCTGTGAATAACAACTTCTCCAACAATCAAAGCAAGAGCACGTGGTGAGCAGATAAGGAAGAAAAGAAGAAAAGAGAAAGATATAAAAAACGCAGATCAAAAGAAGGAATTAAATAAAAAGGAGAGGACCTTTCTATAAAAGAAAAGTGCAAACCCTAAATCTCGAGCCGTGTCTATAAATATCAACCAGGGACCAAAATCAAAGGGGGCCGGATCCATCATCAACTGACCATCGACAGCAAGCATCAAAGAAGGAGAACAAGTCGACTACTGATTGGGCACAATTTCAACATCATACAAATCAGTGTTCTTCTGTTCTTCCTTTGAGTCTTATTTTTATTGTAGTCATGAATTCTATTTTATCAATCAATAAAAGTTTTATTATGTGGAACTAATTTCATAGTTGGGTAGATTGAAACCGTAGTTGTGTAATGCTATATTCTTCTCTATTACCTATTGATTAAACCTGAGTGAATTGGAATAGATTTATAATAATCAAACTTGTTCAGAATTCCAAAGATCAGTCGACTGAGGTGACAGCAAGCCGACTGATATATGGAATCTGAGTTTATCAAGTTTGCACATTATAAATCTGAATCTGTTATATGAGCATATTGAGACGACCCGTATCTCGTGTTCATATTTTGTAACAAAAGAATCTTTAGGGGTTCTTGGTTTAATCAACTTGAGGGATCTAGATCTGATACCAATTTCTAGAACTTCAAGTGTTTGTTCGTTTCCATTGTTCTTATGTTTTCTTTGAGTGAAACTTAGTAGATACCATGCTAAATACTTAAGGAAAGAAACAAATTAGAGTAGATACCATGCCTAATTCTTGGCTTAGGAAAACATTAACTTTAAGGAGTAGATACCATGCCCTTAAAGGAACAAACATGAGCAGTTGGAGTAGTATACAACTCAGCATTACTAACTATAGGTGGAAATCAATACCCAACTACTTTAATAGACATTCGTGACTCAAATTGTGATGCTATTTAATTTAGATTTTTATCCTTTCATTTCCTTAGACTTTTAGATCAACACCTTAAGATTCTATTTTCTATTTTATTGATTAGTGAGTTAAGTACTACAATCTCTGTGGGATCGACCCTTGCTCGTCACTACGCTTCTTCAAACGATTCGTACACTTGCGAGGTTTTTAATTTGTGTCTAGTTATTCTATTTATTTAGATAGTCTAGATTGCACAACACTTGCCAGGAAAGCATATAAGCATTTTGGTGATGTGTTAATTTTTGATACTACATATGACACAAATGAGTACAAATTGGTTTTTGCTCCATTTACTGGAGTTAATCACCATGGTCAATCTGTAAATTTTGATGCAGCCTTTATAAATTAAGAAACGACCGAGATTGTTTGAAAAATGGGGTGAAACAATGTGTCGGCCTCCACTTAAAGTTATTATTACAATCAAGATCCTGCAATGAAAAATACAATCCGAATGTATTTTCCTGGTTCTAGCCACAGGCTATGTATGTGGCACATTCTTAAAAAACTTCGCGACAAGCTTGGTGGTCCGAGCCCTAATAGTGATTTTAGCATTCCATTCCATAGTTGCATTTGGAATTCAGAGATGCCGGAAGAGTTTGAGATGAGATGGAATGAAGTTATGAACGCTAATATGCAAATTGCAGGTAATCCTTGGTTTTATGAATTTTATTGTCGTTTGAATCATTTTTTATGATATTATTATTTGATAAATATTGAAATAGTAGGTAATCCTTGGTTTTCTGATATTTATGAGCTCCGTGAAAGATGGATACCAGCTTATGCTAAGTATATTTTCACTCGCACAACTCAAAGATCAGAAAGTATGAATGCTTTTGTTGATAAGTATATTAATAGTAAAAAAATTTTACATGAAGTTATTACGAGGTTTGAAAGGGCGATAAGGAAACAAAGATAAAACCAGTTAGCAGTAGACTATACAACTCTTCATACAAAACCGAAGTTGCAAACTGATTTAGAAGTTGAGACACAAATGTCTGAGGTCTACACAAGAGAGAAATTTTATGTATTTCAGGATAAATTAGTTCAAAACTTGAATTACGCCTCTTTAATGAAAGATGATTATGGGAGTGTGCGGCACTATATTTTGAGAAGAATGGGAAAGTCACTAAAATCAGATAAAACAAGAGATGTGTTCTATAAAGGAATGGACGATACTGGGTCTCGTACTTGTAGAAAATTTGAAGCTGATGGAATTCCTTGGAGACACATCCTTATGGTATTAAGGAATGAGTTTGTCAATTTCCTACCTCAATCTTATATCTTAAAGAGGTGGACCGCCTCGATAACTACCGAGATTGTATATGATGATGGTGGTAAAGAAATTATTGGTAGCTACGACAATCCACAAGATTTGGATTTGGTGGAGTTATCAAATGAAATCCAGAAGTTGATGAGCATTACTCGCTCATCCAAAGAGGTGTGCCACATGGCCAAAACATTAGTAGCTGGTGCTAATGCAGAATTGCAACAAGCTATGCCCCAAGATTTACAACAAGCAAGAAGCACTTCATTAGCTAAAACAGTAAATATTCATGTATAGGATATTGTAAAGACCAAAGGTAGTGGGAAGCGAATTAAATAGGGGAAGGAGAAAGCCTTGGAGAAAGCTGCGAAGCCATTAAGGAAGTGTCGTTTATGCAAGAAGCTTGTTAATCATGACAGCCGCACTTGCCCATTGAAGGAAAAGTTGGTATTCTCTTACATACTTTATTTCAATTTTTATTATATATAATATAATTTTACCTTTAATTTGTGCTAATTATTCGTATAGTTCTAATTTGAATGAGTCACAAGCTTCTACAACTTTTTTAAGAATGAAGGAAGTATCAATGCTTTCAAATATTTCTTCTTCCTGCCTTTTGTTGTGTGTTGATGTAGGCAATGATGACAAGCACTATTTTACAAGCACTACTTTCAGTTTGTCTTCCCCCACTCCCTCTTTAATTTTACAAGCACTATTGATGTATCTTGGCTAATTCGGAATGTTGTATCTGAAGCAAGCATGATTAAGAAATTTTTTCATGTATCTGAACCATTTTCATGTATCTTGGCTGATTCGGAATGTTATATCTTGGCTGATTGAAGCATTTTCTTGTATTATCTTGGCTAATTCATTATAATTTTAAACAACACATAAACATCTTTCAATCAACCGAGATGCGACATAAACATCTCTCAAACAGCTATGTTTATGATTATTTTGTTGCTCAGTTTATGTTGTTTCATGGCTGATTGAGCTCTGAATAATTTTTTTTCTGAGCATTCCAAGTTGGCATTTTTTTAGGGGGGAGGGGGGCACGGTTGAAACTTGTTGGCATGGCATAGTAATGCAGCCCTAGGGAAATAAGTTTGCTTGATTTACAACAAACACTGAAATAGAAGTGTGTTCTAAGCCTATGATTACTTCAAATAATATTTTTATTGATTAGTACGACTTGGCAGTTTGTAGTAATATTTTAGTTCATGAATGCATGTTTAGCATTTTTTGCTTTTAATTTTTTTCAGGAGAAGCATTAGTATATCAAGCAGGCATGATTCGGAATCTTGGTTGATTGAAGCATTTTCATGTATCTTGGCTGATTCATTATTATTCTAAAAAAATTTCATGTATTCAGATTTTTTTTTAATGTATCTTGGCTGATTCGGAATGTTGTATCTGAAGCATGTTCATGTTGGCTTATTGAAGCATTTTGACTGATTGTATCTTGGCTGATTCACGATACATTTTGGCTGATTGTATCTTGACTGATTTATTTTGGTTGATTGTATCTTGGCTGAATCTTGGCTGATGTAATTTTTTATATATAGTATCTTGGCTGATTGAAGCATTTTCATGTTGTAACTTGGCTAATTCATATAATTTTTTCATGTTGTATCTTGGCTGATTGAAGCATGTATGTGTTGTATCTTGGCTGATTCACAATATTTTGATGTTGTATCTTGACTGATTGAAGCATTGTCATGTTGTATCTTAGCTGATTCACAATTTTTTTTTATTGTATCTTGGCTGATTGAAGCATTTTCATGTTGTGACTTGGTTGATTCAAATAAAATTTTCAGTTTGTATATTGGCTGATTGAAGCATGTATATGTTGTATCTTAGCTGATTCATAATATGTAACCCATGTTTTCCATTTTGTGTATTTTGAGTGTATTTTCTTTTTCCTTGTATTTGATTCAGTTGTATCTCTTTTGGACCGTATTTTGGATCTTTTTCTATATATTCATTGGTTGATTCTTCGTCTCATTTGAGTTCCTGATTTTGGTGGCTATCGGTTTATATTTCTTTTTCCCTTCTTGTTTGATCAAGCTTTATTTTTTATTTCAAATTTTTCTATTTTGTTCAATCCTTATTATTCTGTTCTTGTCCTATTTTAATAAATATTCACTTTGATGCTATCTTGATTTTTGGGTTCCTACTTATTTTATAATCATTTGTTATACCGATTTTTATTCCTAATCTAATTCAATCCTACTCTAATAATCTACTATGCTTAAAAAAATTATTTAAAAAAAATTTTTTTAAAAAAAAAAGACCACTGTCACCTAATTACCCCAAGCCCATCAGCGTAAGCGTACCTAAACCCACTTGACCATCACCCGTTACCTTGTGCACCCGAAGCCCATAACCCCATCGGCCAAAACCCTAATCATCTACACCCATATTTATATCCCCTCCTAACCCACGCAGCCGCTCTCAACTCCCCTTGTGCCCTTCCTCTGCCGCCTCTCCCTATCTCCCGCTGCACCCTCTTTCGGTCCCTAGTTCACCCCGACCTCCTAGCCTATCTCCGTTCACCCTCTCCGTCCGAGCCTTGCTCTCTCGTCTCTTTTTCTCTCCCTGTGTCCATGAGCACGGTGCTTGACCAACCCCGGTGCTCCCTTTCGTTCTCCACTCTCCGACACCTACAGCAGCATAGCAGTGCGTTCCCCAGGCCGCCATGCTCTCCTCCGACACCAACAGTAGGCAGCAACCGCAGTGAGCCTCCCTCACTGTCGTTGTCGTCGTCTCGTCGTTCTGCTGCTCTTGTTGTGCGGGTGTTGATATCGTGTGGTATCGAGTTGTAGTTCGTTGAGTGCATTGGTTCGTGTGCTCGTGAGGTTTGTCCGTTCGTTCTTGGAGTGTTTGGTTCATTAGTTGTTCGTGGGTTTTGCTCGTTCTGGTTCATGTGTTCGTTGAGTTCGTGGCCCAGAAATCCGTTCCCGTTATTCTTGCTTGGTGTCGTTTTACGTTGTCGGTTAAGGTAAGTAACTTGTATTCTTTTCTTTGTGTAATACAAGTACTAAATACCGCCTGTAGTGTAGTTGGGTTCTAGAGACAATTTGTGTGTGAAACCCCTTGTTGATATTGTCTCTATAGTGATTATTTGACCATAGTTGCCTCACGACATATGTGACATGATATAACCTAGGATTGTCCACATCTTGTTGTATATATGCGTGTTATTCATATATTATCTTGTGCTCGTTCGTGTTATTCGTGGTAGACTTGTTGTGGACTTGTGAAATACCCTATATCATGTTTTTTGGACATCTAGTACACCATATTTCATATTTGATTATGATTTGAATGAGTTTTATGTGAACTAGTTGATCTTGTGCATATGCGATATTTTCAGTTTTGCTGGCTTTTCCGTTTTGATCAGTATATCAGACCCTATCAGGTCAGTATTTAAGAATATTTTGTGAACATGATTTGTAGAGAATTCTATCTATTTTTCAACCCTTTTGATGGATCTCAGTTTCGATTTACGGTTTGTGAGTTATGTCATTTTACTACAGTGGTGTCGAAAGGTTTCCATATTTTGTTTTCTGTGAATTCTAAAGAGTAATCTATTTTTATTCTGGTGATAAATTTATTATTTGGATCTGAAATTTTTCTCAGTACTTCTAGACTTGATTGGGTTTACCCAGAATTTTGGTGGATTTATTTGAGGAGTTTTACAAACTTTTCATGCTTGCAAATAAAGAGTTTACGTGCAGAATTTTACTACTGTTCAGTAAACAACTTGATTTTCGACCTATTTCTACTTGCTTTCTCTAAAATATTTCTGAATACGAAAGTTAGCCTACTGTATCTATTTTATCACCCTTTTGGCGGATTTGGATTTCGATTTATGGTTTGTGAGATATTGTTGTTTTCGTAATACAGTGTTTGCGATTTCATATTTGCAAAACTTTTGTGTCTTGATGTTTTCTGATTTTACTTGACTACTCTATTTTTGTTGAAAAATTATGAAACTTAATTTTCTGTTACTACTCATATAGGAAAATACCCCAGATTTTTCGTGGATTTATTTAATGAGTTTTTTTTACTGTTTTCCTGACTTTGAATACGAACTTCTGATTTCTGGCTGAACGTATTTTCTGGTTTCAATTCAGTTTTGAGTTATGTTTTTCTGAAATACTATATGACTTATATATGTTCGCTGGATTCAGCCGGGAATCTATTTTCTATACCTTTGGACGGATTCAAATTTGGCCGTTTGTAGCAACGGGAATCCTTGTTTTAGTGCAGTACTGTCTTGTTGTTCTGAATTAGAATTCTCGTTGTTCTATTCTTTTGTGTGTTATCTTCCACCTGTACATGTTATCTTGCAACTTAAACTTGTTACATAATCATGCCATGTTATTCTTTCCATGTTTTGTACTCGCACATGCTTGTTTGATAATAATAAAAAATGACCAAGCCGGGGTTTAAGGGAAAGATCTAATAGTGGATAATACAGAAACGTGTACTCAAAAGGGGATCCACAGATCCTACGTGATGACTTGATACATGATACTTGACACTTGAACGCAAGACACGTGATTACTTGCCACTTGCAGAACTTGACACGTGATACATGATATATGATACTTGGAGCTTAAAGCTCGATTACTTGATACTTGTCTCTGAGTACACTGTCCTCTATAATCCACTATGAAATCTAAAGCGAAACTATTTGTTGTAGCAACCATGTAGTAAAAATCGAGATGCATGAAGTGCTACCGAGATAGTAATAACTATAAGACTTGATACATGACACTTGAACATGATACATACTTACTTGATACTTGACTACATGATACATGATGCTTGATACATGACACTTGATACATGTTTACATGATACTTGATACTTGTTATTTGTTTACATGATGCTTGTTCACTTGACACTTGATACATGCTTGTGGTTGTGTAAAAATGGCCTGGGGCCCAACCAGGGCCCAGGACAGCTCTCGCTCAAAAATGAGAAAAACAACAATCTGGCTCGGCTTCGAACCACTACAGGGTCGGCACTGAGCCGCAAGTTCTCCCCCACAAAACTGGTCTCCTCGTATCCGACGAGCCTCGATGGCCCTCGGCCTCCGATCCGCGACAGCCCCACGGGCCGTCCGCCCAGTCTGGCGAAGAATGAGGATGACATGGCACAACCTAGGCCATCCGATTCCCCCAGAGGCGCAGGAGCCCCATGATCAGCCATGTCAACTCCAAATACCACCTAGGGCTTTGACACGTCAGCCCTATACCACTCTTGGCACTGCCACGTCCGCCCTAAACCCCCTGAGCCTCCTGCCACGTCAGGACCATGGGCTTTCGGGTTCAGACCCGGCCCCCAAGCGGATCCAAACCCGGTTGGGATTCCCTATAAATACCAGACCCTCACCCACCTTTTCAGGTAATCAATCTTTGCCACCTAAATTTTCCTAGTTACTGCTACTCTCTCACAGAGACTGACTAGAGCGTCGGAGGGTCCGCCACCGGGATAAACCCCGGTGTTTGAAGACCGTCTGCAGGTACTCGAGGCGAGGCCATCCGAGCCGATCCTCAAGCGCCGAAGCGAGCCCCTCACTCACCGTCTGGCACCGTAATCTTCCCTCATTACAAATTGAGTTCGAACTCACACCTGGTGCATCCACACTGCGACAAAAAACAAACCGCATCAGGTTGGCGCCGTCTGTGGGAACCCTTTATTCGGTACGGACGACAGTCCGAGCCTCGCCACCGACGCTCTCCCTCGACCCGATCTCCCATGGCTCCCCGAGCCCGAAGATCGGCCCGTTCTGCCCGACCAGACGGGCCTCCTCCCGAGGGGGCCCTCGACGGAGGGCAAGCATCCAATAATCCGGGTGGAAACCCCGGACCCCAGCGAAGCGCTTCACACGTCGCCGAACCCGACCTTCGTCGGGTCATTATGAACAGAAGGGCTAGCCAAGTTAGGGGAGGGACCGCTTCCAACTCGGCCCCGAACCATTCCAGGCCTACGCAGGGGGATAGGCCATCGGCACTCAGCCGCATCGGCCGAATTCCTACGCCCCGACCCAACCCTTCCGACCATGGCGCGGTCACCAGGGGCGAGTTCAGAAGCTTCAGAGATGAAATCATGGAGGCCCTCCATGGAGCGCCGAGGTCCGCGACCTATGGCCGAGCCCCTCAAATGAGCGAAGGGAGAAGCCACACTCGTGCGCCGACTCCCCCTCCTGAGCGCACAGACGAGGTGCTCCGACGCCTCCTAGAGATGGAGAATCGAATCGAGCACATCGGCGACAGGAATCCCAACCTAGTCCAAGGACGGGGGCCTTCTCGACCTCCATTTTCCGTCAACATCATAGAAGCGGAGATCCCCCGGAACTTCCGGCCTCCGCAGTTCGAGACTTACAACGGCGAGGGTGATCCAGCTGATCACATGGAGGGCTTCAAAACCCTCATGATGATTCACAGCGCTTCGGATCCCCTGCTGTGCCGAGCCTTCCCGGCCACCCTCCGGGTTCCGGCCAGGGATTGGTTCTCCAAACTCTCCCCTGGCTCGATCTTCTCGTTCGACCAGCTGGAAGCCAGCTTCCTGGCCCACTTCATCACTAGCCGGAAGAGCGAAAGGACGAGCGCTTCCCTGCTCGACCTCAGTCAGAGGGAGGGGGAGTCGCTCCGTAACTTCGTCAAGAGGTTCACAACCGAGGCCAGATCCGTCTCTGCCCTCGACGCAGGGGTCGCCTCGGCAGCTTTCCGACACAATGTCCGCCACAACCAGCTAAAGGTCTTCTTAGCAAAGAGGCCACCTCTGGACTTCCCTGACCTTCTCAACCGGGTCGAGAAGTACATACGAGCTGAAGAAGCTCTGAACCCAGAGGGCAGCAAAGAAGTCATGGGGAAGGGCAAGCGCAGGGTCGATGAGGCCGAACCTGCCAAGAAAACAGCAAAGGAAGGGGTCGGCGCGAAGAGGGCACCTCCGGTCCCTCGCTTCGAAAGGTACACTCCCTTGACACATAACATGTCCGCCATCCTCTTAGAAATCGAGGATAAGGGCATTGTCCGACTACCTCCCCGATCAAATAACAACAAGAAGCGAGATCAGCTCTTCTACTGCCGTTTCCACAGAGATCATGGGCACGAAACCGACCAATGTCGGGCCCTGAAAGACGAGATTGAGGAACTCATCTCACGAGGGTACCTCCAAGAATTCACCAGAGAAGGCCCACGGGATCGGCGAGATGCTAGGAACCGGAGGCCTTCGCCTCCGAACCCTACTCCGAACCGCATTCAGGATCGGGACCCCGAACCCGAGGGAGCTGCGGATACGCCATTCATCTTGCACTGTGTCCACGGGGGGCCAATGGGGGGAGAGTCAAATACTTTCCGAAAAGCCTTCATCCGAGAGGTGAATGTTGTCCAAGACAACCCCTCGCCCAAGTTGCAACCAGTGCCTGTCTCCTTCTCCGGAGAGGACCTCGAAGGCGTTCGCCTCCCTCATTGCGATGCCCTCGTCATTGGCCTCCACATGGCTAATTGTGAGGTTCAACGAATTCTCGTCGACAACGGCCGCTCGGTAAATATTCTCTTCCTCGAAGCCTTCGAGAATCTCAAGCTACCCAGAGGCAAGCTCAAGCCAGCCGGATACACCTTGCATGGGTTCTCTGGCGTCCTTGTCGTGATAGAAGGGATTGTTACTCTCGACGTCACCGCGAGATCGGCTCCTGTCAAGAGGACCGAGTCCATGGACTTCATGGTGGTAAACGTCAAGGCGGCTTACAATGCCATACTCGGCCGACCCGGATTATGCTCCCTTCAAGCGGTACCTTCAGCTTACCATCTGAAACTTAAATTTTCCACCCCACAAGGGGTCGGCATTGTCCGAGGTAGCCAAGAAGCAGCACGGTCGTGCTACATGACCGCCGTCGGAGGGGGTGTGTTCCCCCTCGACGCCGTTGAGCTCGAACCCGAGAGGGACGGTCCCGCTCCAGAGCCTGTCGACGAGCTGGAGGAGGTCCCGTTCGGCGCCGAGGATGAATCGAAATGGTTTCGGGTGAGCCGCTCGCTCCCCGAGGACTTGAAGCCAGGTATAATCGCCTGCATCCGCCGCAACATTGATCTCTTCGCCTGGAAGCCCTCCGACATGCCCGGGATCTCCGAAGACTTGATTATGCATCGGCTGAGCGTCATCCCAGACTCTAAGCCAGTCGTCCAAAAGAGGCGCAAAGTCGCCCCGGAGAGGCAGCAAATTGTGAAGACAGAGGTCGACAAACTCTTGTCGGCTCGATTTATTCAGGAAGTCAGCTACCCCGAGTGGTTGGCTAATGTCGTCATGGTGAAGAAGGCAACAGGGGGCTGGCAGATCTGTATCAACTTCACGGATTTAAATAAAGCATGTCCGAAAGATCCTTTCCCACTCCCCCGCATCGATGCTTTAATCGACGCAACCTCGGGGCATGAGCTACTGTCCTTCATGGACGCATTCTCAGGGTATAATCAGATTAGGATGTTTCCACCGGACATCTCCAAGACCTCGTTCGTCACCGACCAGGGTCTTTTCTGCTACCGCGTTATGCCCTTCGGGCTAAAGAACGCCGGAGCCACATACCAACGGCTCGTCAACAGAATCTTCAAAGACCTGATCGGCCGCAACGTGGAAGTCTATGTCGACGACATGCTCGTCAAGAGCCGGGCCGGGTCGGACCACGTCGCCGACCTCGAGGAAGCCTTCGGAGTCCTCCGGCATCACAACATGAGGCTCAACCCGGCTAAATGCGCCTTCGGCGTCTCCACTGGGAAATTCCTGGGGTTCATCGTCAGCCAGCGTGGCATCGAGGCGAACCCCGAGAAAATCCAAGCTATTATTGACATGGCCCCGCCCCACAATGTCAAGGAGGTTCAGAGGCATACAGGCCAGTTGGCTGCAATCGGCCGTTTCCTCTCCAAGTCAGGGGAGAAGTCTCTCCCCTTCTTCAAAGCTCTACGAGGAAAGGGGGGCTTCGAGTGGGGTACCCATAAACAAGAGGCTTTCGAACAGCTAAAGCAGTACCTCGCCAACCCTCCTCTCCTCAGCAAGCGCGAGCCGGGCGAACCACTATGGCTCTACCTGTCTGCCTCGGATAGCGCACTCAGCGTCGTCCTCGTCCGAGAGGAAGATGGGATCCAGAGGCCATTGTACTATGTGAGCAAAGTTCTGCTCCCCGCCGAGACGAGGTACGCAAAGATAGAGAAGGTGGCCTATGCTTTGGTCATGGCAGCCCGGAAGCTTCGTCCTTACTTCCAGGCCCACTCCGTCCAAGTACTGACCGACCAGCCACTGAAGACTGTCCTTCACAAGCCCGAAAACTCCGGCCGCTTAGTCAAGTGGTCAATTGAGCTGAGTCAGTTCGACATCAGCTATCAGCCGAGGACGGCCATTAAAGGGCAGGCCCTCGCCGAGTTCATAACTGAGTGCACCGTCTCCGAACAGCCCAGCATCAAAGGCTCGGATCCGACCTGGGAGGTCTTTGTCGATAGATCATCATGCGAAACGGGGAGTGGGGCTGGCATCATCCTTCGTGGCCCCGACCAATTCCTACTTCAATACTTCCTCCGCCTCAACTTTCCGGCCTCCAACAACGAGGCGGAATACGAGGCCATGATCACCGGACTCCCTAGCCCACCGAGCCGGTGCCCAGCAAATTCGAGCCTACAGCGATTCTCAGCTCGTGGTCAATCAGATCACCGGGGAATACGATGCTCGCGACGATCGGATGATGAGGTATTTGGCGGTGGTCCGACGTCTCCTGGCGTCCTTCAACTGTGCCGCGGTTATCAGAGTCCCTAGGGAGCAGAACGCTCAAGCAGACGCGTTGTCCAAACTCGCCTCTTCCTCCTTCGAGGGTCTCGATCAGACGGTGCTCATAAAAATCCTCCTAAAGCCAAGTATCAACGATCAAGACCAGGAAGCAATGTGTGTCCAAGACGGTGCCAGTCCAGACGACTGGACCACTCCCATCCGAAGATTCTTAGTCAGTGTCGAGCTTCCTGAAGACCGAGCCGAGGCCAGACGGGTCAGGGTCCGAGCTGAAAGGTTCGTCATGATTGATGACATCCTCTTCAAACGCTCATACACCTTGGCCGACGGCAAGCCATACCTCCGCTGTCTCACCAGCGACGAAGCCAGCTACGCGCTAAAAGACCTTCATGAGGGGATTGGCGGATGCCACATGGGGAGCAGAACACTCGCTCGGAAGGCCCTGAATCAGGGGTACTATTGGCCGACCATGCTCCAAGACTCGTATGACCTAGTCAAGAGGTGCGGCCCATGCCAAAGGTTCTCCCCTATCAAGAGGCTTCCTCAAGCCAATCTCCGATCCCTGGCTAGTCCTACGCCATTCGCCATGTGGGGCATGGACCTCGTGGGCCCCTTCCCCATAGCTGTAGGGCAAAAGAAATTCCTGATAGTCGCCATCGACTACTTCATCAAGTGGCTCGAAGCCGAGCCTCTGTCCAGCATCACCGAGCGCCAAGTACAACAATTCTTTTGGAAGAACATCATTTGCCGGTTCGGAATCCCTCGGGTCCTCGTTACGGACAACGGAACCCAATTCCAAGGTCAGAACTTCCAAACTTTCTGCGCAGACATCGGCATCCAGCAGTGTTTCTCCGCTATTTGCCACCCTCAGTCCAACGGCCAAGCAGAGAACGCAAACAGGCGAATCCTCGACGACCTCAAAAAGCACCTCGACAGTTCCCCCAAAGGACTGTGGGTCGAAGAACTGCCTAGCGTGCTTTGGGCGCACCGAACCACCAAGAGGATCCCCACGGGAGAGACGCCGTTCAGCTTTACCTACGGGACGGAGGCAGTTATCCCCGTCGAGGTCGGCCTGCCTTCTCCCCGGATCATAGCCTTCGATGAAGTTGACAATTCGTCCGGCCTGAGGGCCAACCTGGACCTCGTCGCCGAGGTCAGAGAGAAGTCTTCAATCCGAAGAAGCATCTACCAACAACGGATCGAGAAGTTTTACAACAAGAAGGTCCGCCCCACAAACATCAAGGCGGGGGACCTCATGTTACGAAAACTGTCCGTCTCCGATCCAACCAAGAAGAGGAAATTGGCTCCCAACTGGGAAGGCCCATACTGTGTAGTCGAAGCTGTACGCCCTGGTACATACCGACTGGCAGATATGGACGGCCGGCTGATCAGCCGACCCTGGAACGCCGAGCACCTAATGAAGTTCCTGGAAGAACGAACATAGGTTCTAGCTTGGCTAATGTAAATAGTATTTTTTGTAAGCTGTCATGTGTAAAGGGCCGTTTTAGCGACCCTCCCTATCATGTATGAAAGAAATCGCTTTTTGTCAAAACTCCAAACGCCTCGGCAGCCCTGACCTAACACCGGACAATGGGATCGGCACCCGAGTCCTCACTCCGGTATCGTCCCCAACGTCCCGGTAGGTCTGACCCGGCTTCAAGCCAGGGAGTCTTCCTAACGCCCCGCGCCGATCCCTCATGGATCGACGGGGCCGAACCTCACCTCCGCCATCATCCACTACACTATTGGCCAGAGCAAAGAATGAAAAGAATTCTTTATTCATATTCCCTTATTAGTTCAGAAGAAACAAACAAAGACCGTTACAGGACCACTCCACTCATCTCAAACTGGAGGAAGTCGCCATCTTAGGGCCCCTCGGGTCCGACGAATGGCGGGACCACTCCGACCGAATGACTAGGAGCCCTCTCCTCGTCATGGTGGTCCTTAGGCTCAGCCACGGTCGACACACCAGCCACAGAGCTCTGGGCATCAACTGGTCGCACACGCTCCAGCAGCAGCAACGCAGAGGGAACCCCCTCTGCTCGCCGACCCACCGAGGAGGATGCCGAGACACCTAGCATCGTCTTATAACGGTGTATCTCCATCTCCTTCTCCACAATGACATCGCGAAGTAATCTCTCAGAGGAGGGCCTCTGCACCGATGCACTCGACATGGTATATCCAAGACCGACACTGCCGAGGTCCCGATCCACTATCGCCCTCCTTAGCCGGATCGCCTCCTCACTTAAGGCTTCAGACTTATTCCGATAATAGTTAAAGGCCGCATCAGTGTCACGAGCCCCCTTTCGATAGCGAACCAACGTGGCCTCCAGGGCCTCAACTTTGCTCCGGAGCCACGCCACGTCGGAACGACGGGGGTCCACCTCGGGAAGGGGAGCCGCAACCTACAAGAGAACCAGCCCACTCAAAACACATAAGCAAGGAGGTTCGGAAATATCCGAGGTCAAAACACTTGGCCAGTCAAAAATCTTTTTTTATAAATGGAATCACTTTGTACAAAAAATGTGGTGGCCAGTCCGCGGAAGGCAAATACAATCGAGAGATGAAAAAAGAAGGACAAAACTATACAACTTGTTTTCCCACCTCAACATCGGCCGGGTTCACAGGGAGGTCGGCAGCCGGGTCATCAACGGGCCCTTCTTCATGGGGGTCTTCGGTGTCCCCTCGATCTCCATGTCGTAGTCGAAGTTGGACAGGTCGACGGTCGGGTAGAAGTGCCTCACATGACTGAGGGCCTTCGCATAGCACTCGTCCTGGGCTTTGATCACCAGGAGCTGACCCGCCTCCGTCAACTCATCCTTCTCCTTGGCGAACCTCTTCTTCTGAGCCGCCATCTTCTTTGCCCATTCCTCCTTCTCCTTGTCGAACGCCGTCTTCATCTCCTGCTCCCTCTTGTGAGAGCCTTCGAGCTCTATCTTCATCTCCTTCATCTCCTGCATGGCCTTATCAGCCCGGTCTCGCTCCCGCTTCAAGGCCGCCTCATAAAGGCCCCTCATGTGGGCCCCCTGCACGGTCGCCTGTAGCAACCAAGCACTACTGAGAAAACCTCCGTTAGAAACATTTCACAAGGCAAGTGGGGTCGGCAGACTTACCAGCACATTAGCCTGCGCGAGGCGCGTATACGCATCCTCCAGGCCCTCGGCGTTCATCTCCGCGCGGTCCCGAGGGGTCGCCAGCTTAGCCGCCACCTCGACAGCCTGGCGCCCTCGGGTCAAACAGTCACCCTCACGGATTGACCAAGCCGGCACCCACGGTCGCCGCAACCTCTCCTCTACCTCTGCCTCCACCAGGGGACCCTTCCCCTTATCAAGATCGGCTGCCTTGCCCTGGTTCGAGCCCCCCTGAACCGCCACGTCCTTGCCCGTCTCCGAGCGAGTCCTTTTGGCCCTCGGCTGAACTGGGGCCTCGGAGACCACCTGGGACGACCCCCTCGTCTTCATCGCGTCCCCCTTCTTCTCGGCCTTCTCCTTCTTCATGGCGAGCCTCTTTGCCTTGATTGATTCAGGATCCATACCTGCGAAAAGATCCATTAAGAACAATGAGCGCAAAAGAACAACAAGACCAAGAGAAAGGAAACAACTACATACAAAGCACTACTGGGCTCAGTCCGACGCTCGCCAGGTGACCCTCCGTCACCTTCGGCCAACTGATACTGTTGGACAGACGGAGGCGCTCAACGAACCTCCACTCCTCGGCTGTCAGATCCCTCGGCCTCGGCGCTTTAAAGCTCGGCTTAGAATGGTTCCATCGAGTAGGGATGTTCCAAGGCTCCTCACTCCGAATCACCAAATATTTTTTCTTCCACTCCTTGATAGAGTCCGGGTGACCGTGGACGACCTTCCCCTTACTCCGAGGCGAGATATAATAAACACCCTCCGACTCCCCTGACGAGCTGATCCCCAGCATCGCCCGGAACACGCTCAACCGAAGGGGCACCTTCTGCTCCTCGCACAACAGCACGAAGCAGATGATCTGCTTCCAGGAGTTCGGCCCATACTGCATCGGTGCCAGGAACGCCCAATTCAACACCTCCCGAACAAACGGATGGACCGGCAGCCTCAGTCCAGAGATGAAGGCGTCCGCTGGGAAGACGCAGTACCAAGCAGGCAGGGGGTCGGTCTGGCGCAGGGTGGAGTTCGGCAACATGAGCTCGTAGCCGGGCCCTATGTGGTACGCCAACTGCAAAGCCTCCAAGTCACCAGCCTCTAAGACGGTCGGAAGCGTGTCCATCTTCACCCTCTTTCGGCTCGGCGAAGATGCCTAGACCCCAAAAAGCTCCTTATTGGAAAGGTCGTCGGGGTACCGACGGAACGGCTTCGGCTGTACGGGCGACCCTGTCCTTAAGTTATGGTAAACAGGTGCCTGGCTCGAGCCACCGGCCCTCGACCCCTTCTTCTTCGGAGCCCTCTTCTTCTTGGCTCCTTCCGGCAAGGGGGTAGATAATCGCCCCAGACCGGTCGGATTTTGAGGCCCTTCGGCTTCACCCTCCTCTGCGCCACCCTCCTCTTCGGAAGCTAACTCTAAGATCTGAACTTCGTCCGAACTGTCGCTTGCTTCCTCCGACTCGCTACTCTCCACCACGAAAGGTTTCCGGGAGCGTAACGGCCTCACATTGTACACCGGCTCCTCCTCGCCTACCGGCTCCTCCCACGAAGTCGAATCGGAAGGCTTCTCATCATGAACAGACTCCTCCTCCAACACTGGCTCCTCCCATGAAGTCGATTTTGAGGCAGGTTTCCCTTCCCCCCTCGACGTCGACGCTGACGAGCCAGACTGAGCCCTGTCCATCTGTGCCTAACAAAAGAAACTTACAAACTAACCAGTTGAATGCCTCGGACTGACGAGCCGGTGCCGCTAAAATAGTCAAAGCCGAGCGCTGAAGTGTTTGATTTCTTTTTAAGAAGACAGCAGAAGAGAAGTAAATAGAATAGAGAAGGGGGGATATTTATAGCAAGAGAGGCGATGCCTCGATTTTCACGTTACTGTTCCTCGAATAGCGCGCGTCTGCCACCAATGGAATCGCGCCACGTCATCCTCGAAACTGGTGCTGCTGACGTCACCTAGCGCCGGTTGGGGACCCCACAGAGGTCGGTTCAGATGAAGTGTTCGACGGAGAAAATTTTTACTTAAGATTTAAGGTGCCGTCCTTAGACAGGCGCCCCGGGCTCCAGAGCTCGGTCGGCTCCCCTCTCACCCGCGAGCAGCCCGGGGCTGACGGCCTCGGCAGCCGAAACCCCGAACTGTTCGAGGGTGGGACAGAAGCCACCATTGCTTGGAACCCTATCGGAAAGCAGATCGGCCCACCTCCAATCGGAGACGACCCATCTATCCGAGGCTCTTCAGCCCCAGGTCCGGAATACGGTTGATACCCCTCCCGTCCTGATCTCTCTCGGGCCAAACAACCGTGTCAGGGCTGTCTGACCCGAAAAAGGATCCGGACGGCAAAGTCACCACCAATCCGAGGCTCCTTATCCCCCGGTCCGGATTTCGGTCGTTATCCCTCTCGCCCTGATCTCCGCTAGATCTGGCTACCGTATCAGGGCCATCAGATCCAAGAGAAGATCCGGGCGGCAGAGTAACCACCCCTCCGACACGACCCGGGTTAAAATTTTGCAAGAGACAGGCGTCGCCCCAGGGCAGACACCTCTGATGGCCGAGGGACCACCCTTGCTGTGATCAAACTCGCTGTGGGGGGAGGGGTATTTATAGCCTCCCCCATAGACCGGCCATTATGACATTGGGAAAGCCAATCGACGGAAGCCCATGCGCCATGCATTTATTAGGCGGTGCCATTAATGCCCCTAGGAAATTGGAACATTGCACAGATCCCGGAGCGCCTTCAATGCTCCGCAAAGACGGCGGACCACCCCGCTCAAACCTTCTAAGGCACCACGATTCGCTATCACCCTTGCCGACCCATAATCCCTCGCCAGCTCGAGGTTCGGTCTGGCACCAGGGTAGTCTTCTCAGGAAGGCTCAACGGCTCGCCATCACCCTTGCCGACCCATAATCCCTCGCCAGCTCGAGGTTCGGTCTAGCACCAGGGTAGTCTTCTCAGGAAGGCTCAACGGCTCGCCATCACCCTTGCCGACCCATAATCCCTCGCCAGCGCGAGGTTCGGTCTAGCACCAGGATAGCCTTCTCAGGAAGGCTCAACGGCTCGCCATCACCCTTGCCGACCCAAAATCCCTCGCCAGCTCGAGGTTTGGTCTAGCACCAGGGTAGTCTTCTCAGGAAGGCTCAACGGCTCGCCATCACCCTTGCCGACCCATAATCCCTCGCCAACTCGAGGTCCGGTTTAGCACCAGGGTAATCTTCTCAGGAAGACTCAACGGCTCGTCATCACCCCTTCCGACCCATAATCCCTCGCCAGCTCGAGGTTCGGTCTAGCACCAGGGTAATCTTCTCAGGAAGACACAACGGCTCGCCATCGCCCTTACCGACCCATAAACCCTCGCCAGCTCGAGGTTCGGTCTAGCATCAGGGTAGCCTTCTCGTGAAGGCCCAGCGATTCGCCATCCCATTTCCTCGACCATAAACACTCCTCCACGGCTAGCTCCCGCACCCCCGCAGGAGTGGGGGGCTTGTGTGGTTGGGTAAAAATGGCCTGGGGCCCAACCAGGGCCCAGGACAGCTATCGCTCAAAAATGAGAAAAACAACAATCTGGCTCGGCTTCGAACCACTACAGGGTCGGCACCGAGCCGCAAGTTCTCCCCCACAGAACTGGTCTCCTCGTATCCGACGAGCCTCGATGGCCCTCGGCCTCTGATCCGCGACAGTCCCACGGGCCGTCCGCCCAGTCTGGCGAAGAATGAGGATGACCTGGCACAACCTAGGCCATCCGATTCCCCCAGAGGCGCAGGAGCCCAATGATCAGCCATGTCAGCTCCAAATACCACCTAGGGCTTTGCCACATCAGCCCTATACCACTCTTGGCACTGCCACGTCCGCCCTAAACTCCCTGGGCCTCCTGCCACGTCAGGCCCATGGGCTTTCGGGTTCAGACCTGGCCCCCAAGCGGATCCAAACCCGGTTGGGATTCCCTATAAATACCAGACCCTCACCCACCTTTTCAGGTAATCAATCTTTGCCACCTAAATTTCCCTAGTTACTGCTACTCTCTCACTGAAACTGACTAGATCGTCGGAGGGTCCGCCACCGGGATAAACCCCGGTGTTTCAGGACCGTCTGCAGGTACTCGAGGCGAGGCCATCCGAGCCGATCCTCAAGCGCCGAAGCGAGCCCCTCGCTCACCGTCCGGCACCATAATCTTCCCTCATTACAAATTGAGTCCGAACTCACACCTGGTGCATCCACACTGCGACCAAAAACAAACCGCATCAATGCTACTTATACTTGTTCACCTTACCATGCTAGTTGTTTTATTTTGTTATCATGCCTATTTCATGTTATTAGTTATCTTTTCCCATGTACTTGTATCATGCACTACAAGCGGCCCGTAATTTGTATTGACGGGAATTTGTTTTCTTTTTGCTATCACTGCAATTGTTAAATTGCAGATTTTGGAGAGCAGGTACCAGATGGTGTTGGTGATATGAGATATTAGTGCTGAATTTTTCTATTATTATTCTTGTTGCTTAATTGAACAATTGTACTTGATTGCTTGGATTTATTTATATTTGGACAATGTAACCCAGAATATTGACTTATTCAGATCTGGATTATTTGAGATTAATATATTTTGTTTCAAGTATTCTTGTTGGTATTTTGGTTCATATGTGAATGCTTGGTTGATTCTTTTGCTTCCGACTCTGATTATTCTTGTGAGATGTTGCAAAGATTCCGAACAGCTTATAGTTGATGAAAATCATTCGCTGGGCTTTTGTCGCGTATTCGTATTCCGTATTCTCTTTTTGGGAAGCGGGGTATGTCAAGGTTTTCAGTGGTATCAGAGCACCAGGTTTGGCTAATGTATTAGTTTCCTAATATATTAGACAAGCTTGGCCGATCTGGGATTGGCTTAATATTTTACCAACCATGCATACATAAATGAATTATTATCAACTTTAATCTGGATGCTAATTGTTTTTGGTTTTGTGCAGACTATAGCTCGTAGAGGTTCTTCTTCTCGTCCCCAGGATGATCGGTCTGCTCAAGGCCGCCACCACTGTGCTTGAGCGCTTGATTAACATGCAGCAGAACCACAGTGACTTGGTGATGGCTGCTTTGGAAGCTGCTCAGGTTCTGCCACCCGCTGTGCCTATGCAGGCAGCTCTTCCTCCCCGCCCGGGTACAGTCGCAGACTTTATGAGTCTGCAATCCCGACAGGTTTTTAGGCACTGAGATGCCTTTGGAGGCAGAACAGTGGTTAATTCGGACTGAGCAACTGCTCGTGGCAGCTAGGGTGGCAGATGCAGATAGAGTGGATGTAGTGGACATCCAGTTGGTAGACTTGGCTCATATTTGGTGGAGGTCCGAGTCCGAAAGGCTCAAACGACCGATCACTTGGGCCACTTTCACTAGGAGCTTCTTGGAGAAGTTTTTTCCCTAGCAGTACTAGAGTTGTAATGGAGCAACAATTCTTGGCCCTGAAACAGGTTGGTCATTATTTCTAGCAATGAAATTTTGTCACATATTGTCCATGCAATGTCGTAATATAAGACTTTCTTAAAACATGGCTCCAGGTCTGTGGATGAGTATGCAACTGAATTTACTAGACTTAGCCCTTCACAGCCATTCTTGTGGCAAACGAAGAGGATAGAGCTCGTAGATTCATTTTGGGGCTTGAGCGAGACATCAAGGTGCAGCTTGTCTCTCTTCGCTTACGTACTTATGTTGAGGCTCTTGAGGCAGCTCGATCTCAAGAGCAGGCTCGTGGTGCATTGGCTCCTTCTCAGAGGATTGTTCCGCACTCGGTTGCTAGGCCTTCTGGTGGGCCTATTCGTAGGCCTGTCCCAGCCCCTCCGGTCAGGGTAGCTCCTTACTCTGCTGCGGGTCCTCAAAAGGTTGGTTTTTGTGACTTTTGGTGACTTCCTGGGCATGAGCGCAAGGACTGCAAGCTTGCTAATCGTCGTTGTTTTGGATGTGGTGCTGCTGACCATTCAGTGTGGGACTGCCTGCAGTTGGCTCTTCCAGCCAGGGGTCCAGTTCAGCCAGTTAACCTAGCTCGTGGTCCAGTCAGGCCACCGCTTCCTCCGCAGCGCCAGATTGTCAGTCAGAGGACCGCTGCTCCCATAAGAGGTCAGGCTTTCAACCTGACTGCTGCTGGTGCTGAGTCAGCTGAGGGTGTGGTTGCAGGTATATTTTGTTTTTGTTGCTTTTGTTGTTCCTCTTTGTTTCTTCATTTCCTTTTGCTTTATTTCTTTCATGTTTATTTTCTGTATTTTGTTTTTCCTCACCCCTGTTCAACCATTCTTTTCCTTGTATCTTTTGATTTTGTCTTAGGTGTTGTCCATGTTTGCTCTTTCCCTGCTCATGTTCTTTTTTATTCCAGGGTAACCCATTCTTTTGTCTCCTCTCGATTTGTGGCTCTCCATCAGTTGGAGTGCAGCAACATGTCAGAGGCTTGGAACATTGTGACAGGTGGTGAGTTGTCATTTAATCCCGGGAATGCAGGCAGTGTCCCATAATTATTGGTAGCACAGATTTCAAGGCCAATCTGATTGTAATTGGGAATTCAGGATTGAACGTCATTTTGGGTATGGATTGGTTGGGTGAAACCCATGCCATTATTGATTGTCGTGCCAAGAAATTTGTATTCCGGATTCCAAATCGTGCGAAGTTTGAGTTCCATGCCAGGGAGATGTGCCTTGACCAAACTGCAGTTGATCAGGAGGTTTGTGCGATGGAATTGCATTTAGGCTATGAGGCTGCACCTCTAGTAGTGCGGGATTTCCTAGATGTTTTTCCAGAAGAGTTGCCTGGCTTACCCCCTGATAGGGATGTAGAGTTCGGTATTGAAGTTCAACTGGGTACAATGCCTATATCGAAAAGTCCCTATAGGATGGCACCGGTTGAGTTAGTAGAGCTTAAGGTGCAGATTCAGGAGTTGCTTGATTTGGGGTTCATTAGACCCAGTGTTTCGCCTTGAGGTGCTCCAGTCCTTTTTATCAACAATAAGGATGATAGTCGTCGACTGTGTGTGGTTTATCGGGAACTAAACAGCGTCACTATGAAAAACCGGTATCTATTGCCCAGGATCGATGATTTGTTTGATTAGTTGACTGGAGTTGCTATTTTCTCAAAGTTGGATCTTCGTTCTGGGTATCATCAAGTCAAAGTGAAGGCGACTGATGTACATAAGGCTGCTTTCAGGACCAGATATGGCCACTATGAGTATCTTGTGATGCCGTTCGGGGTTACAAACGCGCCTGCTGCATTCATGAGTCTTATGAATCGGGTCTTTTCTTAGTTCTTAGATAGATTCGTGGTAGTCTTCATTGATGATATTTTGGTGTATTCTCATAATCGGAAAATCATGCTAAGCTTCTTAGAGTGGTTCTGTAGACTTTGAGTAACACCCCAAATTTTTTTTTTGACTCCCAAATTCAATTCTTTCAATTTCTATATCACTTTAAACATAAACTAAAACAGTTATATTTCAATAAAAATTTGGGCAGAATTTTCCCTGTAATTTCTGCCCCGAAACACAATTAGCTTACGAAATTCTGCTCTAAATTCCGTAGCTCACATCACAGGCAATAATATCACGGGCTCCCCAGGCCAAAATGATCAGAATCACATAGGCAATATAATATCATGCTCTGGGGGCCAAACTCATAACAGAATATCAGTTACCAATTAAAAACCATAATTTTCTTTGAAAACATAGTAAAAATTTTAGAAAAACCTTTGTAAAACCTACCACACGGCCCGGTACGCCACAACGAGATGGGTACGGGTCAAGAACATACCATACTACCCCACACTATACTCATCATCGACATCCAGGTACTTTTACATTCAAATTACAATTTACATCACGAATTTCACTATTCACCTAACTAATTTATACAAGAATTTTAAACAAATAAAACTCCACTCTACAAACCTACGCCTCACCTCTGTGCTGCTGAGGACCTGTAACAGTAGGGGATCTAGGGTAGTCCAAGGACTCCCTAACCTCCCAAACACTAAGGGGTCAGCCATTTCTGGTGTGAGTATAGTTATTAATCTAATGAATCATTAAATAGTATAAAGAAAATAAATTAAACTTACAAACATCCAGATAAGAAGATACAACCTGAGTTCTGAACATAAAAACATCACCAAGATGAGGTTATATCAAAATACTCTTCCAATCTGCATGCAACTATATAAGTATCCATAACTTCACACATTTCACTATATGCTTCACATCAACCTCGTATATATCCTTATTTTACATTCGCATAGTACGAATATTCATCTATCCACAATTATCATCATAACAGCATTTCGTTATTTATGTGAATATAACCATTTTCTTATTGCATACATCGCACACATCCAAACAACAATACCATCTACCTCATCATAACATCTCATTACAAGTATTTATTTTATTGTATAACATCACGTTTATCTGTTTTTATAGCATCATAAACATATGCATTCATTCCCAGAATATCACACTCATTTATGTCGTATAACCAAACATCACATTTCATTTCACTTTGCGAGGTACTTGCATTTCATCACATCATTAACACATCACTAATTCGAATACTTATACTCATTGCATCAAAACATGTTTTATAGCTCATTCTCATCTCATTATACCACTTTAGTAATTTCTCATTCTTATAAGTAATATATCTTATTATCATTTTCACTTATAACACAATGTGCCATTAGCTTCACTTTCATTCTCATCACAATATACTCCATATCCCCAAATACAATTTTGGGCCACAACATATCACACCCCAAAGCCGTTAGCTTGGGTAATAATCACCGCACCCCAAACACACAGTTTGGGTAATATCACATCCCATCTCAAGCCGATAACTTGGTTATTAATTCACTTCAATTACTTATCATCTTCACTTTACTTTATTCTTCATTTCCATTATTCATTACCGATATCATACCACTCACCCTACGAGTTATGTCAAGGCAGGTAGTTCCCACCATTTCCACAGAAACAGCGGGCAGGTAGTTTCTTGACACAATTCCAAGGTGTAACAACTCATATCATACTGTATTTTACTTAAATAATCATTTACATAATATAATTACTTCATACTATTCATATTAACACATATCTCTTTTACTATTTCATTTTAAATTAACCACGTGTTTCATTTATCATTTCTTTTCATACACAAACTCATAACTCGTATTCCTTCATATTCATTTCATTCACAACCACTTTCTTTCATATTCACAACTCACTTTCTTTACTTACATATTTCATTCCCACAATACACGAATACTTTATTTTATTTTTCATTCTCATATCATATTTCACATCACATGTTTTCACCGCTTTCTCATAACACAATGTAATACCCCGTATTTCTGAAATATATATATATATGATTTGAAATATATAATAAAAAGGAATTTGAGTTTGTCCTATAGAAATACTCTATAGGAGGGATTTATATAAAATATTTGGAACTGAAATAAAGGGATTCTTTGGAATCCGGATTTGTGTGAAGGTTGGGGGGGCCCACCGGTTTGAGAATAGAACAGCACAGGTGTGCTGGTTTGTTGAGAATTGTTCTCTCACGGTGACGTGGAGAGAGATAGGGTGGGGCCCGCCTGAAATGTAAGGTACTATTCGGTAGTACCTTGAGAATTTGTGAAGGGATTTAATCCCATATCGAGATTTGAGTATAAAATAATATAGTATAAATAATAAATGCCAAGGATCAAGAGTCACCAATTCGGTTAACCACCTTTTGAGAGGCAGCCTGTGGTGGGTAGTTGTACTACATAGTATCTAATTTGTCTTATAAATTGTATAAATTGTCCGAGCCCGGGGCAGGGGTGTTACACACAAGGTATTCTACCTTTCATTTTCCATCTCATAATAAAATTCACATTAACTCTGATTCTTTTTAGATAAGACCTCGCACCCCAAATATAGTTTGGGTAATATACCCCGCACCCCAAAGTCGATAACTTGGGTAATAATTTACTGCACCCCAAGTAGAACTTGGGTGATAACTCATCACATCTTAAGCCAATAGGTCAATTATTAATTTACTTTAATTCTATTCATCTAATACTATATCATATATATTATCGTGCTTGCTTCTCTTGTTTAATCACACGCTTCCTTTTACCAATCATTTTTATTTGCATACTCATGAATCACATTCTTTCATGCTCTTCATCATATACTCATTTTCTTTCACTTATTCATTTCCACCCTTACACTTCATTTCATTTCATTTAATTTTACACCAAGTACTTTCTTCTCTTTTTCATTCACAGTTCATATCCTATTCATTTTACCCCAAGCCTATCCTGGAGTATCAATTCTCTCAGGTCTACCCTGAGGTATCATCTCTCTCTCCGATCTATGCGGAGGTATCTGCTCTCCCAAGTCTATACTGGGGTATCAACTCTCTCTCAGGTCTACCCTGAGGTATCATCTCTCTCTCCGATCTATGCAAAGGTATCTGCTCTCCCAAGTCTATGCTGGGGTATCAACTCTCTCTCAGGTCTACCCTGAGGTATCATCTCTCTCTCCGATCTATGCAGAGGTATCTGCTCTCCCAGGTCTATACTGGGGTATCAACTCTCTCTCAGGTCTACCCTGAGGTATCATCTCTCTCTCCGATCCATGCGGAGGTATCTGCTCTCCCAGGTCTATGCTGGGGTATCAACTCTCTCTCTCAGGTCTACCCTGAGGTATCATCTCTAGTCAACCAAAATTATTGTTATTAACATTTCCTTTTTCATATTATCGTCACCCTTTATCATCATAGCATCTCATCTTTTATTTAAACTTACTAACACATAAACAATGATCACCATCCCACTTACCCTTTTTATGCATCACATATAAAAAATATCGCTGTAATTAACATATAAAATCATTACATCATATGATGGAACACCACAACTGTACTGTATTGTTTATTTTATCATTACCTCACACATCATGAATATACCTTACTATTTATTATTTCATTCTCACATTTTTGCATACGCCCAGTAGATTAACACATCACAACACCATATACATATATATATACACAATACATTACCATCACGCTGAACATTCAAAATCACATCAATTAACCTTATACCGACATCCTTATATACATATAACTCATCCCCACATATATAACTAATCCATCGTCTATAACTTTATATCAATACACCAGAGACGAGTATTTAATCGTCATATTGCACACCAACATCAAACATTGATTCCCATTTACACATTACCTTATTCCGGAATTCATACCAATAATTCAAATTATACTAAAATTTTCTTAAAACAACAGATACATAAATACGTTCATACTCACCTAACCGCCAGGGAAGACTCGAAGTATCACTTCTCCATCCTGCACCCGAAGCCGTTAACATTTCCTATTATCAAGTTTCAAGGCAATTAAGGCTCAAAACATCCAAACCAACCACAGAAAATAACAACACTAATTTTTATATCACTCAGGCGTTTTATTGAACGTCTGGGATGCACACATGCATCACACGTAATATTCGAATTCCGACAAGATTCTTATTCTCCAACAATTACTAAAAGCACTTCCAAATTATTCTAATAGTCCAACTACAATTTCTTCTACCATACGAGAACTAATTCTTACATATATAATTCTCTTTTATAAACCCAAAACCCTAATTTATTAGCAACTTGTAAACGCTCCAATAACCTGCTAATTTCTCACCTCTACTATTCCCAACATCGTCTAATCTCCTTATCATAATACTCCTACTCAAAATAAATTAACCACACTCAATTTTATACAATAAAATAAATTAGGGCATACCTTCTCGAAATCCTTTTGAAAAACGAACACTGCCACGATGTAGAAAACCCTTCAATTAGTCATCCCCTCAAATTAATTGAAAAGTTATGGACTATTTCGGTGGATTGGGCGGAGAGAGAGAGCCGAAGGTGGGTTTCGGGTGGAGTGTTCGGTCGGGATTAGGAAAAGAAATGAAATGAGGAGGAAGAAAGAATGGGAGGGGGGGTTTATTAAAATAAATAAATAAATAAATAAATAGGAGTATTGCATATAGGCCCCCAATCTCAAATACATTTCAAATAAACCCCCAACTCTTACACTTTAAAAATACCAACAATGTAAAATTCCTAAAATTGTCTCATAATAATCTTCCAACAGTAGAAAATAAAGTAAACAATATTCCTTCACACAAAACTCAATACATAACTCCCAATATATCAATAATACTGATCCAACTCAAATATCAACACCAATCTCATTATTTAAAATAAAATATACCTCAAAAGATATTAAACAGGTATTTTCAGTATTTTAAAATTCGAGGTGTTACACTTTGAGAGAGAATCAGCTCTATGGGAAACTCAGCAAGTGCAAGTTTTGGCTCGACATGGTTTCATTCTTGGGGTACATTATCTCGGGCGAGGGTATTTCTGTGGATCGAGCCAAGGTCGAGGCTGTGAAGGATTGGCCTGTTCCCAAGTTAGTTGCAGTAGTCAGGAGTTTTCTTGGTTTGGCTGGCTATTATCGAAATTTCGTTCAAAATTTTTTGAAGATAGCAGGACCGTTGACTAAGCTGACTGGGAAGGATCAGAAGTTCTGTTGGTCTGATGAGTGTGGTATGACTTTTGTTGAGTTGAAGAACGGATGGACGTCAGCGCCTGTGTTGACTATTCCAGATGATTCAGGCAGATTTATAATTCACTGTGATGCTTCTGGTAAGGGTCTTGGAGTGGTTCAGATGCAGAAGAGCCGAGTCGTTGCATATGCATCGAGGCAGTTGAGGCCGCATGAGAAGAACTAGCCGACTCATGACTTGGAGTTAGAGGCAGTGATCTATGCTTTGAAGCTGTGGAGATATTATTTACTTGGAGACCGAGTGGAGATCTTCACAGACCACAAAGTCTCAAGTACGTCTTCACCTAGAAGGAGTTAAACATGAGGTAAAGGTGTTGGTTGGAATTTATGGTCGATTATGACATCAGTTTACAATATCACCCTGGTAAAGTAAACCTGGTACCAGATGCTTTGAGTAGGAGGCCGACAGTTATGTTCTTGACTCAGCAGAGGGATCTGTTTGAGCAGATGCGGAGGTTGGAGTTGGAGGTTTTGTTGCCGAGTTCAGATCGGAGTTGTTTGGTGCTCCAACTTCAGTCGTGTCTTGTTGATCAGATCAAAGAGGCACAGGCTGGTGATGCGCAACTGCAGAGTTTTCGAGCTGAGGTTGAGTCTGGGTCCGGAACGAACATGGTTATTCATGCTGATGGATCGCTTCGTTTTGGGTCCAGGTTATGTGTCCCGAAGGGTGAAGTTCGTCAGAGGTTGCTTGAGGAAGCCCATCAGTCATCCTATTCTATCCATCCTGGTAGTACTAAGATGTATCAGGATTTGAAGCTTCATTTTTGGTGGCATGGTATGAAGGGAGCTGTGGCTCGGTTTGTTGCTCAGTGTTTGATCTGCCAGCAGGTTAAGGCAGAGCATCAGAGGACTGCTGGACTTCTTCAACCGCTTTCTATTCCAGAGTGAAAGTGGGAACATATCACTATGGACTTTGTGACCGCTTTGCTGGGGAGTCCTAAGGGTCATAATGCCATTTGGGTGATTGTCGACCGTTTGGCAAAGAGTGCCCACTTCATTCCTTTTCGTGTTAGACGGTCTACTGAGAGCCTAGCTGAGAGGTACATGCAAGAGATTATTAGACTTCATGGAGTTCCAGTCAGTATTGTATCTGACAGGAATACGAGATTCAGATCTTAGTTCTGGGAGAGTTTTCAGAACAGTTTGGGGAGTAAATTAAAGTACAGTACAACTTTTCATCCCCAGACTGATGGACATTCAGAGAGGACCATCCAGATTCTTGAGGACGTGTTGAGGTCATGTATGTTTCAGTTCGGTGGATCATGGGAGGACCAATTGCATCTCGTAGAGTTCTCGTACAACAGCAGCTTTCATGCCAGTATTAAAGCTGCACCGTTCGAGGCATTCTATGGGTGGAAGTACAGATCACCAGTGTGTTGGGATGGCATTGGTGAGAGGAAGTTGTTGGGTCCGGAGTTGATCACCAGGACAGTTGATGCAGTGGTTCAGATCAAGAAGTATTTGCAGGCAGTTCAGGATAGGCAGAAGCAATGGGCTGATGTCCATCGGAGAGCTTTGGAGTTTGAGGTTGGTGACCATGTTTTCCTAAAGGTATCGCCTTGGCGCGGTGTCATTCGGTTTGGTGGTGGGGACAAGCTTAGCCCTAGGTTTATTGGACCGTTTGATATTGTGGAGCGAGTAGGCAAGGTGGCCTATCATCTTGAATTGCCGCCAGCTTTATCAGGAGTGCACAATTTCTTCCATGTCTCACAACTCAGAAGATATATCTGAGATGAGAGCCACGTGATCGACAATTCTGAGTTAACCGTTCGGTCGGATTTGACTTGTGAGATTCCGCCAGTTGCTATCGTGGATTGGCGGGAGAAAGTGCTTAAGAACAAGGTCATCAAGCTGGTCTGTGTTTCGTGGAATCCTCACCCGCCCGGTGAGTCGACTTGGGAGCTGGAGGAGGAGATTCAGCAGAAGTTTCCTCATTTGTTTGAGTAATTTTTGTTTTTGTTCTTTTTTTTGCGGGGGTACCCTATGTATCTTCTTGTTTGAATTTCGAGGACGAAATTTTTTTTGTTAGGTGGGTAGGATTGTAACCCCTGTTTTCCATTTTGTGTATTTTGAATGTATATTCTTTTTCCTTGTATTTGATTCAGTTGTATCTCTTTTGGACCGTATTTTGGATCTTTTTCTATATATTCATTGGTTGATTCTTCGTCTCATTTGAGTTCCTGATTTTGGTGGCTATCGGTCTATATTTCTTTTTCCCTTCTTGTTTGATCAAGCTTTATTTTTTATTTCAAATTTTTCTATTTTGTTCAATCCTGATTATTCTGTTCTTGTCCTATTTTAATAAATATTCACTTTGATGCTATCTTGATTTTTGGGTTCCTAGCTATTTTATAATCATTTGTTATACCCATTTTTAATCCTAATCTAATTCAACCCTACTCTAATAATCCACTACCCTTAAAAAAAAACCACTGTCACCTAATTACCCCAAGCCCATCAGCCTAAGCCTACCCGAAACCCACTTGACCATCACTCGTTACCCTGTGCACCCGAAGCCCACAACCCCATCGGCCAAAACCCTAATCATCCACACCCATATATATATCCCGTCCTAACCCATGCATCCGCTCTCAACTCCCCTTGTGCCCTTCCTATGCCGTCTCTCCCTATCTTCCACTGCACCCTCTTCCGGTCCCTAGCTCACCCCCGACCTCCTAGCTTGTCATCGTTCACCCTCTCCATCTGAGCCCTGCTCTCTCGTCTCTCTCTCTCTCTTTCCCTGTGTCCCTGAGCACGACGCTCGACCAACCCCGGTGCTCCCTTACGTTCTCCACCCTCCGACACCTGCAGCAGCATAGCGGCGAGTTCCCCAAGCTGCCGTGCTCTCCTCCGACGCCGACAGCATGCAGCAGCCACAACAAGCCTCCCTCGTTGTCGTTCCCCATTGCCGTTGTCGTCCTCTCGTCGTTTTGCTGCTCTTGTTGTGCGGGTGTTGATATCGTGTGGTGTCGAGTAGTAGTTCGTTGAGTGCATTGGTTCGTGTGCTCGTGAGGTTCGTCCGTTCGTTCTTGGAGTGTTTGGTTCGTTAGTTGTTCGTGGGTTTTGCTCGTTTTGGTTCGTGTGTTCGTTGAGTTCATGGCCCGGAAATCCGTTCCCGTTATTCTTCCTTGGTGTCGTTTTTCGTCGTCGGTTAAGGCAAGTAACTTGTATTCTTTTCTTTGTGTAATACAAGTGCTAAATAACTTGTATTCTTTTCTGAAGAGTAATCTATTTTTATTCTGGTGTTAAATTTATTATTTTGATCTAAAATTTTACTCAGTACTTCTAGACTTGATTGGGGTTTACCCAGAATTTTGGTGGACTTATTTGAGGAGTTTTACAACCTTTTCATGCTCGCAAATAAAGAGTTTACATACAGAATTTTACTAATGTTCCGTAAATAACTTGATTTTCGACCTATTTCTACTTGCTGTCTCTAAAATATTTCTGAATATGAAAGTTAGCCTACTATATCTATTTTATCACCCTTTTGGCGGATTTGGATTTCGATTTATGGTTTGTGAGATATTGCTATTTTCGTACTACAGTGTTTGCAGTTTCAGATTTGCAAAACTGTTGTATCCTGATGTTTTCTGATTTTACTTGACTACTCTATTTTTTTTGGAAAATTATGAAACTTGGTTTTCTGTTACTAAGCATATAGAGGAATACCCCAGATTTTTCGTGGATTTATTTAATGAGTTTTTAAACTGTTTTCCTGACTTTGAATATGATCTTCTGATTTTTGGCTGAACGTATTTTCTGGTTTCAATTCAGTTTTGAGTTATGTTTTTCTGAAATACTATATGACTTATATATGTTCGCTGGATTCGGCCGGGAGTCTATTTTCTAGACCTTTCGACGAATTCAGGTTTGCCTGTTTGTAGCAACGGGAAGCCCTGTTTTAGTGCAGTACTGTCTTGCTGTTCTGAATTAGAATTCTCGTTGTTCTATTCTTTTGTGTGTTACCTTCCACCCGTACATGTTATCTTGCAACTTGAACTTATTACATGATCATGCCATGTTATTCTTGCCATGTTTTTTACTTACACACGCTTGTTTGATAATAATAAAAAATGACCAAGCCGGGGTTTAAGGGAACGATCTAATAGTGGATAATACAGAAACGTATACTCGGAAGGAGACCCACAGATCCTACGTGATGACTTGATACATGATACTTGACACTTGCACGCAAGACATGTGATTACTTGCCACTTGCACAACTTAACACGTGATACATGATACTTGGAGCTTGAATCTCAATTACTTGATACTTGTTCCTAAGTACACTGCCCTCTATGGTCCACTATGAAATCTAAAGCGAAACTGTTTTTTGTAGCAACCAAGTAGTAAAAACCGAGATGCATGAAGTGTTACCTAGATAGTAATAACTACAAGACTTGATACATGAGACTTGAACATGATACATGCGTACTTGATACTTGACTACATGATACATGATGCTTGATACATGACACTTGATACATATTTATATGATACTTAATACTTGTTTTTTGTTTACATGATGCTTGTTCACTTGACACTTGATACATGCTACTTGTACTTGTTCACCTTACCATGCTAGTTGTTTTATTTTGTTATCATGCCTATTCCATGTTATTAGTTATCTTTTCCTATGTACTTGTATCCTGTACTATAAGTGGCCCGTAACTTGCATTGACGGTAATTTGTTTTTTTTTTCTATCCTTGCAATTGTTAAATTGCAGATTTTTGAGAACAGGTACCAGATAGTGTTGGTGATATGAGATATTAGTGCTGGATTTTGCTATTATTATTTTTGTTTCTTATTGAACAATTGTACTTGATTGCTTGGATTTATTTGTATTTGGGCAATGTGACCTAGGATATTGACTTATTCAGATCTGGATTATTTGAGATTAATATATTTTGTTTCAAGTATTCTTGTTGGTATTTTGGTTCATATGAGCATGTTTGGTTGATTCTTTTGCTTCCGATATTGTAAAGATTCCGAACAGCTTATGGATGATAAAAATAATTCGCTGGGCTTTTGTCGCGTATCCGTATTCCATATTCTCTTTTTTGGAAGCAGGGCGTGACACAATATTTTGATGTTGTATCTTGGCTGATTGAAGCATTGTCATGTTGTATCTTGGCTGATTCACAATTTTTTAATGTTGTAGCTTGGCTGATTGAAGCGTTTTCATGTTGTAACTTGGCTGATTCACAATTTTTTTAGTTTGTATCTTGGCTGATTGAAGCATATTCATGTTGTATCTGGACTGATTAAGCTCATTTTTATGTTATTTTTGAGTTGATTGAAGGAATAACGATGTTGTATCTTCACTGGAACAAATCATTGTTTATGTTGTGTATGAGAAATTGATAGATGTTTGTGTTGTATATTGGCAGATTCTGTTGTTTTTTATGTAGTTGAAGAGTTGTTTGAACTGTCTTTTATCAGAGGGGCTACGTTTTTCTTCTCTAAAAAACATCTACACATTACAAATCATAAGGTTTATTTAAACCAATTTGAACATATAAAGAGCTCAACAACATGAAAATAATCTTTATACAACATCTTTCTGCCAAGACATCTAAATGATCTTTATACAACATAAGTATTGTGACATCTAAATCTCTTTATTGATTCTCTTCATTTTCACCTCAAATGAAAAAGAATAAAAGTGTACAATCAGCTCATAAACAACATTAAAAAAAAGCTCAATCAACCAAAATACAACATAACCATCTCTTAATCAGCTCATAAACAACATAAAAAATAGCTCAACAGCCAAGATACAACATAAACATGGTTCAATTAGCTCAACTATACAACATAAAAATATTACAATGAACTCAGAAATACAGTTCTTGCTTCAGCTGCTTCTGCTGCCTACTTGAACTGCTACTGCTGCGCCTGAAAAAAATTAAAAGCAAAATCTTAAACATGAATTCATGAACTAAATTGCTACTATAAACTGCCAAGTAGTACTAATCAACAAAAACATGATTTGAAGTACTTGTAAGCTCAGACCACACTTCTATTTCACTGTGCCTTCATAAATAAAGCATACTTATTTCTCTAGGGCTGCATTATTATGCCATGCCAACTAGTTTCTCCCCCATCTCAAAATGCCAACTTAGAATGCTCGTAAATAACATAAAAAATTTGTGAACCGGCCAAGACACAAGAGTTAGCAAAATGACTATTTTGCACCTCAACATATCAACTCTCACAAAATGAGATGGGTGGTCAAATCTCAGACCACAGATTGCAATCGAACATGATCGAAGGGCTGAGAACTTCAGCTCACGATAAGAAATTGAGCTCACCATCTCATAATCAGCCAAGATACAACCTTAAAAAAATCTATCAACCATGTTAGAACATGAAAATGCTTCAATCAGCCAAGTTACAACATGAAAATGCTTCAATCAGCTAAGATACAATATAAAAAAAAGTTCTATCCGTCAAGATTCAGCCAAGATACAATCAGCTAAGATACAATCAGCCAAAATGTATCGTGAATCGGCCAAGATACAATCAGCCAAAATGCTTCAATCCGCCAAGATTCAACATGAACATTTGCTGAGATCTTTTGCTCACGATAAGGATCTCTTCTCACCATCTCATAATGTAATCACTCATATAGTAGAGACACTTCCTGCAATTACTATAAATCCAAAAAATGCAAACGAGCTCAACCAAGGCCAGCAAATTGCAATTGCAATTGCTATAGACCCAAAAATTAACCAGTAGGGTCTTCATTGCATAGATCAAGACCAATAACATGACCTACACTCAATCAAAAATTTGTAGGGGGGAGGCATAATAATTCAAAATAATGCTTGTAAAAGAATGCTTGTCATCATTGCCTATACCAACACACACAACAGAAGGCAATTTCTACAAATTTAAAAGCAATGAGACTGGGAATCGAACACTTCTTGTATTGGAGAATAATGCATCACATTTCTACAGGCGACCATTGCTGAGAATTGACTTTCGATTTAGGGGCAACCAATTTAGGGCATACGCAGCTAGGGTTTCCAGTGCGTTGTAAGAAAGAGAGGTGGAGCGTCGATTTGGGGGCTAGGGTTCAAAATCGGTTCTCAGCTTCGATTTGGGGGCTAGGGTTGAGAAAAAGAGAGGTGGAGCTACTATTTTAATGGGTTCTCAGCTCGTAGCTTCGAATCAGAGCTCACTCTTCGAATCGAAGAGAGGAATCGTGAGAGATCGAAGATGCTAGGGTTTATGAGATCTGAAGAATCGAAGAGAGGAATCGCCTCAGGAATCGTCGAAGAGAGAGACAGAACGGGAGAGATGAGAGAACGGGAGAGAGTTGAGGAAGAAAGAGAGTTAGCAAAATGACTATTTTGCCCCTCAACATATCAGCTCTCACTACATGAGATGGGGGATCAAATCTCAGCCTTCGGATCGCGATCGAACGCAATCAAAGGGCTGAGAACTTCAGCTCATGATAAGAAGTTGAGCTCACCATCTCATAATAGACTCTCTCTCTCTCTCTCTCTCTCTCTCTCTCTCTCTCTCTCTCTCTCTCTCTCTCTATATATATATATATATATATATATATATATATATATTTATGGGTAAAAGTGATATGAGCAACTTGCTCATTTAGTAAATGAGCAATTGATTATGTGGCATGCATGTGATACATTGGACAAACTCTTTTAAGTATTTTCCAATCACATGCATGCCACATCATCAATTGCTTATTTACTACATGAGTTAGTTGTCCAATGTATCACATGCATGCCACATAATCACTTGCTCATATCCTTTTTACCCTCTATATATATCTATATAATAAAACACAAAGAAAGCTATCAAGTGGCTCACCTTCAATTCCCCCAAAATCAAAGGCCTAGATCTAATCTTACAAAACTCATTTTTCCCCTCAAAATTTCAAACCCCAAAACCAAAATTTTTCCCCTAAAACTAAAAAACTCATTACTTTATTACTATATCTCTCCTCTCTTCACTTTTTCATATTTCTCTCTTTTTCTCTCTCCCTATCTCTCTCTCCCATTCTTTCTTTATTTACTCAGAAATTTAGATTTTTAGATTTTATGTTTGTAAATTTTCAGAATTTTTATGTTTTTTTTATTGCACGTTATATTGAAAATAGCAAATATTTCTTCAACAGTTAAATTTCATCATTTTCCACACTTAAAGTTCTAAGAAATTAGATTTTACACTCCCAATTATAATTATTTTTCAACATATAATAATGGAAATATTGACTTTTATTTACAACTAATTATTGTCATACTATTCAAACTTGAGCTACATAATTGTTGTTTTATTGTTTACAGTGCTTTTCGTGTTTTGTATCATTCCGAAGACGTGCCGTAGGCACGTGCCCACAGGCAAATCTAGTATGTGTGTGTGTGTGTACACACACACACACACACACACACACAGAGAGAGATAATTAAATAAATAAATGAGTTGTTTTGGGGGGGGTGGAATTTAATTTGAGTTTTGGAGGAAAATTTTTGGGGTGAAAATGTGTTTCGTGAGGTTAGATATGGGTCTTTGATTTTTGGGGGATTGAAGGAGAGCCACTTGATAGCTTTCTCTGTGTTTAATTATATAGATTTAAGTGGTTTGAGTCTATTTACGGAATGTATTATCTTTGGGTAATTTGGATTTGGTTCGACCCCAACAATTTAGACAGGACATGTTTGTAATTGCTTTCAGAGGGATTTGAATCCTCATTAGAGAGGTACAGGCTCCATCCAACCACACATAAGAGCATCCACAATCGTTTGCAAAAAAATATGGCAAAATGGCAAATGAAAATAGCAAATGAGAATATCTTGTGCAACCGTGATTTGCTAAAATTTGATAAGCGATGGTACATGTTATTTCATCCGTTTTCTTTTTTCTTTTTCTAGAGTTAATTAATTAATAATTAGATATTAAAATAGGTTAATTAAAAAAATTAAATAATAAAATATATCTAAACCTAATTAAAGGTATACACTAACCTAACTTAACACTCACCTAATCACAAGAATGGGGTGGGATGGGACATGTTGTCCCGTCCAAGCCCAAAGTGTTTGAAATGGGACAACATGTCTCGTTTGAGCCAAAAATTGATTATTTTTTTTGTTCAGACGATACATGTTGTACCGTCTGATCATTAAAAAAAAGGGTCAGACGAAACAACATGTTTTGTCTGATCCCATTAAAATTTTTTTAAAAAATAGGGACGGAACAACATGTTTCGTCTCTTATAATTTGAGAATCGCAACTTCGTTTCTCATTTATGAGAATGAACTGTAGCAATTTTGTAATTTTATGGCAAAATGGCAAACGACTGCAGAGTCTCATTTTTCAAAAAATGAGAAATTGACAAATATAGCAAACGAATTGTGGATGCTCTAAAAACACATTTTTATTATATTTTATAAAATAAAAAAAATTAAAGGACACATTTTTTGATGCAACATGTATGGTTAGATGGAGATACTGGACTATCCAGTGATTTATTCATTGAAGATTATTCAAATCCATTTCAGAGAGCTTCAAATAGTTTGATTATGAAAGAATTTCTTAAATTGAAAGGAAGTGTTTGATTTGAGAGTGCTTCAAATAGTTTGATTATGAAATAATTTCTTAAATTTAAAAGAAGTGTTTGGAAAGCCAATATGATAGTGGGGGACCCTAGGGCTGCAATCGAGCCGAGCCGAGCCGAATACCTTCAGGCTCGAGCTCGGCTCGTTTACGAAACGAGCTCAGTTTTGAGCTCGAGCTCGAGCTCGGCTCGAGTTCGGTTCGAGCCGAGCTTTGACCGTATTCGAGCCGAATAGCTCGCGAGCTTAGTCTAAATAAAAAAAATGGGACTCAAAACGTCACAAGCCGAGGATGACAAACAATTTTGAAGTAGTTATTGGAGTTTTTTGCCTACATAGGCCACTTTTTGAAAATATTTGCGTTTTTGAGCCAGTTTCCCAACTATTAGCTCTTTTGGGCTACTTTGTGTCACGTCAGCAGCGGCCGCTATTTCCAATAGCGGTCTCTTCATTTTCGAGGTCACTAATGGGAATAACGACCCATGTTTATTTTTTTAAATTTTTTTTGTTTGCTGTCGCTATTCCCACTAGCGACCTTAGTATATATGAGGTCGCTAATGGGCCTTTAATGAATTGTATTCTAACACTTAGCAAAATCTAAAGAGTTTTTGTTCTCTGAAAAATGACAATCAATTTATTTTTAAAACTAAGGTCACTATTCAGAATAGAGGCATGTATTGTACTAAGGTCGCTATTTCGAATAGATGCCTTAGTTCGATAACTATTTTGCAAATTTTACAAAGAACAAGGATACTGTATTTCCTACTGAGGTCGCTATTGGGAATAACAACATTACTATACTAAGGTCGTTATTCCCAATAGCGACATCAGTTTTAAATTTTTTTGGAAAGCTCTTTAGGAATCGCTAAGTGTCACGGTACATTCATTCGAGGTCGCTAATCTCATCAACGACCTCATATATACTAAGGTCGCTAATGGGAATAGCGACAACAAACAAAAAAATTAAAAAACATTTAAAGCATAGGCCGCTATTCCCATTAGCGACATTCAAAATGAGTAGGTCGCTAATGAGAATAGCGGCCGCTGCTGATGTGGCACAAGTTAGCCCACAAACGCTAATAGTTTTGAAACTGACCCATAATCGCAAATATTTTCAAAAAGTGGTCTATGACGTCAAAAAATTCTAGTTATTGTGCATAATAATTTTAATTAGAATATTTTCTAGTTATCACTGCCTATTCTTTTCCAAATTCAAGTATCCAAATGCCTCAGGAGTGCCCCAGGAGCAAAGCGGTCCTTGCTGAGGTACTTAATGCCTTGGGTACAGGTGAGTACTGTAACACCTCGAATTTTAAAATACCAGAAATTATTTGTTTTTATATTTTGTAGTGGTGAGAATTATTTTAAAGTTATATCTTATTATTATTATTTTTTATATATTGATATTGGTATGGATATTTGTGGTAGATTGGTATTATTGATATATTGGGGCCATGAGTAGAGAGTTGGGTTTTATTTGAAATATATTAAGAATTGGGGGCTTATATGTAATATTCCTTTACTTTATTAAATTTTTATTTTACTTTTTACAAAAACCCTCCCACCTCTCTCCTTCCTTCTCCCTTCTCCTTCCTCTTCCCGTTTCTTTTCCCAAAACCGAAGAAGGAGAACCCCACTCCCCGGCCCCTCCTCCCTCCTTTCCTTCTTCTCCGTTCACTCCCAGGTCGAAGGAAACCCACCCTTCTCCTTCTCCTTTCCTTCTTCTTCCCGATCGGAAAGAATCCCCACCGAACCCACTTCGGCCGACGAGCTCCCCGCTCAAATCCTCTCCTTTTCTCCATGGATTTCAAATTAAATCGAGGGGTAGACTAATGGAGGGATTCTCGACATCGTGGTAGCGTCGGATTTTCGGAAGAATTTTGGGAAGGTAAACCCTAGCTATTTTATTGTATAAAATTAAGAGTGGTTAGTTTTATTGAGTAGGATTATGATGGTAGAGAGATTTAGAGGTGTCGGAAGTGGAAGATTCGAGGAATTAGTGGGTTGTTAGAGAAATTACAAGTTGTTAGTAAATTAGGATTTTGGGTTTGTAAAATAGAGATATATATATATAAGAATTATCTTTTGTATGGTGGTAAAAATTGTAGTGAGCCATTAGAATAAAATAGGGAGTAGTGATTGTGGCATAAACTTGAACTATAGGGTTTGTGAAATCGGGTAGAAAACTTGATCCAAATAATCATAGAAAATGCATATGAGGGTGTAGAGTATTATGAAAGTATTAATATGAATTTAGAATGATTTTTATAGACTTCCAGCTCAATTAAATTGAGTGGAATGGATTATAGGTGAAAAGTGCACGCCGGGTGTTCGGTGAAATGCCCGCGCGATATAGAGGCGAGAATTTGATGAATTAGGAGGTGTAGATGGGTCTCATTATTGTTGTTAACCCTGATTTGAGATATTAGGATAAAGGGATTGAAGAAATTAGGAAATAGGAAATTTTCCTATTAGAAAGCCTCCGATCAATATGTGAGTTCTTGCATTGGGGTTCGAATTTGAAATCCGTCGTTGTAGCTCGCCTACATATGTCAATTGTGATGCGTGGGTGAAGACGGATTCAAATTTGGAGATCCGTAGGTCGAGTTTTGAGTTTCATGCTAATCGATCCTATAATTTCCTATTTAGGTGGAAAAAGTTGAACTTCGACTGGCTACAGAACGGACGTGGGACATCGTTTGCTCAATCCGTCAGGTGAGTATGTTGTATTTATAAATATTTTATATTGTGGCCGAATTTTGTGGCCTTTTGATATATTTTGTGGAAGTTATGCCAAAAGATGATTTTCAATGAAAATACAGACTTTTAAGGGTCAAAAATGGGTTTTTGAGATATGTGGTGAAATTAACTATTTTAAGTATATAAAACCTATAATATGGGTTAATGTGATGTGTTGATGTATAAAAACTAAATATATTAAATTAATTATGCATAATTTTATCCTGTACATATTTCGTGCATGTTTTTGGATATATAGGCCGATATAGGTGATTTGGTATATGCGGAGCCATGTGTATGGGCTAGCATGCCATGAATGGTTGTTATAAGATGTAATTAGACGAAATTAGTGATTGTGATCATTTTTGGAAACCCGTGTATTTATAGTACATGTTTTGTGCATGTTTTGGGGCATATAGGCCCTTATAGGTAATTATAATTACAAGGAACATGGTGTGTGAGCTAATATGCTAGAATTGGATATTATGAGATTTAATTAGAGGAAATAAGTGATTTTGGCCCCTTTTTCTGGGAAACCCGCATGTGTGGTGTATAGTTGTGTTATTTATATATCATGATATTGACTCGGGATGTGATAATTGATGAAATTAGTAAGTGGGGATATGTTTGCATTATAATTATGTTCAAAGTAAATTAATGGGTAATAATATGATATTATAATGTGATAAGGTATATATTTTGATACATTTGCGATACGGAATAACTTAATGTAGTTCTTTTAGTAATGTTATAACTTGGCGTATGCCTATATATGATATAATGAGGTAATGAATTAACATGGTACCCTTAATGTGGGTTGTTATAGCCAAATAAATAATACGATATGATGAGTTATGTGTTGAATAACAGGGTGTATGCATAATGTGGTATGATAATATGAAGATAAAAGATAAGATGGTAAGTGTCAATAAAATGTGTTATTATTCTCATGATTAAAGTCAAAGTTGTGGCAGCTATTGAGTTAATAGGTGAAGCGCTTGTGTGATAAAGTAAAATGGAAAGATGCAATGATTAATGTTAATAACAGATGGCTTTGTTGACCAGTACCTACAGCAATCCTGGGGGTTTGGGCTAGACCTCCTAATACCCAAGGACCGGCTTGGGGTGCGGTGTTTTTCCCTCCTGGCTTCGGCTGGGAGGAAGTACCCAATTTATCTGGGGTGCGGTGTTTTATCGCCCAAGCTGTCAGTTTGAGGCCCGGTTTTCCTCGATGACAGTTGTCGCGAGGAAGTACCCAGTTTACCTGGGGTGCGGTGTTTTTCCCTTGATGACAGACGTCGCGAGGAAGTACCCAGTTTATCTGGGGTGCGGTGTTCCCTCGCTAGTTCGGCTAGGAGGAAGACGTAGCCTCGGACGAGTAAGACTCTGTGTGAGCATCGGTCCGCGTGTTTTACTGGGTTGTCGTCTTTCAGTATGTTGGGATACTGTAGCTCACTGGTCGACAAACTAATAAAATAAATAAGTGTTAATAATAAATGTGGTAGTAAAGAAAGTGGATAGTGAAATGTGAATTGTGGATGAGAAAGAAAGTAATTGTGAATGAAGTAAATGTGAAAGAAAATGAGTTATGAGTTAGTGTATGAAAGGAAGTGATAAATGTAGTACGTGGTTAAATTAAAATGAGGATAATAAAAGAGACATGTGTTATTATGAATAGTACGTAGTAATTGTATTATGTATGAGATCATTAAAGTAAAATACAGATTGATATGAGTTGTACCTTGGAATTGTGTCAAGGAACTACCTGCCCGCTATTTCCGTGGAAATGGTGGGAACTACCTGCCTTGGCATAATTCGCAGGGTGAGTTGGTATACTTGTGGTAATGATTAATGGAAATAAGAAATTAAATAAGTGAAGATGATAAGTGATTGAAGTGAAGTAATAACCAAGCTATCGGCTTGAGATGTGATGTGATATTACCCAAACTGTTTGTTTGGGGTGCGGTGATTATTACCCAGGCTATCGGCTATGGGGTGTAATACCCCGCAAAAATAGCATTGGCTATTTTGCATTGTAATCTGTGAGCAATTGAGAATTGCACGCGATTGTGTATTTTCTATAACAACTGATTGTTATTGAGAAATATCAGATTTATTGTCTACTTTATTTTATAATTTTGAAAGATTATTACGAGGTAGTTTTAATGTATTTTTGTATTGTTTATATTATTAAAGTAGAGTTTGGGGGTTTATTTGAAATATATTTAGACTTGGGGGCTTATATGAAATTTTCCCTTATATTATTTATCTATTTTTCCTTTTTATAGAACCCCACCCCACCTCCTTCCTTCTCAATTTCCTTCTTCTCCCGTTTCCTTCCCAGCCGAAAAAAAAAGAAAACCAAGCCGAACCCATCGGCCGGTCACTTCCCCACCTCAAATCCCTTCCATTTCTCCATCGTTTCCAAATTAATTTGAGGGATAGATTAAGTGAAGGGTCCTCTACCTCGTAGTGGCATCGGATTTTCGAAAGGATTTCGGAAAGGTAAACCCTAGATTTTATTATTGTATAGAATTTAGTGTGGTTAATTTCTTTGGAGTAGGAGTATTTTGGTAGGAAGATCAGGAGACCTTGGGTGTTGTAGATACGAGAAATTAGCGAGTTGATAGAAGATTTGCAAGTTGTTAATAAATTAGGGTTTTGGGTTTGTAAAAGAGAACTATATATATATGAATTAGTTCTCGTAGGGTAGTAGAAATTGTAGTTGGATTATTAGAATAATTTTGGGGTGCTTTTAGTAATTGTTCGAAAATGGGAATCTTGTTGGAATTTGAATGATTACGTGCAAATCACGTGTGCATCCTAGGCGTTCAATAGAATGCCTATATGATAATTGGAGTTAGTATTATTATTTTCCCGTAACTGGTTTGGATGCTTGAGCCTTGATTGCTTTGAATTTTGATGATAGGATGTACCAACGGCTTTGGAGGCGTGGTGGCGCTTCGAGTCTTTGCGAGACAATTTGTGAGTATGATTATGCTAAGTATATGTTTACTGTTATAATAAAATCTTAGGCGGTTTTGGAGCAATCCTGGTTTAATTTAGTCAAATGAAGTTTTAATTTAAAATACGAGAAGTTCTTATTTGTTAAAAGTTATGTGGTAAATTGGTATGTATGTGGTGAGTTGATGGGATTTTAAATATTCAGTGTGATGGTGATGTATTGTGTAGATATACATACATGGCGTTGCGATGTATATGTGAATTCTTAGCTTGTGGGAACGTTTGGAGAATTTTGATTATCATTGTATGATAAGTGGAATGCTAAGAAGGATAGTTGTATGGTAGAGAACAACTCATTTTAATATGAGCTTGTTAAGAAGCATGTTTATGAGGGTAAGTTGAGAAATTGACCAACTAGAGAGTCATAGTAGGGAGTCATAGCTTTCTAACCCATCTGGAGTTTTGTAATTCCAGTTTATAGGTTGAGAGTTATGATTTTCCAAAGATGGAACAGACCCAATCTTAGTTAAAGTATTATTGGCTAAGAAAATCAGTTTCTCTCTGTTTGCACACCTGATGGAACTTGTGTTTTCGATAACTCAAATGATAGAGTCTGAAAGAGTCAAATTAAGAAGTCGAAATAGACACTCCCACCTTCCCATAGGACCCGGAAATCGAGAATTTCCGATGAGTGAGCAAACTCTTATGATGTTGGAAAGGTGCAGCGAGTGCAAGAAGAATGTACTATTGAGAGTACATGAGGTTTTATAGTATCAAGTAATTTTGTACTGTGTGTTGGAAGTTATGGACGTGCAAGCTAGCGCCTGTTGACTAGACTAAACTTCAAGTTTAAGTTGACTGCAGAACGGTGGGACCGTTGACTGCCATACGGTGGGACCGTATATATTTATCGTCACGGCTGTTGACTGCAGAACGGTGGGACCATTGTCTGCCATACGGTGGGACCGTATATATTTATCATCACGGCTGTTAACTGCAGAACGGTGGGACCGTTGTCTGCCATACGGTGGGACCGTATATATTTATCGTCATGGCTGTTGATTGCAGAACGGTGGGACCGTTGTCTGCCATACGGTGGGACCGTATATCTTTATCGTCACGGCTGTTGACTGCAGAACGGTGGGACCGTTGTCTGCCATACGGTGGGACCGTATATCCTTAAATTCGTCACGGCTGCTGACTGCAGAACGGTGGGACTGTTGACTGCCATACGGTGGGACCGTATATCCTTAAATTCGTCACGGCTGCTGACTGCAGAACAGTGGGACCGTTGACTGCAACCTCATTGCCACGATCTATCGGGAACAGGAAGTGGACCGAATTAGAATGCTGTTGCCGCTAAATTTGGTGTGGGGGCAAACAGATAATATTTGTGGATTCTTAGGGAAACTGAATAGTAAACCTGTATACCTGTTCCGTCGGGGTATGATCGTCGCTCCCGCTGTACACCTGCAAAAAGTGCGAGACACCGGGGTTGTTCCCGGCGACGCACCCTCCGACGCTCAAGTCAGTAACCAGAAATGATTATGAGAGAGCGCAAAAACTGGAGAAAGATTGATTACCTCTTAATGGAGATGGATAGAGAGTATTTATAGGCGTCTTAGGGAACAGATTAGGCATGTAATTCCTGTGTATAGATAAGGAATGTAATCCCTAATCCCCAGTGAAAGGATAGATATGAATCAGGGTCGTTGATTAATATTAATCAGAAACCCTAATTCTATCCTGCTGGACCGGGTTTGTTGCGGGTTGAAACCCGTACCCAGTTTGAGGTGGATCCGTTCGCGGGTTAATGGCTCTTTGGGGGGGGAGACCCAGTATCCGCTTCAGACCCGTTTGTAGGTGAAATTACCGTTTTACCCCTAGGCTTCAGGATTCGTGTCCAATTTGGACGGTCTCGATTAAACCCCTATTTTTAGCCACATCACGAGCCCCCCACTCCTAAAGGCTGAGGATGATCAGTCTTTGAGGAGTAATTTGACTGTTTTAGTGGCTAGTGGAGTTGTATCAGAGTCCGAATGGGGGATTTTGAATCTTGAAGTGGGTAGTAAGGTAACTTCTTCTTTTTTGAAGCCATATGATGTTCTGAAGTCGTATCGAGTTTTTATCTATTTTTTCGGGCTATTTATTTAATTTTGCGATGTGTTAACTAATCGTTCGGGGGGCTTAACAGTACATTCTAGGCAATAATTGTTCGTTCAGGGGTTCAAAAATATCCCCCTGAATTTTTAATTATTTTCTAGAATTTTTAGCTAATTTTCCCGAATTTTTAGCAATTTTTCGCAATTTTTAAATAAATAAAACGATTTAAATAGATAAAAATCAATTTTTAAATACTAATTTATGACGTGGCGTAATCTGGACCTTCGATCTGCGTGGAGCGCGAATTTCTGAGTAATCAGACGGTCCCCGTTCCTCGGCAGGCTTTTTTGCCGTATACGAGGGTCGGCTCCTCGGCTCCTCGGCTCGGAGGATCAGCGCTTCGGCTCGGTGGACTAGCTCCTCGGCTCGGACCCTCCGAGGTACGTGGCATCATCTGGGCCGTCCATCTCAGCGTGGATCCCCATAAAACGCTATCTTGTCGTTTAGTGGACGTGGCAGGATCTGGGCCGTCCATCATGACGAGCGCGCTTTTTTACAAGATCCAACGGCTGATATGGGTCGGCGTGTTTTTTTTGCCATATACGAGGGTCGGTTCCTCGTCATCTCGGCACGGCCTTACACTTTGCGAGGTACGAGGGTCGGTTCCTCGTCTCCTCGGTTCGGAGGATTGGTCCCTCGGCTCGGAGGATGGTTCCTCGGATTGGTGGATGGTCCCTCGGCTCGGAGGATGGTTCCTCGGCTCGGTAGATTGGCTCCTCGGCTCGGAACCCTCCGAGGTACGTGGCATCATCTGGGCCGTTCATCTCAGCATGGATCCCCATAAAATGCTATCTTGTCGTTTAGTGGACATGGCAGGATTTGGGCCGTCCATCATGACGAGCGCGCTTTTTTACAAGATCCAACGGCTGATATGGGTCGGCGAGTTTTTTTGCCATATACGAGGGTCGGTCCCTCGTCATCTCGGCTCGGAGTAAGTGCCATTGGTTGAGGTGCTAAGTTGGATACTTTGAAGGTTGCGTCTCTTACTGGTACCACTTTTCCGAGCCCAGTAGCCCGGCTGCTTGACTAAGCTGTTCGGTAGCTCGGTTGAGCAGGCCGATGGCAGGCAGTTCGGAAGGCACATATGGCCGGATCTGGTCCGTCCATTATGGTGCGAATCACGAGGATGGGGTTCCGATCACGAGAAAACGTTATCTTGTCGTTTTGTGGGCGTGGCGCAATCTGAACCGCCCATCGAATTCTGACGCGAATTTTGGAGAGATCCGACGGTGATTTTGCCTCGGAAGGATTTTTCTCCATATACGAGGGTCGGTTCCTCGTCATCTCGGCTCGGAGTCTAAGCGGCATCGGCCGAGGTATGGAGAAATGTTTTGAAGGGGCTCAGTAGCTCGGTTGCTTAGCCAGGCTGTTCGATAGCTCGGCTTGGCAGACCGGTGGCCGAGTCGTGGACTTGAGTGATTTGAGGAGTTTTTGCTTGTCGAAACGTCGCAACTTTCCGCTTGGCGCTTTGGCTTCTTAGTGGGCCTTTGAGATTCCCAAGGAGGCCCAACATCACTTGGGGTTATAAGTTTTCACTCCCCCACCCCCAAGCTCATTTCTCACTTTTTACTCCAAGATTTCACTTTTGCTCTCTAAGTTCTCTGCTAGCGGTGACTTTTGCTCCAGGGTGGTGACGTTAGCTGTCGCGTGGGCCAGGCAATTTCCGGCGAGCACATTCCGATCGTGAACGTCACTTCAAAGGTCAGTCTACTAGCCTTAGCTTTTTTTTCTAGAGATGTCACGAGTGAACTCGGGGAGTGGGGCCTCGTCCTCGGGCGATGATGGTGCCGAGGAGAGGAGAAGGGCAGAGATCCGTCGGAAGGGAAAGCAAGTTGCCGAGCCGTCCGCGACCGAGGCGAGGAAGGAGAAGAAAAAGAGGGTGGCAGCCCAATCTGTTGTGGTCGAGGAGATTGTGGAGCACCCGAAGCAAGCCCCCGAGATGGGACGATATCTCTCTGTCCTGTCCGGGCATTCGGGGGTCAGGCAGTACGAGGGCGACCTCTTGGAGAAAGTGATCTACGGAAAGTCGAAAATCCTCGAAGAACCCAACCCGGCCCTTCCTACCGAAGCCGACGAGATTACTTCGGTGCTATCCGAGAGGGATCTCCTTCAGATCAGAAAGGGATTCGCCATCCCTCCGGAGTACAAGCTGATGATCCCCGGCCCCGGGATGCGAGCGAATTCCAAGCTGGCATCGTCGGACATGTGCATGTTCGACTTCGACTCCTTGAATGCCGGACTACGTTTTCCATTGCATCCTTTCATTCTTCAGATCCTCGGCTGGTTCTGCCTTGCGCCGACCCAATTTATGCCGAACACATGGCGTCACGTGAATGCTTTCCTGCTTCAGTGCTGCAAAGCTGAAGTCGAGACGGACCTAACGGTCTTCCGAGGCCTGTATCGGATAAACCGGATGCACAAGACAGAGCATCGGTACTACTTAGGGCCGAGGAAGGGTGTTAGGATCATTGAGAACCCGGACTCAATTAAAGGTTGGAAAGAGAAGTATTTTATATTAAGGGGGAGCCAATAATGCAAATTCTGACCCGGTGGAACCCGGAGGTGCCGAAATTTGCGAGAGCCGACCCTGTACTGTCTGCGGCCGAGGAGGAGGTGGCGAGGAAGATCATGGCCCTCCCCTTACTGAGTTGGAGGGAGTTGACGGAGGAGGTGCTGTTCGGGTCCGGCCTTAGCCCCATCGACCCGAGTATGCTCCTGACATCTCATTTATTTTCATTTTTCTTTCAAGTCTTTAGCTCGTCTTGCTAACTCGGTCTTTGTTGTCTGATGCAGAAGCGATGAAGATCGATTTCAACGCTATGATGGTCGATAGGTCCAAGTTGGCCGGGGGTAGGAAGAAGAAGAGGGCGACCGCTGCTGCCTCGTCGACTCTGCAGCCCAAGGTCGCTGCGAATACTACCCCGCCTCCTCCGACTACTGAGGCACCTTCGAAGGTGGTCGTTGCCGAGGAGCCTTCGGTCCCTGTGGCCCCGGCCCAGATTGAGGGGGCCTTTGATGTCAATGCGGCTTTGTCGCTCGAGGCTTCGAGGTTGACGGAGGCGGCCGAGGAGTTCCTGACCGAGCAGCACAAGCAGCTGTTCGTGCCGAACTGGCGGGTGAAGAATCATGACGGATTCCTCGGTAACTCGCAAATGTCGGTACAGGTCGCCAAGCACCTGGCGACCCCGAAGGACAGAGCTGCACTGAAGGCGGGGACGGTTGGCGACGACACCTACGAAGTAGCTCGGTCGCTCGTGTCGGTAAGTTTCTCGTTGCGAATTTCTTCAAGTTTACTGTTCGGCTTGTATATTACGCTTACCGTTGTCTTCACAGGCTACTTGCCACTTCGGCCATCTCCTTAAGACATTCGCCAAGCAAGAGAAGGAGCTGAGGGCCGCCAGCGACAAAGACAGGGCGGCGAAGGTCAAGGCGGTCCGGGAACTCGAGGCCGAGCAGAGGCGAGCCGAGGCCTTGGAAGTCCGAGTCGCTGATCTTGAAGCCGACCTGGAAAGGGCCAAGGGGCGACTTGATGCGGAGTCTGCCAAGGCCACGAAGGCCGCTGAGGAACTGGCCGCGTCGGTGAAGTCCCTGGCCGACCTGAGGGCGGAGAAGGAGGCGCTGGCCGTGAAGATCAGGGCCGAGGTCGAGGCCGAAGCCGAGGCTGAGGCGAAGAAACACATGGCCGAGAACATGGAGAGGTCCTATCAGAGGGCACTCGACCATGTTCAGGATTGCGTCCCCGGCTTCGAGCGGGTCGGCTACAGACTGTGGCCTGGGTCGCCCTCAGGCAGTGAGGAGGAGGGAGCCGAAGGCGACGAGGTCGAAGGCGATGACGAGGAGGGGGAGGCCGACCCTCCTGTGGCGAACGCCCAGGTCGAGGGGAGGATCGAGGGGCCATCTGGCGACGCGCCTGTGGTCGAAGCGGCGATGCAGGTGGACCCCTGATTCCCTCGCAAATTTTTGTAGTTTTTTGTTTTGTTTTTCTTTTAAACAATGTAATGTCTTTTGCGGACTGGCCACCGCTTTCATGAATGAAAAATGTTTTGAATTTGGACTCCTGTCTAAGTGTTTGGTTCGGCCATGTAGTACTTTAATGTTGTCCCTTTTTCGTTTCAGATTGCCGAGCAAACTCCTATCACCGCGGCGGCTCGGCGCCGCGCAGAGTTATTTCAGCAGTCCCGGGAGGATCGTCTCGAGGGCAAGGTACATCTGACGGGGAGAATACTTCATAATGTAGAGAAGAGGAACAGCGAGCTATTGGCCGAGCTGCACCATCTGCGGATAGTCGAGACCGAACTATCGGCGAGGGAGGAAGAGTTGGCCCAGGCTTTGGCCGAACGAGATGAGTTCGCAAAGAGGGTAGAACAGCTGCAAAGGGTGACAGTTGACAAGAGTATCGAGGTGACCCACTTGCGTCGTGTCATATCTGACAGCGCCGAGTATCCCGGTTCGGCGAAACTTCCTCAGTTCAAAGTGATTGTGAAGGACGACACGTTGAAGGACCGGATCGTCGAACTGGAGGAAGAGGTTGCTCGGCTCAAACCTCAGCCGGTGAGGGCTAATGTCCGGAGCACCTCTTGCACTCGCGAAGAGATCGAACGGGGGATTACGTTCTATCAACTCGCGAGCCGAACCTCCCTCGTTGGTCGGACTGCAGCCGACGCCCAAAGTGGAGTAGCGGTGTCCTCGAGCGGTGCTTCGGTTGGAGCGACCGTCAGGGCCAGCGGTGAGGGGGCGTCTCGATTCGTTGGCCTAGAGACGAGCTCGGAGGTCAAGAAGCGCCGACCCAAGGTATCGCTGAACCGGAGCGTCCCCCTCCCGCGGAGGCAGTAAACGAGTCGTGTCGTGTCTTCGGGCATCCGAACTGTCTTTTGTTGTAATCTTTCTTGTAAATTTATCCAAGTTATATTAATAAAATTGGAGTTGTGCTGCTTGTCGTGGTGTTGTAATGGTGCTAGCTAGGGTAGGCTTGAAATGAACCACGAGGCGAGTGTTTGCTTCGTCGAGCATCTTGACCTCGAAACTCACGCTTTAGCCGGGTTTCTGAATCTTGCTCGGCACCTTCTGGTGCGGCTCGGTGCCGTGGCCGAGGTGTAGCTGTTTCGTGCGTTGTGCTGAAGAGATGGGACCAGTTCCGGGATCTGTGGGGGTGTTCCCCCTTCCCGAGGGCATTGAGAGTGGGGCCCTCTAATAAACACATGGCGCTTCAGCTCCCTAGGCGTGACTGTTGGATTCTCGAGGGTCATAATGACAGTCTTGCATGCTTCAGTTCCCTAGGCGTGACTGTTGGGCTCCCGAGGGTCATAATGACAGTCTTGCACACTTCAGTTCCCTATGCGTGACTGTTGGGCTCCCGAGGGTCATAATGACAGTCTCTCGGGGGACGGCTATAAGTACCACACCCCCCTTGTAGTTTCAGTCATTACAGTCTTGAACTCTAGTGGCATCGATGGTGTCTGCCCTTGGGCGGATGCCAGCCTTGTGAAAATTCTCACCTCGAGAGGTTCGGAGGGGTGGTCACCTTTCTGCCTTGTTCTTCTCCCGTTCCTGACGACTACGATGTGGGTGTCAGGGCCGGGGGAGGACAAGGCAGAAGTGTTGGCGACCGTAGTCCGAACCCGAGGGAAAGGTTCTTCGGGAGGATGGGTTGTCGTTCTTCCACCATGATCTTCTCCTGACTCTGACCGCTCCTTCTTGGGTGTCAGGGTCAGGGGAGATCATGGTGGATGAGGTGATGACCAAAATCCGGGACCGAGGGGAAGGTTCCCTAAAACCACAACCCAAACTTTCTTTCGAGCTCGGGTGGACACTTGCTCGGCGCGGATCGGCTGTGCTCGCGTAACTTGGTGGCCGGGGTGACTTTTGCCGAAGGTTGGCTCCGGTTGCCTGTCGCTCGGCGATTGGAGCCGAGCGAAGTGAGTTGATCACGGCCGTTGGATGGTTGCACGAATCTCGAGGTGGGTCCAGTTCCCAAGAAAACACTATCTTGTCGTTTTGTGGACACGTGGCATAATCAGATCCGTTCATGACACTCTGGCACACATTTTGAGGAAATCTAATGGCTACTCCGCCTCGGAGGGTTTTTTCGCCATATACGAGGGTCGGTCCCTCGTTCGCTCGGCTCGATGGTCGTGGGGGCAGTTCAGAACGGCCATCTACTTCCGGCTCGCCTAAGGGCGAGCCGGGGAATTAAAACCGAGCCAGAGGACTACGATCCATCGTTAGGTTAGTTCGACGGCTGTGGGAGCAATTCCGAATGGCGAACTACTTCTAGTTCGCTTAGGAGCGAACTTGCGAAGTAGAATCGAACCAAGTGTTGGACTCCGAGCCATCGTTTGATTAGTTCAACGGCTGTGGGAGCAATTCCGAATGGCGAACTACTTCTAGCTTGCTTAGGAGCGAACTTGCGAAGTAAAATCGAGCCAAGTGTTGGACTCCGAACCATCGGTGTAGTTCAACGGTTGTGGGAGCAATTCCGAACGGCGATCTACTCCTGGCTCGCCTATGGGCGAGCCGAGGAAGTAAAGTCGAGCCGAGTTTTGGACTCCGAACCATCGGTGTAGTTCAACGGTTGTGGGAGCAATTCCGAACGGCGATCTACTCCTGGCTCGCCTATGGGCGAGTCGGGGAAGTAAAGTCGAGCTGAGTTTTGGACTCCGAACCATCGGTGTAGTTCAACGGTTGTGGGAGCAATTCCGAACGGCGATCTACTCCTGGCTCGCCTATGGGCGAGCCGGGGAAGTAAAGTCGAGCCGAGTTTTGGACTCCGAACCATCGGTGTAGTTCAACGGTTGTGGGAGCAATTCTGAACGGCGATCTACTCCTGGCTCGCCTATGGGCGAGCCGGGGAAGTAAAGTCGAGCCGAGTTTTGGACTCCGAACCATCGTTAGATTAGTTCAACGGCTGTGGGAGCAATTCCGAATGGCGAACTACTTCTAGCTCGCTTAGAAGCGAACTTGCGAAGTAGAATCGGGCAAAGTGTTGGACTCCGAACCATCGTTAGATTAGTTCAACGGCTGTGGGAGCAATTCCGAATGGCGAACTACTTCTAGCTCGCTTAGAAGCGAACTTGCGAAGTAGAATCGAGCCAAGTGTTGGACTCCGAACCATCGTTAGATTGAAGAGTTAAAAGCAGAGAGATGTAAACAGTAGCAAAAATATGAAAGAACTTTATTTATTAATATTCAATGATCGGCTGCTTCTAAAGTTGCTAGCCGTTATTACAAGGAAAAAATGAAAGGAAATCACTACAAGTAACAGGAAAAGAACGGTTTGCCATCTCGAATTACTTAGAGAGGCGCTATTGTTCTCTCTTGGTATTTTAAGAGATGGTCGACATTCCAAGTCCTGGGAATCTCCCTGTCTTCGAGATCTTCTAGTCTGTATGTGCCGGGGCGGATTTCTTTAGAAATCTTGTAAGGTCCCTCCCAGTTCGGGGCCAATTTGTTTTTCTGACTAGGGAACGAGATGGCCAACTTTCGGAGGACCAGGTCCCCTTCTTTGAGGTCCGTTGGGCGGACTCTTTTGTTGTATGCTAGCTCGATCCTTCTTCGGTAAGCTTGCTGGCGTATGGCAGCTCTCTCTCGGATTTCGTCTATCAGGTCTAGACTTGCTCTGAGCTCCCTAGTGTTCTGCTCTTCTTCATAAGCTATCAGACGAGGAGAGGGTAACCCGACTTCTAGGGGGATGATGGCCTCGGACCCATAGGTGAGATTGAATGGGCTCTCGCCTGTTGGGGTCCGCTTCGTGGTGCGGTAGTTCCAGAGCACGTTGGGCAGCTGATCGACCCAAAAGCCTTTGGAACACTTGTCTAACCTCTTCTTAATGTCGGAGAGGATCTGTCGGTTGGCATTTTCGGCCTGGCCATTTGACTGAGGATGAGAGACGGAGGAGAACCGGTGTTGTATGGCGAGGTCTTCACATAAAGCTCGGAAGGCAGCCCCAGTGAACTGTGTTCCGTTGTCTGTAATTAGGACCCTGGGGACGCCAAATCGGCAGATTACGCTCTTCCAGAAGAATTGAACGACCTTGTTTTCGGTGATCGTGGCTAAGGGCTCAGCCTCTATCCATTTCGAGAAATAGTCGATTGCCACGACTAGGAACTTGAACTGTCCGGGGGCTGGCGGAAACGGCCCTAGTAAATCCATCCCCCACATTGCGAATGGGATCGGACTTGATAAGGAGGCAAGTGGAGCTTGTGGGAGGCGTCGGATGTCGGAATACTTCTGACAGGAGCTGCATTGCCGAACATGTCGTTCAGCGTCCCGTAGGAGAGTGGGCCAAAAATACCCATAGTTCAACACTTTGCGCGTCAGGGCTCTGGAACCGGAATGGGCCCCGCCGATGCCCTCATGAATTTCTTGCAGGGCGTAGTCGGCTTGCCCGGGGGAGAGGCACCTCAGGTAGGGCTGACCGTCCACCTGGGTGAAGGAGCGTTTGTATAGGATGCCTCCAATTAGTGTGTAACGCTCGGCTCGGGTTCTTACTCTTCGCGCTTCCTTGGGATCCTCGGGGAGGAGTCCGTCCCTGAAGAATTCGACGAGGGGTTTCATCCAATTGTCTTCGAGGAGGACAAGCAATGTTTCTACGGAGTCCAATGTTTCGTCCTCTATGCTCGGCTTCAGGAGGACTTCTATCAATATGGTCTGCTCGAGACCTTGAAGGGAAGAGGAGGCTAATTTGGATAGGGCGTCGACCTGAGCATTTTCTTCTCAAGGGATCCTTTGGATGGGGGCCTCTTCAAACAGCGCCATGAGGCTTTTGACTTTAGCCAAGTATTTAACCATCTTGTCATCGCGGGCTTCATACTCGCCAAGGACCTGATTGACGACCAACTGAGAGTCGCTGAAGATCCGCAGGCATTGTGCCCCTGCATTTCGGGCCATTCCGAGACCGGCTATAAGTGCCTCGTATTCAGCTTCGTTGTTCGAGGCTTTGAAGTTTATACGGAGGGAGTATTGAAGGATGAAATCATCTGGGCCTGCCAGAATGACTCCTGCCCCGCTTCCCTCATTGCAAGAGGATCCGTCAACATAAACCGACCAGACGGGTGGTCCCTTTACTGTTTGGCTGGACTCGGGAATAGTACTCTCAACTATGAATTCGGCTAGCGCCTGAGCCTTGATCGCTGTCCGAGGCTGATAAGTTATATCGTGTTGGCTCAGCTCGATAGACCATTTCATGAGGCGACCCGAAGTCTCAGGCTTATGGAGGACCTGCTTCAGCGGCTGGTCGGTAAGAACGACCACCGAATGGGACTGAAAGTACGGGCGAAGCTTTCTCGCGACCATTACCAGGGCATAAGCCATCTTTTCTATCTTCGGGTATCAGAGCTCGGCGTCCCGAAGCACTTTGCTGACATAGTAGATGGGCTTCTGAGCCCGGTCTTCTTCCCTCACTAAAACTGCACTGAGGGTCTGCTCGGAGGCTGCCAGGTAGAGATAGAGGGGTTCACCAGGGATCGGTTTGCTGAGGAGAGGGGATTGACGAGGTAAGCCTTGAGCTGGTCAAAGGACTCCTATTGCTGCTGTCCCCATTCGAATCCTTTAGCCCCCCTGAGGGCCTTGAAGAAGGGGAGGCATTTCTCCCCGGACTTGGAGAGAAAGCGCCCGATAGCGGCTAAGCGGCCTGTTAATCTCTGAACTTCTTTTACATTTTTGGGAGGGGCCATGTCTAATAAGGCCTTGATTTTCTCCGGGTTTGCTTCAATTCCTCGTTGGCTAACCATGAAGCCGAGGAACTTCCCTGATGAGACGCCGAACGCACACTTGTTCGGGTTGAGTCTCATATTGTGCTTTCTCAGAACGTCAAACGCTTCTTGGAGGTCGGTCACATGATCAACGCCCCGGATGCTTTTTACAAGCATGTCGTCAACATACACCTCAATGTTCCGGCCGATCTGAGCCTGGAAAACCTTGTTGACGAGGCATTGGTATGTTGCACCTGCATTCTTTAGACCGAACGGCATGACTCTGTAGCAATAGAGGCCTTGGTCGGTCACAAACGAAGTCTTCGGGATATCCGGGGGGAACATCCGGATCTGATTGTAGCCTGAAAAGGCGTCCATGAAGCTGAGGAGCTCATGTCCCGAGGTTGCATCGATCAGGGTGTCAATGCTCGGAAGAGGGAATGGATCCTTGGGGCAAGCCTTGTTGAGGTCGGTAAAATCAATGCAAATCCTCCAAGTCCCATTGGACTTCTTCACCATCACTACATTCGACAATCACTCAAGATAGTTCACCTCCTGTATGAACCGGGCCTTCAAGAGCTTGTCCACCTCCTCTTTAATAGCGAGCTGACGCTCGGGGGCGAACTTGCGCCTCTTCTGCTGAACCGGTTTGGACCCCGGAACAACACTCAGGTGGTGGACCAGGAGCTCTTCGGAGATCCCGGGCATATCTGCAGCTGACCAAGCGAAGAGGTCTTCGTTCCTTCGGATGCATTGTACAATGTCTGAGCATAGGGCGGACGGGAGGGTCTTGCTAACAAAGAATTTGCGGTTCGGGTCCTGCTCAGAGAAGAGCACTTCCTCCAATTCGTCCACCGGCTCGGAGGTCGGCCGAGCAGTGTCTTCGGGGATTTCCAGAGTTTCTAAGGAGAGGACAGGTCCGAGGGTAGAGGTCATGTAGCACTTTCTGGCCGTTTCCTGATTGCCCTTACTTCCCCTATTCCGGCCCGAGTGGGAAACTTCATTTTGAGATGGTAGGCAGATGGGACGGCTTCAAGGGCGGCTAGGCCGGGCCGACCCAGAATGACATTGTAGGCTGCTGGGACATCTACGACCATGAAGTCCATCGACTCCGTTCGGGTGGTAGGAGTTTTGCCAGCGGTTACATCGAGGGTTATCACCCCTTCAATAGTCACTGGTACTCCCGTGAACCCATGGAGCGTGTAACTGGCGGGCATGAGTCTATCTCGGGAGAGCTTTAGGCCTTTGAAAGCGGCGAGGAAGAGGATGTTTACGGAGCTGACATTATCCACTAGGATCCTCTCCACTTTGAAATTAGCCATGTGAAGGTTAATGACGAGTGCGTCACAATGTGGGGTGCGAACTCCTGCAAGATCTTCGTCGGAGAATGTGACAGACACTCCGAGGCCTTTAGGAGGAGGGGTGGTTCGGACCAAGTTGACTTCTCTTATAAATGCCTTCCGAGAGGAGTTTGAGGTGCCCCCCATTGGGCCCCCATGAATGAGGTGGAGGACTCGCTCTTCCTCGAAGTCGGGCGTCTCTTCTCGTTCCGGACGCTTGTTAGCCCCCCGAGGTGGGGGAGGAAGTTCGGCTCGGTCCTTTCTTACAAACCTGGTCAGCTGCCCCCTCTGGATAAGGGCTTCGATCTCGTTCTTTAAGGCACGACAATCGTTGGTGTCATGCCCATGGTCCCAGTGATAACGGCACCATTTTTCTTTGTCTCTCTTCTTGGCGGGGGTATTCATCCTCGGAGCAGGAGGTATGATCCCTTCCTTTTCAACTTCCATCAGAATAGTTAAGACGTTAGTGGTGAGAGGAGTGAATTTCTCGAATCCGGGGGGAGGTCGGCGCTGGCCAGCATTATCCTTCTGGAGCTTCTTGGCTCCTTCCTCTTCTGTTCCCTTTCTTTTAAACCCGGAGGAAGACCCCTCCCAGTTGGGTCGATGCTCGGCCTCTTCGGCCCGAATGTACTTTTCACTGCGAAGGAGGAGGTTGGAAAAGTTCTGTGGAGGCTTCTTGGCGAGGGAGGAGCGGAGGTTGGAGTTGCAGACATTAGATTGAAATGCTGCCGCAGCGACCGACTAGTCGAGGAATGCTATGGACCTGGCTTCAGCTGTGAATCTCTTCACATAGTCTCTCAATTTCTCCCCCTTCTTCTGATGGAGGTGCAATAGTGAGATGCTGGTCTTCTCAGCTCTACGGCTGCTTACGAAATGGGTGACGAAAAGGGTCTTGAACTGCTCGAAGGAGAATATTGAGGAGGGGGCAAGGCGAGAGTACCATTCTCGAGCTGGGCCCTTGAGAGTTGTGGGAAAGGTTTTGCAGAGGAGGGCATCGGAAGCTTGATGGAGGAGCATCAAGGTCTTAAAGTTTTCGATGTGATCAACGGGGTCGGTCTCCCCGGTGTAAGTCTCAAATTGGGGAGGTTTGAAGCCGAACGGCACAGGTGCATCCACTATGGTTCGGGAGAAAGAGGGCGGCTAGGACGTAGGGTCCTCCCCCTAAGCTCTTCTTCTCGGTCTATCTGGCCCAGGCGCCTCTCTACCTCATGAAGACGGCGGTACATGGTGTCGTCCCTCCGACGGTAATCAGCCGAGCCTCTAGACTCGTCTTCGTACGAGGGAGAGCGAGGGCTACGGTGATGGTAACTTCGGGAGCGACGAGGACTTAGGGTACACCGGGAGTTGCTAGGAGCAGGACGAGGAGATGGGGACCGTCGGCGAGGGCTTCGGACCGGGGGAGGAGATGGAATCTTGGGTGCGTTGGTGTTGGGACGGAGATTGAGAGCTTGTAGGACGGTCGCTTGGAACTGCTGGAACTCGGCACGTGTGATGGGTGCCTCATTGTTCCTGGGCTGTTGCCGACCTGCAGGGGAGTGCGGCCGTCTTCGGTAGTGCTCGGGGGATTCTTTCCGATCCCTTCGGTTAGGGGACCTTCTATATTCCCGGTGGCGAGAGGACCGCTCGTCCGGACGGTGTTGGCGGGAGGTTCCCTCTCGGGCCCGCTTCTCATCCAGATGGCGGCGAAGGTCATCATCTTTCTAGCGATTGAGGGCGGTATTGTGGCGACCAGAGGCTCGGGGATGATGGGAGGCCATAGAGTCCGAAGAGGCATTGTGGATGGAAACGTGGTCTTGGTGAAGGGGCTGTTTCTGAGGGTTAGGACCCTTTGGAGGCGGCTGATTTGGAGGAGGTAGGTCCTGTTGGAGCGGGTCCTCCGCTTGAGGAGGAAGTTGTCCCTGCTGTTGGTTAGGCTGGATGGGAACTTCTTGCTGCGGATCGGGGTTGGGTCCTCTGTTAGACCCTCTTGATCTGGCTTTCCTAGGAGGCATGGCTGGAGAGGATCTGTTCACGAGGAAGAGGAGAGGTCTCTATTCGTTAGTTCCCCACAGACGGCGCCAATCTGTTGCCGATAAATTTGGTGTGGGGGCAAACAGATAGTATTTGTGGATTCTTAGGGAAACTGAATAGTAAACCTGTATACCTGTTCCGTAAGGGTATGATCGTCGCTCCCGCTGTACACCTGCAAAAAGTGCGAGATACCGGGGTTGTTCCCGGCGACGCACCCTCCGACGCTCAAGTCAGTAACCAGAAATGATTATGAGAGAGTGTAAAAACTGGAGAAAGATTGATTACCTCTTAATGGAGATGGATGGGGAGTATTTATAGGCGTCTTAGGGAACAGATTAGGCATGTAATTCCTGTGTATAGATAAGGAATGTAATCCCTAATCCCCAGTGAAAGGATAGATATGAATCAGGGCCGTTAATTAATATTAATCAGAAACCCTAATTCTATCCTGCTGGACCGGGTTTGTTGCGGGTTGAAACCCGTACCCAGTTTGAGGTGGATCCGTTCGCGGGTTAATGGCTCTTTGGGGGGGAGACCCAGTATCCGCTTCAGACCCGTTTGCAGGTGAAATTACCGTTTTACCCATGAGCTTCAGGATTCGTGTCCAATTTGGACGGTCTCAATTAAACCCCTATTTTTAGCCACATCAAATGCATTGCGTAGAGAGGGTTCGAATCCCTAAACTTGGAGACAACGGCTTGATTTGGAAAGTATGTAGTATGGGATGCATACATTTTCAAGTCTCGCTTGCATTAGACTAAGTACATTGGCTTGACCTGGGCCACATGTAGTATGGGATGCATGTGTGTCAGGAGTCTTGCTGACGTTAGATTAAGTGCATCTGTTCTATATTTTGTATTGTTGCATTATACTTCAAGTCATGGCATACACGAACACGAGGAAATCAGGATACACGTTTATTTTCCATTCATGATGAATTATGAGCGTGATAGTTGAAGTGGATAATGAGTGTGGAAGTGATGTGTTGCGTGACGTGATGACATATGTTGTAAGATTGAATGAATGCGATGTTATGTGATATGAGATTGGGAAGGATTATAAGTCATGAGTCTGTAATTGCAAATGAATGGTAAATGTGGTGCAGTTTATGTGAAAGTAGCGTTGTGTGAATGTAAAGCTTTATGGGAGAATAAAGCTACAGGAATATTTGCGTAAGGCATAAAGTGATGGGCCTTAAGCGACTAATTTGGAAAAGATTTCGAAATTAAAGATAAGTATGTTGTGAGCGGGTATGGATATACATACCGGTGATGACGCAGTGAGTATTTGATGTGAAATTCCATTTATGATATTTACATGTTCAGGTTTATCTTGGTATTCGTAAGTTCATTCTGTTTTACTTATGAGTTTAATTTATTTGCTTATTAATAAATTATACTCACACCAGAAATGGCTAACCCCTTAGTGTTTGGGGGGTTAGGGAGTCTTTGGACTACCTAGGCCCCTACTGTTATAGGCCCTCAGCGGTGCAGAGGTGAGGTGTAGATTCTGTGGAGTGGAACTTCATTTTACAATTGTTGTTTTAAGGTTATTTATGTGAATAGTGAAATTTATGCTTTAAACTGTATTTGTGATGTATAAAGTATGTGGATGATGATGATGAGTATAGTGTGGGGTGGCATGCTATATTGTTGACCCGTACCCATCTCGTTGTGGAGTACCGGGCCCTTTGGTATGTTTTATGAATTATTTTCTAAAAACCTTACTACGTTTTCAAAGGAATTTATAGTTTTTAATTGATATTTGATATTCTATTATGAGTTTGGCCCCCAGAGCATATATATATATATATTGCCTGTGTGATTCTGCTTATTTTGGCCTGGGGAGTGTTGCCGCTAAATTTGGTGTGGGGGCAAACAGATAGAACTTGTGGATTCTTGGGGGAAACTGAATAGGAAAACCTGCGTACCTATTCCGTCGGGCTTCGTTCGTCGTCCCTGCCGTGCACCTGCAAAAAGTGCGAAACACCGGGGTTGTTCCCGGCGACGCAATCTGTTGCCGCTAAATTTGGTGTGGGGGCAAACAGATAGAACTTGTGGATTCTTGGGGGAAACTGAATAGGAAAACCTGCGTACCTGTTCCGTCGGGCTTCGTTCGTCGTCCCTGCCGTGCACCTGCAAAAAGTGCGAAACACCGGGGTTGTTCCCGGCGACGCACCCTCCGACGCTCAAGTCAGTAATCTGGCAGACTATGAAAGAGCGTAAAAAACTGGTGAAAGATTGATTACCTCCTAATGGAGATGGGTGGGGGATATTTATAGGCGTCTTAGGGAACGGATTAGGAATGTAATCCTCGTGATCTGATATGGAATATTCTCTCCGTAAACAGATTAGGAACGTAATCTGCTAAGGTATATTCCATGTAACCAGATAAGGAATTTAATCCCTAAATCCCGGTGAAAGGATAGACATGAATCAGGGCCGTTGATTAATATTAATCAGAGACCCTAATTCTATCCTTTCAGGACCGGGTTTGCCGCGGGTTGGAACCCGCACCCGGTTGAGGCGGATCCGTTTGCGGGTAAGTGGATCTTCGCGGGGGACAACCACTACCCGCTTCAGACCCGTTGGTAGGTGAAACTACCGTTTTACCCCCGAGCTTCAAGATTCGTGCTCCATCTGGACGGTTCCGATTTAACCCCTTTTTTAGCCATATCACGAGCCCCCCACTCCTAAAGACTGTATTTGATCAGCCTTTGAGGAGTAGTTTAACTGTTTTCGCTGGCTATCAGGGTTCTATCGGGAACTAAACGGAGCACTGCTGAATCGCGAAGGGGGTGGTATGTTGATCTTTTCGGCAGACGGAACTCTTGAACCGTCATCGTGCTCTTCTTAATTAGCGGTTTTGGCCGTTTCCGTTTGTCGGGCGTTGGTGCGAAGGGAGCCGAAGTTCCGCTCGTGACACACCCGCTGCCGCGGACATCTGGTGATTGACGCCGAACTCACTTGGTGCCGAACTCTCCCCTGTAAGAGGGTCGGGGACACGAGCGTTCGGTGTAAGGTGCCGAACTGACTAAGTGCCGAACTCTCTCCCGTAAGAGGGTCGGTGGCATAAGAGCTCGGAGGACGGTGCCGAGCTGACTAAGCGCCGATCTCTCCCCCGTAAGCGGGTCGGTGGCACAAGAGCTCGGGGAACAGTGCCGAGCTGAATCGGTGCCGAACTCACGCCTATAAAACGATCGGTGGCACGAGCGTGTTCGGCGGATGGCGCCGGGCTGAAAACGCGCCGAACTCACGCCTATAAAACGATCGGTGGCACGAGTGTGTTCGGCGAATGGCGCCGAGTTGAAAACGCGCCGAACTCACGCCTATAAAACGATCGGTGGCACGAGCGTGTTCGGCGACCTGCGGCGAGCTGAAAACGCGCCGAACTCACGCCTATAAAACGATCGGTGGCACGAGCGTGTTCGGCGAATGGCGCCGAGCTGAGAATGCGCCGAACTCACGCCTATAAAACGATCGGTGGCACGAGCGCGTTCGGCGAATGGCACCGAGCTGAGAATGCACCGAACTCACGCCTATAAAGCGATCGGTGGCACGAGCGTGTTCGGCGATCTGCGGCGAGCTGAAAACGCGCCGAACTCACGCCTATAAAACGATCGGTGGCACGAGCGTGTTCGGCGAATGGCGCCGAGTTGAGAATGCGCCGAACTCACGCCTATAAAACGATCGGTGGCACGAGCGTGTTCGGCGACCTGCGGCGAGCTGAAAACGCGCCGAACTCACGCCTATAAAACGATCGGTGGCACGAGGGTGTTCGGCGAATTCCGCCGAACTGAGAATGCGCCGAACTCATGCCTATAAAACGATCGGTGGCACGAGCGCGTTCGGCGAATGGCGCCGAAGTTTCGGACTTGTGTTTCTCTTTGGGTTGAGTTTTGGCGGTTCTGGCGGATGTGACCCTCGGAGCTTCTGACAGATGGGACGCCTTCTGTGTTTTCTGACAGATGTGACGTCCATTAATGCTGCCACCTGGGCTTCTGCCAGAAGTGATGGTCATTATTGCGCCGTCTGGATCAGCGCGAAGAATAAGGTGACGTTTGGGGTCTCTTTTTGTCGTTTTTGGAGGTGGGCCTGCGTTAGAGGCCCATTTACCTCGATTGGAGCGCTGGCTCCTCTATAAAAACCCTCACCCCCCTCTTCATTTTTTTACTTTCCGAGTTTTTGCTTGCGTCTGAGTCCGCTGTGAGAGAGCTTCAGGTGATCACCGACCGTTTTCCGGCGAAATTTCCGGCGAGTTCCCCCTTCAAGGTAACCTCTATATTTATCTTCTCAACATGTCTGTTTCCCACTCCTCTTCTTCGTCCGAGCCCTCCCTCGGAGCCGGTGGAGCTCCAACTTCGAGCCGAGCTGCCAAGGGCCAGAAGGTGTTCGGCAAGGACTCGATTGTTCAGGATCCGAAGCGCATGGGGGCGTTCGGACAACTTCCGGGACCGTTGACGGGGCTTCAAAGGGTTCGGGAAATCCCAGAGGACAAGGCGGAACGTATAGTGTACGGGAGGGCGAGGTCGTTCGAGGAGAACGCGGCGAGGGAGACCACGGAGGCCGACGAGACGGTGTCGATCCTATCCGAGGAGGACCTGGATTCGATTCGGGACTGCTTCCAGATCCCGCGGGAGTACGAGCTTATGCTGCCGGGCCCCGGGGTTAGGGCCAACTCGCCGTTGCCAGTGACCATGTGTTGCTGGCCGGTCGATGCCTTTATCGCCGGGGCTCGGCTGCCTCTCCATCCGTTCGCGGTAACGGTCTTAAATTGGTTCGGGGTCAGCCCCATCCAACTTATGTCGAACGCATGGAGAGTCATAAACGGCTTCGTACTCCACTGCCAGGCGGAGGGGATTCAGCCGGAGTTGAATGTGCTCCGGACTATCTATCAGCTGCACCAAGGGAATAGGTCGGCCTATCGGTACTATCTGACTCCGAGGCATGGGGGGAGGTTGGTCCTCTGTCCGGACTCAATCAAGTTTTGGCGCGAGAAGTACCTTCTGGTGCGTAGCGCGGAGGCCTGGCCTATTCCTGTTGGTTGGGTGGAAGGAGTCCCGAAGAAGGTGAAGGCGCCGCCGGCGCTTCGACCCGAAGACGAGGACGCCGTACGGGTGCTTCTCGATCGGCCGAAGTATGACTGGAAGGAGTTGACGGAGGACGTCTTGTATGAGGGAGGGCTCGCGCACGTTAACCCCAGTACGCTGCCTTTATTTATCGTCTACGTTTCCATTTTGCTTTCTTTCCCTTGTTTCGTTTCGAGCTAACTAACTTAACTTTTGGTGCAGAGACAATGGATTACCAAGCCGTGCTCGGGTTGAGGACGAGCCTCGCCAACAAGGCTCCGAGGAAGAGGAAGAGGGTGGCGTCGAAGCAGCCGGCGCCCAAGGCCCCGAAGATTACGGAGGTGCCCGATGAGGTGGAGATCTTGGATTCCCCCGTGGTGGAGGTCGGGGCCGCTTCGTCGTCGGCCGAGGTCGGGGCCGCTTCGCCGAGGTCCTGACCATGGTGACGCCGCCGTTGACAAGGGCGGCCGAGGAGCTTCTGACCGAGGCTCATAAGAGGATCCACGTCCCGGACTGGCAGGTTCGGAAGCACGACGGGTTCCTGGGCAACACCTTGGCGAGCATGGAGGCCGTCAAGCACCTCGCCACGCCGAAGGATCGCGCGGCGATGGAGGCCGGACGAGAGGGAGACGACATCATCGAGATAGCGCGCTCGGCGGTGTCGGTAAGTGCTGAGCCAAGTTCCCTTCTCTTTACGCCGACCTTCTTAAGTTGTAATTTTTGTAACTTTTTGCATTTTATCCGCAGATCGTTGTTCACTTCGGGCACCTCACCGAGAGGTTGTCGGCCCAGGAGAAGGAGATGAAGAAGGAGAACGACCAGGCCCGGAAGGAGAGGGACAAGATCCGGGGCGAGCTCGACAAACTCGAGCTGAATTTTGAGGCGAAGTCGGCGAGGGCGACCTACCTCGAGGACCGGGTCAAGACGCTGGAGGACCAGCTTCGGCAGCAGAAGGAGGAGGCAGCCAAGCAGATGGCGGATGCGGCCGAGGCCCAAGCGGCGGCAGTGAAGAAGGCGGAAGAGGCTACTTTGGAGAAGGCGCAGGGCTACCTCGCCGTGAACATGGCCAAAGCTTTCGCCGACGCCCTTGCCCGGGTCACGGCGGCCTACCCCTCTGTCGACGTCTCCGGATGGCGGCTCTTCCCGGGGTACGTCGAAGGCTTTGACCCCGAATCAGAGGGGGAAGAAGAAGAAGAGGAAAGAGGCGACGACGAGCCCTTGGTCAATCCAGCCGCCGGAGCTCAGGGGTCGGTGGTTACCCCCTTGGCGGCGGTTGCCCCTTCGGAGGCGTCGCCCTCGACCCCCTCTCGCCGCCCCGGGAAAGAGGTCGAGCACTGATCCTGTCCGTTTTTTTTGTTTTTTATTTTTTGTGTGTAATGCCTAATAGCGGACTGGCCACCGCTAATTTTTTGTGATGAATGAAAAACTTCAACTTTTTGGGCTCGGTTTCTTGCACTTGTTTGTTGTATGTTGTGTGTTCGAGAATTTGCTCTCTAGAACCCCCGAGGTCTAGGACTTGGGCCATGACTGAACTTTTATTGCTCGTCTGTATTTCTTTTCAGCTTGCCCTGGTGGACCAAGAGATCGAGCGCGCAGGGTCGGACTTCAAGGTTCGAACCCGCGCAGGGTCGGACGCCAAGGTTCGAGCCGAGGCCGGGCTCGGGGCGACAAGGTTGAGTCTGGCGAGGTGTAGAGAGCGACTTTACGAGGTCGAGCTGGGACTGCGCCGAGCCGAAACAGAGCGAGGACAGCTCCAACTTATTTTAGGGCAGCGGGACAGCGATATCCGGCGTCTGGAGGGCAGGATTGCCGAGATGTCTGCCTCGAGCGAGGGCGGTGCCTCGCCATCCGCTTTCACTAGTAGCCTTCGGACCAAGTGCTTTCGCCACACGCTGTCCAAGGTAACGGCGGAGAGGGACGACCTGCTTTCGGAGATTCAGCACTTACAATCTACGGAGACTAAACTTCGGACGGAGGGAGAGGAGCTGACAGCTAAGGTGGCCGATCTCACGGCTGAACGAGATGAACTGGCGGCCGAAGTCGATGTTTTGAAGAGAGCTACCGTCGATAGGAGCATCGAAGTCACCCATCTTCGACATCTCATCGCAAGCCATGTTGGAGTTCCGACCTCAGTCGTACCGGCGTCCTTCGAGGCCGACGCACAAGATGGTTCGTTGAGAGGCCGGATCTCCGAGTTGGAAGCGGAGGTGGCTCGCCTGAGGCCGCGCTCGGGGCCGATTAATGTGAGGAGCACGTCATGCACTCGAGCGGAGAGCGAACGGGGCATCACCTTTTACGAGATGGTGACCCGCGAGCGCCTCGGCCATCCGAGCCCGGGGGACGCGCAGAGCTCTGTGGCCATTTCGTCGAGCGGCGCATCCGTCGGCGTGACGGCCAGAAGCAGTGCCGAGGATACGTCTCAACTTGCCGGCCTGGGATCGGGTTCCGGAGGCAAACGTCGCCGACCTCAAGTGTCCTTGAAGAGGAGCATCCCTGTACCCCGAAAGCGTTGATGGGTCCGGGTTCGGTGTCTTGTAATCTTCGCTTTTCAGCTTCTTGTAATTGTTTAGTGCCTTGTAATATTGATGTTTGTAAGGGTTGTTTCTAATAAAATTGGAATCGTTTTAACTGTCGTCATATCGTAGTTGCACAATGTTTGCTCTGATTGTGGAGTCGTGGAACCGAGGTCTGAGACTTGGTGTTTTTGACTGGTGTTAGCCTCCGAACTTATGTGCGTTATTCGGTCAGTGGCACGAACGTTCGGTGAACGACGCCGGGCTTCTTAAGTGTGCCGAACTCACGCTCGTAAAACGATCGGTGGCATGATTGTGCTCGGCAAATGGTGCCGAGCTGAAAAGGTGCCGAGCTCACGCCCATAAAACGATCGGTGGCACGAGTGTGTTCGGCGAACTGTAGCGGGCTGAAAACGCGTCGAACTCACGCCCGTAAAACGATCGGTGGCGCGAGTGTGTTCGGCGAACTGCAGTGGGCTAAAAATGCGCCGAACTCACGCCCGTAAAACGATCGGTGGCAAGAGTGTGTTCGGCGAATTGCAGCGAGCTGAAAACGCGCCGAACTCACGCCCGTAAAGCGATCGGGGGCACGAGTGTGTTCGGCGAAAGGAACCGAGCCGAGATCGTATCGAACTCTCGCCCGAAGAACGTTCTCGGCAACAGTGTTGGACTCCGGAACCATCGCAAGTTTAAGGGCGTGGGAGCAATTCCGAATGGCGAACTACCCCTAGCTCGCCTACTGGCGAACTTGCGGAGTAGAGTCGAACCAAGTGTTGGACTCCGTACCATTCAACGGCTGTGGGAGCAATTCCGAATGGCGAACTACCCCTAGTTCGCCTAGGGGCGAACTTGTGGAGTAGAGTCGAACCAAGTGTTGGACTCCGGAACCATCGTAAGTTTAAGGGCGTGGGAGCAATTCCGAATGGCGAACTACCCCTAGCTCGCCTACTGGCGAATTTGCGGAGTAGAGTCGAACCAAGTGTTGGACTCCGTACCATTCAACGGCTGTGGGAGCAATTCCGAATGGCGAACTACCCCTAGTTCGCCTAGGGGCGAACTTGTGGAGTAGAGTCAAACCAAGTGTTGGACTCCGGAACCATCGTAAGTTTAAGGGCGTGGGAGCAATTCCGAATGGCGAACTACCCCTAGCTCGCCTACTGGCGAACTTGCGGAGTAGAGTCGAACCAAGTGTTGGACTCCGTACCATTCAACGGCTGTGGGAGCAATTCCGAATGGCGAACTACCCCTAGTTCGCCTAGGGGTGAACTTGTGGAGTAGAGTCGAACCAAGTGTTGGACTCCGGAACCATCGTAAGTTTAAGGGCGTGGGAGCAATTCTGAATGGCGAACTACCCCTAGCTCGCCTACTGGCGAACTTGCGGAGTAGAGTCGAACCAAGTGTTGGACTCCGTACCATTCAACGGCTGTGGGAGCAATTCCGAATGGCGAACTACCCCTAGTTCGCCTAGGGGCGAACTTGTGGAGTAGAGTCGAACCAAGTGTTGGACTCCGGAACCATCGTAAGTTTAAGTAATTAGAAATAGAGACGTAGTGGCAAATGCGGAAGAACTTTATTTATTAATATCTAATGGTCGGCTGCTTCTAAAGTTGCTAGCCGTTATTACAATGGAAGAAAGAACAAAGGAAAGATTACTAGTAGCAGGAGGGGAGTTTTCCGACATCTCGAGTTACTTAGATAGGCGAGGTTGCCTTCTCTCGGTATTTCAAGAGGTGGTCGGCGTTCCAAGTCCTGGGAATTTCTCTACCTTCAAGATCCTCTAGCTTGTATGCACCGGGGCGGATCACTTTGGAGACTTTGTACGGTCCCTCCCAATTTGGGGCCAGTTTGCTTTTCTGTCCGGGGAACGAGATGGCCAGTTTTCGGAGGACCAGATCCCCTTCTTTCAGGTCGGTTGGGCGGACCCGTTTGTTGTAGGCGAGTTCGATTCTCCTCCGATAACCTTGCTGCCGTACGGCTGCCCTTTCCCGGATTTCGTCTATTAGGTCCAGGCTCGTTCTGAGCTCCCTGGCATTCTGTTCTTCTTCAAAGGCCACCAGGCGAGGAGAGGGTATCCCAACTTCTAGAGGGATGAGGGCCTCGGACCCGTAGGTGAGATTGAACGGACACTCGCCTGTCGGGGCCCGCTTTGTGGTTCGGTAATTCCATAGCACATTGGGCAGCTGATCGACCCACAATCCTTTGGAGCACTTGTCGAGTCTCTTCTTGATGCCGGAGAGGATCTGTCGGTTGGCATTCTCAGCTTGGCCATTTGACTGGGGATGAGAGACGGAGGAGAAGCGGTGCTGTATAGTTAGGTCTTCGCATAAGGCTCGGAAGGCGGCCCCAGCGAACTGCGTACCGTTGTCTGTAACTACAACTCGGGGAACACCGAACCGGCAGATTACATTTTTCCAGAAGAATTGGACGACTCTATGTTCGGTAATTGTAGCCAGGGGCTCGGCTTCGACCCATTTCGAGAAATAGTCGACTGCCACGACTAAGAACTTCAACTGTCCGGGGGCCGGTGGAAATGGCCCGAGTAAATCCATCCCCCACATTGCAAAGGGGATCGGACTTGATAGGGAGGAGAGTGGTGCCTGTGGAAGGCGTCGGATGTCGGAAAACTTCTGGCAGGAGGCGCATTGCCGAACGTGTCGTTCGGCGTCCCGTAGGAGAGTGGGCCAGTAATACCCGTAGTTTAACACTTTGCGTGCCAAGGCTCTGGAGCCGGAGTGGGCTCCGCCGATGCCCTCATGGAGCTCTTGTAGGGCGTAATCGGCTTGTCCGGGGGAGAGGCACCTTAGGTAGGGTCGACCATCCACCTGGGTGAAGGAGCGCTTATACAGAATGCCTTCGACCATTATGTAACGCTCGGCCCGGGTCCTTATCTTTCGGGCTTCCTTCGGATCCCTTGGGAGGAGTCCGTCTCTCAAAAACTCGACGAGGGGCTTCATCCAATTATCTTCGATAGGGAGTGGCAGTGTTTCGACGGAGTTGAGAGCCTCGTCCTCTATGCTGGGCTTGAGGAGGACTTCTATCAGAACGGTTTGTTCGAGGCCTTGCAGGGATGAGGAAGCTAATTTGGACAGGGCGTCGGCCTGGGCATTTTCCTCTCTAGGGATTCTTCGGATGAGGGCTTCCTCGAAGAGCGCCATGAGGCTCTTTACTTTAGCCAAGTACTTTATCATCCTGTCATCGCGGGCTTCATATTCGCCGAGGACCTGGTTGACGACCAACTGAGAGTCGCTGAAGATCTGCAGGCGTCGCGCCCCTGCGTTTCGGGCCATCCCGAGGCCGGCTATGAGTGCTTCGTATTCGGCTTCGTTATTCGAGGCTTTAAAGTTTATTCGGAGGGAATATTGAAGGACAAAGTCGTCTGGGCCTGCAAGGATGACTCCAGCCCCGCTCCCTTCGTTGCAAGAGGATCCATCGACATATACCGACCAGATAGGCGGGCCCTTCGTTGTCTGCTCGGGGTCGGGAATAGTTGTTTCCACTATGAATTCGGCCAGCGCCTGTGCCTTGATGGCGATCCGAGGTTGATAAGTAATATCATGTTGGCTCAGCTCGATTGACCACTTCATGAGGCGGCCGGAAGTCTCTGGCTTGTGAAGGATCTGTTTCAACGGCTGGTCGGTAAGAACGACCACCGAATGAGACTGGAAGTATGGCCGAAGCTTTCTTGCAGCCATTATCAGGGCGTAGGCTATTTTCTCAATCTTCGGGTACCGGAGCTCGGCGTCTCGGAGCACTTTGCTGACGTAGTAAATGGGCTTCTGAGTTCTTTCTTCTTCCCTGACTAAGACCGCACTTAGTGTCTGTTCCGAGGCTGCCAAGTACAGGTAGAGGGGTTCGCCCGGTATGGGTTTGCTGAGAAGGGGCGGATTGACGAGGTAAGCCTTAAGCTGGTCGAAGGAATCTTGTTGTGGCTGCCCCCACTCGAACCCCTTAGTCCCCCTCAGGGCTTTGAAGAACGGGAGGCACTTCTCCCCAGACTTCGACAAAAAGCGCCCAATGGCGGCTAGTCGACCAGTCAGTTTCTGAACTTCTTTGACGTTTCTAGGCGGGGCCATGTCCAGTATGGCCCTGATCTTCTCTGGATTCGCCTCTATTCCCCGTTGGCTAACCATAAAGCCGAGAAACTTGCCTGACGAGACGCCGAACGCACACTTGTTCGGGTTGAGTCTCATATTGTGCTTTCTCAAAACATCGAACGCTTCTTGGAGGTCGGTCTCATGATCAACGCCTCGGATGCTTTTCACGAGCATGTCATCCACGTAGACTTCCATGTTCCGGCCAATCTGGGCCTGGAATACCTTGTTGACGAGACGTTGATATGTTGCCCCTGCGTTCTTTAGGCCGAACGGCATGACTCGGTAACAGTAGAGTCCTTGGTCTGTTACAAAAGACGTCTTCGGAATATCCGGGGGGAACATCCTTATCTGATTGTAACCCGAGAAAGCGTCCATGAAGCTGAGGAGCTCATGTCCCGAGGTTGCGTCAATCAGAGTGTCAATGCTCGGCAGAGGGAAGGGATCTTTAGGGCAGGCCTTGTTGAGGTCGGTGAAATCAATACAGATTCTCCATGTTCCGTTGGATTTCTTCACCATGACTACGTTTGACAACCACTCCGGATAATTTACCTCCTGTATGAATCGGGCTTTCAGCAATTTGTCTACCTCCTCTTTGATAGCGAGCTGGCGCTCGGGGGCGAACTTGCGCCTCTTCTGCTGGACCGGTTTGGACCCCGGATCGACGCTGAGGCGGTGGACCAAGAGTTCTTCGGAGATACCGGGCATGTCCGCCGCTGACCACGCGAAGAGGTCTTGGTTGGCGCGGATGCATTTCACAATACTCGAATATAGGGCGGACGGAAGGGCTTTGCTGACATAGAATTTTCGGGTCGGCTCCTGCTCCGAGAAGAGTACTTCCTCCAACTCGTCTACCGGTTCGGAGGTTGGCCGAACAGCATCTTGAGGGATCTCGAGTGTTTCTAGGGAGAGGACAGGTCCGAGGGTGGAGGTCATATAACACTTGCGGGCCTGCTCCTGATTGCCTCTTACTTCTCCCACCCCGGCCCGAGTAGGGAACTTCATTTTGAGATGATAGGCGGAGGGGACGGCCTCGAGAGCGGCCAGGCCGGGCCGACCCAAAATGACGTTGTAGGCCGCTGGGACGTCTACGACCATGAAATCCATCGACTCCGTGCGGGTGGTAGGAGTTTTGCCTGCTGTGACATCGAGGGTTATCACCCCTTCGATGGTCACCGGCACTCCCGTGAACCCATGGAGCGTGTACCCGGCGGGCTTGAGTCTGTCTCGGGCGAGCTTCAGCCCCTTAAAGGCATCGAGGAATAGGATGTTTACGGAGGAACCGTTATCTACTAAGATCCTTTCGACTTTGAAATTGGCCATGTGAAGGTTGATGACGAGTGCGTCACAATGGGGGGTGCGGACGCCCTCGAGATCTTCGTCAGAAAAGGTGACGGGCACTCCGAGGCCTTTGGGAGGAGGGGTGGCTCGGACCGAGTTGACTTCTCTTATGAAAGCTTTCCGAGAAGAGTTCGAGGAGCCCCCCATTGGACCCCCATGGATAAGGTGGAGGACTCGCTCCTCCTCGAATTCGGGCGTCTCTTCTCTTTCCGGACGCTTGTTAGCCCCCCGAGGCTGGGGTGGAAGTTCGGCTCCGTCCCTTCTTACAAATTTCGCCAGCTGCCCTCTCTGAATAAGAGCTTCGATCTCATTTCTCAGAGCACGGCAGTCGTTTGTGTCATGCCCATGGTCTCGATGATAGCGGCACCATTTTTCCTTATCTCTTCTTTTGGCAGGGGTGTTCATCTTTGGAGCCGGAGGCAAGACCCCTTCTTTTTCGACTTCCATGAAGATGGCAGAGATGTTAGTGGTGAGGGGAGTGAATTTTTCGAATCTGGGGGGAGGTCGGCGTTGGCCAGTGTTATCCTTCTGGAACTTCTTTGCCCCTTCTTCTTCCGTCCCCTTCCTCTTAGACCCGGATGTAGCTCCTTCCCAGTTGGGCTGTTCCTCGGCCTCTTCAGCTCGGATGTACTTTTCAGTTCGGAGGAGGAGGTCAGAAAAGTCGTGCGGGGGTTTCTTGGCGAGGGAGGAGCGGAGATTGGAATTGAGGATATTGGATTGGAACGCCGCGGTGGCGACGGATTGGTCGAGGGACGCGATGGTTCTGGCTTCAGCTGTGAACCTCTTCACGTAGTCCCTCAACTTCTCCCCCTTCTGCTGACGGAGGTGCAATAGTGAGATGCTGGTCTTCTCGGCCCTTCGGCTGCTGACGAAATGGGTGATGAACAGTGTCTCGAACTGTTCGAAGGAAAATATCGATGCCGGGGCAAGTTGAGAGTACCATTCTCGAGCTGGGCCTTTGAGAGTTGCTGGGAATGTTTTGCAGAGGAGGGCATCGGAAGCTTGATGAAGGAGCATTAAAGTCTTAAAGCTTTCGATGTGGTCAACTGGATCGGTCTCTCCAGTGTAGTTCTCGAACTGGGGAGGTTTGAAACCGAACGGCACAGGAGCCTCTACTATGGTCCGGGAGAACGGGGGTCAGCTAGGACGTAGGGTCCTCCCCCTAAGCTCCTCTTCTCTGTTTATCTGTCCCAATAGTTTTTCTACCTCGTTTAGACGGCGGTTCATAGTGTCATCTCTCCGACGGTAATCAGCCGAGCCACGGGACTCGTCTTCGTATGACGGGGAGCGAGGGCTGCGGCGACGGTAGCTTCGGGAACGACGAGGACTTGGGGTGCGTCTGGAATTGGTAGGAGCAGGTCGAGGCGAAGGGGACCGTTGGCGAGGGCTCCGGACCGGAGGAGGGGAGGGGGCCCTCGGCTCATTGGGGTTCTGACGGAGATTGAGGGCTTGTTGTACCATTGCTTGGAATTGCTGGAACTCGGCACGGGTGATGGGTGCCTCATTGCTCTGATGCTGCTGCCGACCTGCGGGAGAGTGCCTCCTTTGGTAGTGATCGGGGGAGTCCTTTCTCCCTCTTCGGGCGGGGGACCTCCTGTGTCCCCGGTGTCGGGGGGATCGCTCTTGGCGGGAGGCTTCCCCCCGAGCCCGCTTTTCGTCCAGATGGCGACGAAGGTCCTTATCCTCCGGGCGTTTGGGATGGGCATCGTGGCGACCAGAGGCTCGGGGATGATGGGAGGCCATGGAGGCACTGGAGGCGTTGTGGATGGAGAGGTTTTCTTGGTGAAGGGGCTGTTTCTGGGGATTAGGACCCTTTGGATCAGGAGGGGGGTTCTGTTGGAGCGGCTCTTCCATGGTAGGAGGGAGTTGCCCTTGCTGCTGAGCGGGATCAGGATGGACTTCTTGCTGGTCAGGGTTGGGCGCTCGGTTGGAGCCCCTAGATCTAACTTTGCGGGGCGGCATGGTAGGAGAGAACCTGTTCACCGGGAAGAGGAGAGGTCCCTATTCGTTAGTTTCCCACAGACGGCGCCAATCTGTTGCCGCTAAATTTGGTGTGGGGGCAAACAGATAGAACTTGTGGATTCTTGGGGGAAACTGAATAGGAAAACCTGCGTACCTGTTCCGTCGGGCTTCGTTCGTCGTCCCTGCCGTGCACCTGCAAAAAGTGCGAAACACCGGGGTTGTTCCCGGCGACGCAATCTGTTGCCGCTAAATTTGGTGTGGGGGCAAACAGATAGAACTTGTGGATTCTTGGGGGAAACTGAATAGGAAAACCTGCGTACCTGTTCCGTCGGGCTTCGTTCGTCGTCCCTGCCGTGCACCTGCAAAAAGTGCGAAACACCGGGGTTGTTCCCGGCGACGCACCCTCCGACGCTCAAGTCAGTAATCTGGCAGACTATGAAAGAGCGTAAAAAACTGGTGAAAGATTGATTACCTCCTAATGGAGATGGGTGGGGGGTATTTATAGGCGTCTTAGGGAACGGATTAGGAATGTAATCCTCGTGATCTGATATGGAATATTCTCTCCGTAAACAGATTAGGAACGTAATCTGCTAAGGTATATTCCATGTAACCAGATAAGGAATTTAATCCCTAAATCCCGGTGAAAGGATAGACATGAATCAGGGCCGTTGATTAATATTAATCAGAGACCCTAATTCTATCCTTTCAGGACCGGGTTTGCCGCGGGTTGGAACCCGCACCCGGTTGAGGCGGATCCGTTTGCGGGTAAGTGGATCTTCGCGGGGGACAACCACTACCCGCTTCAGACCCGTTGGTAGGTGAAACTACCGTTTTACCCCCGAGCTTCAAGATTCGTGCTCCATCTGGACGGTTCCGATTTAACCCCTTTTTTAGCCATATCAGGGAGCCCGCGATATTATTGCCTGTGATGTGAGCTACGGAATTTAGAGCAGAATTCCGTAAGCTTTTTGTGTTTCGGGGCAAAAATTTCAGGGGAGACTCTGCCCGATTTTTCTTTGAAATATAACTATCTTAGTTTATGTTTAAAGTGATATAGAAATTGAAAGAATTGAGTTTGGAGTCAATATGGGGACGTTACAACTTAATACGAATAATTGATGTTCGTAACTATTGATGTATTAACTCTGATGGCAATAAAAGTGTTTTAAATTTTCGTGCTATTTGCTGTGTTGAGATGTATTTGAAGGCAAAGATTCTGGTTGTGTCACGGATGTCCGATGACGGGGATCCGGGGCGTTACATGGGGTGTGATATGTTGTGGCCCCAGATTGTGTTTGGGGATTTAGTGAAAATGATAATAATAAGATATATTACTTATAAGAATGAGAATTTCTAAAGTGGTATAATGAGATGGGAATGAACCATAAAGCATGTTTTTGATGTAAAGAGTATAAACATTCTATCGATAATGTGTTAATGATGTGATGAGATGTGAGAGCATTGCAATAAGCAATTGGATGTTATATTTGCATTATAAAACATGAATAAATGTAGTATTATGAGAATAGAAGCATTTGTAAGAAGTGGTACTTGATAGGGCATAATAAAATAAATACCCGTATTATGAGATTGGTTATGAAAATGGTTAGTAAGAGAGCATGTTGTATTATGAGTAGTATCCATATAAATGGTTATTAATGAAAGGAGTAATAACATCATGTAGTTATATTCATATAATGCTATTATGACGATACTTGTGGAAGAATGAATATTTGGGTTAGAGAATTTATATTAAAAAGTAATGGATTGTATGTGTATTCGTGCTATGCGGATGTAAAATAAGAATATATATATATATATATATATATATATATATATATATATATACGAGGTTGAGGTGAAGTATATTAGGAAATGTGGGAAGTTGTGGATAATTAAATAGTTGAATGCAGGATTGGCAAAGTATTTGATATATCGTTGTATTGATGATGTTGTTGTGTTCAGGATTCAGGTTGCATTATCTTAACTTGGTATTTGTAAGTTTAAATTGTGAGACCCCGTATTTCTATATAGTATAATATACTAGTATGGTATATATATATAGTATAATATACTAGTATGGTATATATATATATAGTATATATACTAGTAGAAAGAAAGAATGGAAGTGGGTGACTTGGCATGGAAAGAAAAGAAAAGTGGAGTAGGCATTAAATGATGGCCTATAGATGATCCTATGGGATGTGATGGCATGATGGGCCTATGAGATTTCCTATGGGGCTAAGGAAAGGATTAAATGAAAGAATGGATAAGTGTGGTGTATTTGACCGGTTGACCTAAGGGGATTTAATCCCATATCGGTGGATAGGAAGGGAAATAAGAAGTATATATTAGGAAGCCCATGACGAAGGGATACCAATCGTCCGGACACTCTTTTGAGGCAGCATGTGGTGGGCGTGGCTAGAATTTAGTTAATTGTGTGCGTGCGCAGCTGAGCCGGGCCCGGGGCGTTAGAAATGGTATCAGAGCCGACTTTCGACACCGAGTGTGTGCAAGATGTACGCCTGAGAAGGAGCTAGGTTAGGACAGGTCGCCCGGGTAGGGAACTGTACAACTAGCAGAATCAGGGTAATCCTCTCCACATCGGCTAGAAAGGGATCCTGGATCATGTTGTAAGTCCGGGTTCAGCGAGGACGCTGAATTCTTAAGGAGAGGTGAATGTGAGACCCCGTATTTCTATATAGTATAATATACTAGTATGGTATATATATATAGTATAATATACTAGTATGGTATATATATATAGTATATATACTAGTAGAAAGAAAGAATGGAAGTGGGTGACGTGGCATGGAAAGAAAAGAAAAGTGGAGTAGGCATTAAATGATGGCCTATAGATGATCCTATGGGATGTGATGGCATGATGGGCCTATGAGATTTCCTATGGGGCTAAGGAAAGGATTAAATGAAAGAATGGATAAGTGTGGGTGTATTTGACCGGTTGACCTAAGGGGATTTAATCCCATATCGGTGGATAGAAATGGAAATAAGAAGTATATATTAGGAAGCCCATGATGAAGGGATACCAATCGTCCGGACACCCTTTTGAGGCAGCCTGTGGTGGGCGTGGCTAGAATTTAGTTAATTGTGTGCGTGCGCAGCTGAGCGGGGCCCGGGGCGTTACATAAATTATTTTCTTTATACTATTTTAATTTGTTATTAGATTAATAACTATACTCACACCAGAAATGACTGACCCCTTAGGGTGCGTTTGGGAACCCAAAAAACTAGGGAAAGGAATGGAATACTGTGGATAAACTCATCTTATCCTATTCCACATCTTGTTTGTTTTGAAAAAGAAAATAAAGGAAACAACTAAATTTTATTCCCTAGGGAAAGATTTTAGCCAATTTCTATTCCAGCTCCACCCCCCTCGGAAAGCTGCGTAAAGGAATGGAAAGAAGATTTGAAGCTTCACCCCCCAATTTCTATTCCATTCCACCAGTTGCCAAACACACACAACTTATAAAATTAATTCATTCCTTTCCTTTTCTTTCCATTCCTCTCCATTCATTTTCATTCTATTCCTTTCCATTCTCCAACTTCAATGTTTCCAAACAGACCCTTAATGTTTGGGGGGTTAGGGGAGTCTGAGGACTACCCTAGATTCCCTACTATTGCAGGTTCTCATCAGTGCAGAGGTGAGACGTGGATTGGTAGGGTAAAGTTTTACTTTAAAAATTTGTACTAATTAGTGATGTGAATAGTAAAATTTATGATCTAAATTGTATTATGGAGGTATAAGCATGTATATGATGATGATGAGTATAGTGTGGGGTGGTATGGTATGTTTGTGACCCGTACCCATCTCGTTGTGGTGTACCGGGCTCTGTGGTAGGTTTTACAAGGATTTTTCTAAAATTTTACCTCGTTTTTCAAGAAAATTTATAGTTTTTATTTGATATGTGATAATCTGTTATGAGTTTGGCCCCCAGAGCATTATATTATATTGCCTGTATGTTTCTGCTCATTTTGGCCTGGGGAGCCCGTGAAATGATTGTGTGTATTGTGAGCTACGGAATTTTGAGCAGAATTCCGTAAGTTATTTGTGTTTCGGGGCAAAATTTACAGGGGAAACTCTGCCAAAATTTTTCCTGAAATATAACTTTCTTAGTTTATGATTAAAGTGATAGAGAAATTGAAAGAATGGAATTTCGAGGTTTAGTTTTCAAAAAAAAAAAAAAAAATTTGGGGTGTTACAAGTACCCAAGTAAGTATGAGGATCTCTGGGTCGGTGCTAAGTTCGCTAACAAGAGACGATCTATGAGAGAGGCCTGGCTTATTGCTATCGCTGCTACGACACGGGTTCTTTGGCTAGATAGGAATAACTGTTACTTTTGTAGGACTAGTAATAGTATTTCGGGTAATTTGACTCACATTATGCATCTTATTTTCTTTTGGGCTTCTGTTGCTACAACATGGCCTCGTGGGAGAATTACCAGTGTCTTCCAGATTGAGGAGTACGACGACAAGGAAGTTGAGATCGAAACGACGATCGACTGAGTGACGAGGTTGTACTGTTAATAGATTCAATCACCCCAGGGCTTTGTTGGGGGGAGTTTGTTGTTTTTGTTATACCTTTGTTGGAGAGAGTTAGATGCTTTGATGTACTTCTGTAAAAACATATATGTACATTCGTGTTGTCCCACCCCTCATGCTAAGGGAGAATTTATATTTTCTTTCATGTATTGTAGGCCAGCCATTACAAAAACAAAATCTTTATGAGAGGTAGAGCCAGCCATAACAGTTACAAATTAATTTAAGCCTATAAAAAATAAGAACTTTTCCAGGGTTGATGTGCAAAACACCATTCCTCAGTATACATAAATAGTAATATCCAAAGTCCAAACCCTAGTTCCGAGTTGATAAAAGGAATGGGGAAATGGAAACTTATTCATTTGGCGATTCTGATCTGCAAGGAAATCTCAAATCCACAGAGTTATTATCTTTCTCGTCTCGTCTGGTCGTCACTTGCAATTAACTAATCAGCTAATCGCCAGCCAAATTCTTGACTCGGTAATCGAACCCCCCCCCCCCCCCCCCCATTCTTGAATTAATTAATTTTTTTTTTTGAATATCCTTCTGTATTTTATTAGTTGATTGATGTTAAATATTTTCTATTTATTCTTCCTTTTTCTTTTGTCTGACTGACTGATCATATTTTGACATTTTAATGCCATTATAATCTCACTTTAGTATGTATGATTCGTTTCATTTTTTTTCTTCTTCTGTAATTTATTGACAACATTCCTTTTATTCCTAGTAATTTTAAAAAAAAATATTTAATTTCTAATATTGGACCTAGATCTAACTAGCACCTAAAGCATAGGCGTCGAGTTTATAATTTAATAAATTTTATATTAACCTCTGAACTAAAGCAGAATCGAAATCCACATTAAATTATAGGGTTTTTCTCCCATGGGTCACTAACAAATATTTCAATTCCATATATACCTCACTCACAAATACTTAATTCCATATAACTCACTTACAATATGAAATTCATTCCAAATAACCACTTTTGTTACCAAAATTTAATTCCATATAACTCACTCAAACGAACTTATAATGTGCATAGGCTTAGGGTTGAGCTTTATTCACAAACATTGGTCTTTTCATCTCCATGCTCTACTTTTTACAGAATAATTCACATAAAACCAACTAGTGTTCATGGACACAGTATTGAATGACTGGCTTGATGGGACTAAATATTTGTAATGAACTCGAGGCCCTAAAAATCATTATTATTCTATTTTCGCTTTTGTTAGGCAGAACATTCGTTGAAATATCCATTATCAATCAGTGTGTTGTCAAAAGCGTACATCAAATATGTTTTCACACAATGCAGAGAACTTCCGTTGTTATTCATTAGTAGCAATTTACCATCTGCTTGTGCACATTTGTAAATTATCTACACCAATGAGTATCCTATTGCTTTTTCTTGATGGGTAAATGTCTATTGAAAGCTAAATCTTGAGGCCTTAAAAGTCATTATTTTTCTATTTTTCGCTTTTGTAAGGCAGAACATTTGTTGAAATTTCCATTATCAATTAGTGTGTTGTCAAAAGCGTACACTAAATATGTTTTCACACAATGCAGAGAACTTCTATTGTTATTCATTAGTAGCAATTTACCCTCTGCTTGTGCACATTTATTCATTATTCACACCAATGGGTATCGATTTGATTTCCTTATAATATTTTCAACTTTTCATCTCTTGTTTTCTGATGCATACTTCATGTCCAGCTTGATGCGATTAAATGTAGCTATTTATGCTCAAATGTATTTTCACTCAATGCAAAGAACTTCTATTGTTATTCATTTGTAGCAATTTACCCTTTGCTTGTGCACATTTGTTTATTATTCACACCAATGGGTATCCATTTGATTCTCTTCTAAAATTTTCAACTTTTCATCTCTTGTTTTCTGTTGCATACTTCGTGTCTAGCTTGATGCGATTAAATGTTTGGATCCAAAGTCATGCCTTGGGGCTTAAAAATCTTCGTCTTGTTGTTTATGCTTTCGTATGGCAAAACATTCATTGAAATTTCCATTATCAATGAGTATGTTGTCAAAAGCGCATAATATCAATATTTAATTTATTATATTGGACCTAGATCTAGCTAGCACCTAAAGCATACGCGTCGAGTTTAAAATTTAATAAATTTTATATTAACCTCTGAACTAAGCAGAATCGAAATCCACATTAAATTCTAATGCTAGGATAACTAGAGTTTTGTAAAATTTTGAGAGATAACTTAACTTTGTTCTCAAACATAGCCTCACTGAAAACACCTTTGTTAATGTGTGTAATCAAAAGTGTTTATCAACTATGTTCTCACGCAATGCAAGTAATTCCTATCGTTACTCATTATGTAGCATTAATTCCCTATAATTGCACACTTAGCAATTAGTTTCCTTTCAGTTCATTTCAGGTTCAGTCAACTCAGCGCAGTGGCTTCCGTCAACCATGTTCCGTTTTATAGTACACGGAGCTGCTCTGAATTCTTTATTGCCTACAATCATCTCTCTCACGATGTGTCCAGGATGTGCATATCAGCATGAGCCTTGCGGTTTAGCAATTTATTTTGATTCTGTGGTCACTACCGCAGTTGGCAAGCCAGCATTTGTTGTAGCTAAAGGTAAACAGGATCGCCTTGCACCTTATTTTCTTGGCCTGGTTTACTGTTTGACGTTCACACTCGTGAAGTGTCATTTCCCAAGAATTCGTTGAAACCAGTTATGGTTCATTTAGATGTGGTGTTATAGCTTCTTATGTTTCCTATTAACATTATTACCTTTGTCCTTGGAGATATGAGATATCAATTGCGCCTTGAGGTTTTATAATGAATGGGAATACTCTTATAGCTCTTCTAGTGCCTTCACGGCGACTTATCTTCTACCTTGAAGTAATGTGGGTGAATGCTGTGGGTGAATGCAGTATGATTGGTGATCATTGATTGTTTATCACCAATTGATCCTCATGGCTCGCATTGGTTCCACCCACCTTATTTTGTCCGGTAATTTTGTTCATGTTCTCTGCTGGTGCATTTACATGATGTAAAGCCCTTCCCAATTTGGAGACCATTAGTTAGTTTTGGATTCCTAACCCATGGTGAGAGCTTACTTTTCAAACAAGATCAACTTCATCGAACTGTCGATGTCGAACCTTCCTGTTGTAAGCTCGATCAACTCATTTCTTTTGGACGATTAGTCAATCTTTATTATCTAGTCTATCTTAAGTTAATCGTTTAAGTTCCCTAATCATTGACTGATGATGGTCTCGACTAGAGATGTCATCATGTTCTAGAACTCTTTATCATTTGCCGTCTATTTTGATCACAACTGAAGGTGTCATATATCATCTGAAGAACATTTTGTACACAAGACTATCTAGTTTTTAATATTTTTTTGCTCTTAATAATACCTAATAGAGTCTTTGTATTATTATAAATGCATAAAATATAATGATAAAGAGTTGGAGTGATCTTATAGAGCTTTTTGTCCATGCCTTAAGTTTGCTCATGCTGGTGATAGTTTTTGTAATTTTTTTTTTGGAGAGCTATATCAATAATACGACATTATTGGTTTATACGAATTAATAGTTTTCTGGGGACTATTAAGAAAACACATTGATCAATACATAAGAAATCTACAAAGTCCAAACCCCATGTTCGAGTTGATAAGGAGAATTAAAACTTCTTCCTTTGGTGGCACAAAGAAATTTCAGCCTCAGCCCCAATCCTGAGCTCTCATTCGCCACAATGAATTAATTAATTGACTCAGCATTAGAGCCTCCTTTTAAAGAATTTTTTTCATACTCAGCATTAGAGCCTCCTTTTAAAGAATTGTTTTCATTTGAGTAGTGTTCTCTATGTTATTATCTCCTGTTCAATTTAATTTGTTTATGTTACTTGTCAAATTAATTGATAATTAATTATAATTGGCTTTAATTGCTTGTTTTTATGCCAATCATTTTGTCATTGTAGATTCTTAATTATAACAGTATTGCTTATGACTAATTGACTAATGGTATACTTTTCATTATTGTTGCTACTGATTTCGGTGTGAGAGCAAACTGATGATTTGTGAATTCTTCTAGAAACGATAAAAGCGAACATGTTGATTTCTTGTCGGCGCTTGACTGTTTCTCGCCACTGCCGTTGACTTGCAAAAAGTTCGAAACTCCGGGATGGTTCCCATCCGCAAACCCTCCAATGCTCAAGTCAGTAATCAGAAAGATTATGAAAGAGTCCTTTGTGGAAAAATTATTTATTACCTTTCTCATGGTGGGGGTAGAAGGGTATTTATAGTTGCCTTCAGAGACAGTTTAGAGATAATTATTTACCTCTACGTTTCGGTGTTTTTGGATAAGGAAAAGAGTTTAACTCGTTTCATAATATGAGAGGCGGTTTAAACTGCTTTTTAGAGATGATCATGAATTTAAATTACATTTTAAATCATCTGGACTAGTTTGAGATGGGCCGTCACCCTTACCCTGTAGGACAGACTCGTTTTTGGGTTATTGGGCTTGGAAAAGACCTAGTCCCCATTTCGGACCCGTTTGTAGTGAAAATTACCGTTGTATCCTTGAGAGTTTCAAGATTCGTACCCGATTTGAACTGTCCCGATTTAATCATATTTTTAGCCATATCAATTATTGTTTCACTAATTGTGTAATCTTGAACACGGGACACTGCTTTTTCTCAGTGTTGGACCAAAGTTAAATGTTTAGGTCTAAAAAAGTTCTCGCCTGGCTGTCTTTGGGTTGTGGTTTGCTTTTGTAGGGCAGAACATTCAATGAGTGTTGTCAAAAGCATATATTGAGTTATCATACAATGCAAGAGACTTTTGTTTTTGGTCATATTGTGTAGCGATTAACCCCCTGCTTGTGCACATTTATTCATTATCTACACAAACAAGTAATAACTGGCCAGTTTGGTCTTCTTTGGAAATTCTCTGTTCCCATCTGCTACAACTGCTTTGTAGGTTATCCTAAATCTGCCCTAATTCATGGCCACCCCTTGAATACTTTTAATCAAATTTCTAGCTGTTGTAAATGTCAGTTTAATATTTAAGGTTGGATTTTTTTAGTTGTTTCTGCTGTCTGTTGGATAAAGTTGATCCTATCCATTTAGTCTAATCTTATCTCTACAACTATAATGGGAGAAGGCCTTATTGTAATTTCTCCATATCCCAACCCGTGCAATGCACGTGCTGGTAGATTTTTTTTTTGCCCTTTTCGTCCCCCCCCCCCCAAATTTTCCCCACGTGCACACCACGTGTATATTACTAGTTCTATCAGTTCTACTTGGGTATTAGGGATGGAAAGAAAATGTGGAAATAAATTTCATCGATCACCAAGGTAGAGACTTCCTTTTCAGATACTGTTGGAGAAGCTCTGAAGTATCAATATTTATCTAGGTGACACTCAGTTCTCCAAACTCAAAACCTGTATCAGGGCATGTATTTACCATCAGACCAGGTGTGTATTACTTTTCGAACATAGAAGGACTGACTAAGCTATTCTTATATAAAATTTGCTCCAAATTTCTTCAAGATTTTGTCGAACAGACAAGAAAACTATGAGATCTAAATAAATGCTTGAAGTTGGCAAATTCATACCAATTAATTATTTTACCGAGGGCGAGAATGAACTCTAAACACTCATTTGCATTTTAATTTTCAAAAGGTCGATAGTAGATAAGAAGTATATCATAGGGTTGGCTTACCCGAGTATGAGGCTGGAAGAATGCTAACTACTACTTTAGGAGCTCATATGAAGTTTATAGTCCAATTATTTTAAAATTTATAATATGACTTTATCACAGTTCATGAAGCTGGTCTATTAAATTTATTTATCTTTGTATCTATTCCAAATAGAGATCAATTTCAGATAATGTGCATAGGCTTAGGGTTGAGCTTTATTCACAAACGTTGGTCTTATCATCATCATGCTCTACTTTTTACAGGATAATTCATATAAAACCAACTAGTGTCCATGGACACTGTATTGAATGACTAGCTTGATGGGACTAAATATTTGTAATGAAAGCTAAATCTCGAGGCCCTAAAACTCATTATTATTCTATTTCCGCTTATGTAAGGTAGAACATTCGTTGAAATATCCATTATCAATCAGTGTGTTGTCAAAAGTGTACATCAAATATGTTTTCACACAATGCAGAGAACTTCTGTTGTTATTCATTAGTAGCAATTTACCATCTGCTTGTGCATATTTGTAAATTATCTACACCAATGAGTATCCTTTTGCTTTTTCTTGATGGGTAAATGTCTGTACTGAAAGCTAAATTTTGAGGCCTTAAAAATCAAAATTTTTCTTCTATTTTTCGCTTTTGTAAGGCAGAACATTTGTTGAAATATCCATTATCAATGAGTGTGTTGTCAAAAGCGTACATTAAATATGTTTTCACACAATGCAGAGAACTTCTATTGTTATTCATTAGTAGCAATTTACCCTCTGCTTGTGCACATTTGGTCATTATTCACACCAATGGGTATCCATTTGATTTCCTTCTAAAATTTTCAACTTTTCATCTCTTGTTTTCTGATGCATACTTCATGTCCCGCTTGATGCGATTAAATGTAGCTATTTACGCTCAAATATGTTGTCACACAATGCAGAGAACTTCTATTGTTATTCATTAGTAGCAATTTACCCTCTCCTTGTGCACATTTTTTTCTTATTCACACCAATGGGTATCCATTTGATAATCTTTTAAAATTTTCAACTTCTCATCTCTTGTTTTCTGCTGCATACTTCATGTCTAGCTTGATGCGATTAAATGTTTGGATCCAAAGTCATGCCTTCGGGCTTAAAAATCTTCGTCTTGTTGTTTATGCTTTCGTAATGCAGAACATTCATTAAATTTCCATTATCAATGAGTATGTTGTCAAAAGCGCATATCAATATTTAATTTCAAATATTTCACTAGATCTAGCTAGCACCTAAAGCATAGGTGTCGAGTTTAAAATTTAATAAATTTTATATTAACCTCTGAACTAAGCAGAATCGAAATCCACATTAATTTCTAATGCTAGGATAACTAGAGTTTTGTAAAATTTTGAGAGAGAACTTTAACTTTGTTCTCAAACATAGCCTAACTGAAAACACCATTGTTAATGTGTGTAATCAAAATTGTTTATCCACTGTGTTCTCACGCAATGCTAGTAAATCCTATTGTTACTCATTATGTAGCATTAATTCCCTTTAATTGCACACTTAGCAATTAGTTTCCTTTCGGTTCATTTCAGGTTCAATCAACTCAGCGCAGTGGCTTCCGTCGACCATGTTCCGTTTTATAGTACACGGAGCTGCTCTGAATTCTTGACTGCATACTATCATTTCTCTGACGATGTGTCCAGGAAGTGCATATCAGCATGAGCCTTGCGGTTTTGCAATTTATTTTGATTCTGTGGTCACTACTGCAGTTGGCAAGCTAGCATTTGTTGTAGCTAAAGGTAAGCAGGATCGCCTTGCACCTTATTTTCTTGGCCTTGTCTACTGTTTGACGTTCACACTCGTGAAGTGTGATTTCCGAAGAATTCGTTGGGACCAGTTATGGTTCATTCAGATGTGCTTTAGAGCTTCTTATGTTTCCCATTAAGTAACATTATTACCTTTGTCCTTGGAGATATGAGATATCAATTGCACCTTGAGGTTTTATAATGAATGTGAATACTCTTATAGCTCTTATAGTGCCCTTCACGGCGACTTCTCTTCTACCTTGAAGTAATGTGGGTGAACGCTGTTTGATTTGTGATCATTGATTGTTTATCACCAATTGATCCTCATGGCTCGCATTGCTTCCTCCCACCTTACTTTGTCCGGTAATTTTGTTCATGTTCTCTGCTGGTGCATTTACATGATGTAAAGTCCTTCCCAATTTGGAGACCATTAGTTAGTTTTGGATTCCTAACCGTTGGTGAGAGTTTACTTTTCAAACAAGATCAACTTCATCGAATTGTCGATGTCGAACCTTCCTGTTGTAAGCTCGATCAACTCATTTCTTTTGGACGATTGGTCGATCTTTATTATCTAGTCTATCTTAAGTTAATCGTTTGAGTTCCCTAATCATTGACTGATGATGGTCTCGACTAGAGGTGTCATCATGTTCTAGAACTCTTTATCATTTGTTATCTATTTTGATCACAACTGAAGGTGTCATTTATCATCTGAAGAACATTTTGTACACAAGACTATCTAGTTTTTAATATTTTTTTGCTCTCAATAATACCTAATAGAGTCTTTGTATTATTATAAAAGCATAAAATATAATGATAAAGAGTTGGAGTGATCTTATAGGGCTTTTGTCCATGCCTTAAGTTTGCTCATGCTGGTGATAGCTTTTGTAAAAAAAAAAATTTATGAGAGCTATATCAATAATAAAACTTTATTGGCTTATACGAATTAATAGTTTTCTGGGGACTATTAAGAAAACACATTGATCAATACATAAGAAATCTCCAAAGTCCAAACCCTAGGTTCGAGTTGATAAGGAGAATGAAAACTTCTTCATTTGGTGGCACAAAGAAATTTCCGCCTCAGCCCCAATCCTGATTTATCTTTAGCCACAATGAATTAATTAATCGACTCAGCATTAGAGCCACCTTTTAAAGAATTTTTTTCATTTGAGTACTGTTCTCTATGTTATTATCTCCTGTTCAATTTAATTTGTTTATGCTAGTTGTCAAATTAATTGATAATTAATTATCATTGGCTTTATTTGCTTGTTTTGATGCCAATCTTTGCCATAGTAGATTCTTAATTATAACAATAATGCTTATGACTAATTGACTAATGGTATACTTTGCATTATTGTTTCTTTAATTGTGTATCCTTGAACACGGCACAGTGCTTTTGCTTGCTTTTGCTCAGTGTTAAATGTTTAGGTCTAAAAAAGTCCTTGCCTGGCTGTCTTTGGGTTGTGATTCGCTTTTGTAGGGCAGAACATTTGTTGAAATATCCATTATCAATGAGTGTGTTGTCAAAAGCATATATTGAGTTATCATACAATGCAGGGGACTTTTGGTTTTGGTCCTATTGTGTAGCGATTAACCCACTACTTGTGCACATTTATTCATTATCTACACAAAAAAGTAATAACTGGCCAGTTTGGTCTTTGGAAATTCTCTGTTCCCATCTGCTATAACTGCTTTGTAGGTTATCCCAAATCTGTCCTAATTCATGGCCACCCCATTGAATACTTTTAATCAAATTTCTAGCTATTGTAAATGTCATTCTAATATTTAAGGTTGGATTTTATTAGTTGTTTCTGCTGTCTGTTGGATAAAGTTGATTCTATCCATTTAGTCTAATCTTATTCTGTCAGTTCTACTTGGGAATTAGGGATGGAAAGAAAATGTGGAAATAAATTTCATCGATCACCAAGGTAGAGACTTCCTTTTCAGATACTGTTGGAGAAGCTCTGAAGTATCAATATTTATCTAGGTGATACTCAGTTCTCCAAACTCAAAACCTGTTTCAGGGCATGTATTTACCATCAGACCAGGTGTGTATTACTTTTCGAACATAGGACTGACTAAGCTATTCTTATATAAAATTTGCTCCAAATTTCTTCAAGATTTTGTCGAACAGACAAGAAAACTATGAGATCTAAATAAATGCTTGAAGTTGGCAAATTCATACCAATTAATTATTTTACCGAGGGCGAGAATGAACTCTAAACACTCATTTGCATTTTAATTTTCAAAAGGTCGATAGTAGATAAGAACTATATCATAGGGTTGGCTTACCCGAGTATGAGGCTGGAAGAATGCTAACTACTACTTTAGGAGTTCATATGAAGTTTATAGTCCAATTATTTTAAAATTTATAATTTGAGTTTATCACAGTTCATGAAGCTGGTCTATTAAATTTATTTATCTTTGTATCTATTCCAATTAGAGATCAATTTCAGATAATGTGCATAGGCTTAGGGTTGAGCTTTATTCACAAACGTTGGTCTTATCATCATCATGCTCTACTTTTTACAGGATAATTCATATAAAACCAACTAGTGTTCATGGACACTGTATTGAATGAATAGCTTGATGGGACTAAATATTTGTAATGAAAGCTAAATCTGGAGGCCCTAAAACTCATTATTATTCTATTTCCGCTTTTGTAAGGTAGAACGTTAGTTGAAATATCCATTATCAATCAGTGTGTTGTCAAAAGCGTACATCAAATATGTTTTCACACAATGCAGAGAACTTCTGTTGTTATTCATTAGTAGCAATTTACCATCTGCTTGTGCATATTTGTAAATTATCTACACCAATGAGTATCCTTTTGCTTTTTCTTGATGGGTAAATGTCTGTACTGAAAGCTAAATTTTGAGGCCTTAAAAGTCAATTTTTTTCTTCTATTTTTCGCTTTTGTAAGGCAGAACATTTGTTGAAATATCCATTATCAATGAGTGTGTTGTCAAAAGCGTACATTAAATATGTTTTCACACAATGCAGAGAACTTCTATTGTTATTCATTAGTAGCAATTTACCCTCTGCTTGTGCACATTTGTTCATTATTCACACCAATGGGTATCCATTTGATTTCCTTCTAAAATTTTCAACTTTTCATCTCTTGTTTTCTGATGCATACTTCATGTCCCGCTTGATGCGATTAAATGTAGCTATTTACGCTCAAATATGTTGTCACACAATGCAGAGAACTTCTATTGTTATTCATTAGTAGCAATTTACCCTCTCCTTGTGCACATTTTCTTCTTATTCACACCAACGGGTATCCATTTGATATTCTTTTAAAATTTTCAACTTTTCATCTCTTGTTTTCTGCTGCATACTTCATGTCTAGCTTGATGCGATTAAATGTTTGGATCCAAAGTCATGCCTTCGGGCTTAAAAATCTTCGTCTTGTTGTTTATGCTTTCATAATGCAGAACATTCATTAAATTTCCATTATCAATGAGTATGTTGTCAAAAGCGCATATCAATATTTAATTTCTAATATTGGACCTAGATCTAGCTAGCACCTAAAGCATAGGTGTCGAGTTTAAAATTTAATAAATTTTATATTAACCTCTGAACTAAGCAGAATCGAAATCCACATTAAATTCTAATGCTAGGATAACTGGAGTTTTGTAAAATTTTGAGAGATAACTTAACTTTGTTCTCAAACATAGCCTTACTGAAAACACCAAATGTGTGTAATCAAAATTGTTTATCCACTGTGTTCTCACGCAATGCAAGTAAATCCTATTGTTACTCATTATGTAGCATTAATTCTCTTTAATTGCACACTTAGCAATTAGTTTCCTTTCAGTTCATTTCAGGTTCAATCAACTCAGCGCAGTGGCTTCCGTCGACCATGTTCCGTTTTATAGTACACGGAGCTGCTCTGAATTCTTGACTGCATACAATCATTTCTATGACGATGTGTCCAGGAAGTGCATATCAGCATGAGCCTTGCAGTTTTGCAATTTATTTTGATTCTGTGGGCACTAGACTCACTACTGCAGTTGGCAAGCTAGCATTTGTTGTAACTAAAGGTAAACAGGATCGCCTTGCACCTTATTTTCTTGGCCTTGTCTACTGTTTGACGTTCACACTCGTGAAGTGTGATTTCCGAAGAATTCGTTGGGACCAGTTATGGTTCATTCAGATGTGCTTTAGAGCTTCTTATGTTTCCCATTAAGTAACATTATTACCTTTGTCCTTGGAGATATGAGATATCAATTGCACCTTGAGGTTTTATAATGAATGGGAATACTCTTATAGCTCTTCTAGTGCCTTCACAGCGACTTCTCTTCTACCTTGAAGTAATGTGGGTGAACGCTGTTTGATGTGATCATTGATTGTTTATCATCAATTGATCCTCATGGCTCGCATTGTTTCCACTCACCTTATTTTGTCCGGTAATTTTGTTCATGTTCTCTGCTGGTGCATTTACATGATGTAAAGTCCTTCCAATTTGGAGACCATTAGTAAGTTTTGATTTCCTAACCCTTGGTGAGAGTTTACTTTTCAAACAAGATCAACTTCATCGAATTGTCGATGTCGAACCTTCCTGTTGTAAGCTCGATCAACTCATTTCTTTTGGATGATTAGTCGATCTTTATTATCTAGTCTATCTTAAGTTAATCGTTTGAGTTCCCTAATCATTGACTGATGATGGTCTCGACTAGAGATGTCATCATGTTCTAGAACTCTTTATCAGTTGTTATCTATTTTGATCACAACTGAAGGTGTCATTTATCATCTGAAGAACATTTTGTACACAAGACTATCTAGTTTTTAATATTTTGTTGCTTTCAATAATACCTAATAGAGTCTTCGTATTATTATAAAAGCATAAAATATAATGATATAGACTTGGAGTGATCTTTAGAGCATCCACAATGGTGTTTCTCATTTTTAAGAAAATGGCAGCTACAGTAATAGAAAATAGGGTATTTGTGTGCAGTGGTTGTTTGCTAAAATTCTGCTAAAATTTGAGAAAGACGAGAAATGTTGTTTCGTCCGGTTTCATTTTTTTTTAAGAGTTATTTAATTAGTGATTAGATATTAAAATAGTTTAATTAAATAAATTAAATAATAAAATATTATCTAAACCTAATTAATGACACACTAAACTAGTTTATCCACTACCTTAACCTCCCTGATTTGTTGGACGGGACATGTTGTCCCGTCCAAGCAAATTTTGCTTGAAACGGGACATGTCTCGTTTCAGCGCTTTTTTGATTTTTTGATTTTTTTTTCCAGACATGTACTTTCTGATCATTTTAAAAAAAAAATTGGGACGGAACAAGTTGTATTGTCCGACGATCTTAAAAAAACAATAAAATAATTGGGACGAAACATGTTGTCTCGTCTCTTATAATATGAGAATCGCAATTTCGTTTCTCAAAAATGAGAAGCGACTGGAGCTATTTTGCCAAAATATGGCAAAATAGCAAACGACTGCAGCACCTTGTTTGCTAAAAAATGAGAAATTGGCAAATATAGCAAACGATTGTGGATGCTCTTATAGAGCTTTTGTCCATGCCTTAAGTTTGCTCATGCTGGTGATAATTTTTGTAATTTTTTTTATGAGAGCTATATCAATAATAAGACTTTATTGGCTTATAGGAATTAATAGTTTTCTGGGGACTACTAAGAAAACACATTGTTCAATACATAAGAAATCTCCAAAGTCCAAACCCTAGGTTCGAGTTGATAAGGAGAATGAAAACTTCTTCATTTGGTGGCACAAAGAAATTTCCGCCTCAGCCCCAATCCTGATCTCTATTTACCCACAATGAATTAATTAATCGACTCAGCATTAGAGCCACCTTTAATGATTTTTTTTTCATTTGAGTACTGTTCTCGATGTTATTATCTCCTGTTCAATTTTATTTGTTTATGCTGCTTGTCAAATTAATTGATAATTAATTATCATTGGCTTTATTTGCTTGTTTTGATGCCAATCATTTTGTCATAGTAGATTCTTAATTATAACAATACTGCTTATGACTAATTGACTAATGGTATACTTTTCATTATTGTTTCATTAATTGTGTATCCTTGAACACGGCACAGTGCTTTTGCTCAGTGTTGGACCAAAGTTAAATGTTTAGGTCTAAAAAAGTCGTCGCCTGGCTGTCTTTGGGTTGTGATTCGCTTTTGTAGGGCAGAACATTTATTGAAATATCCATTATCGATGAGTGTGTTGTCAAAAGCATATATTGAGTATCATACAATGCAGGGGACTTTTGTTTTTGGTCATATTGTGTAGCGATTAACCCCCTGCTTGTGCACATTTATTCATTATCTACACAAACAAGTAATAACTGGCCAGTTTGGTCTTCTTTGGAAATTCTCTGTTCCCATCTGCTATAACTGCTTTGTAGGTTATCCTAAATCTGTCCTAATTCATGGCCACGCCTTGACTACTTTTAGTCAAATTTCTAATGTCATTCTAATATTTAAGGTTGGATTTTTTTAGTTGTTTCTGCTGTCTGTTGGATAAAGTTGATCCTATCCATTTAGTCTAATCTTATTCTATCATTTCTACTTGGGAATTAGGGATGGAAAGAAAATGTGGAAATAAATTTCATCGATCGCCATGGTAGAGACTTCCTTTTCAGATACTGTTGTAGAAGCTCTGAAGTATCAACATTTATCTAGGTGATACTCAGTTCTCCAAACTTAAAACCTGTATCAGGGCATGTATTTACCATCAGACCAGGTGTGTATTACTTTTCGAACATAGAAGGACTGAGCTATTCTTATATAAAATTTGCTCCAAATTTCTTCTAGATTTTGTCGAACAGGCAAGAAAACTATGAGATCTAAATAAATGCTTGAAGTTAGCAAACTCGTACCAATTAATTAATTTACCGAGGGCGAAAATGAACTCTAAACACTCATTTTCTTTTTAATTTTCAAAATGTTGATAGTGGATAAGAAGTATATCATAAGGTTGTCTTACCCGAATATGAGGTGGCTAGAATGCTAACCACTACTTTAGGAGTTCATATGAAGTTTGTATTCCAATTATTTTATAATTTGTAGTATGAGTTTATCACAGTTCATGAAGTTGGTCTTTTAAATTTATTCATCTTTGAATCATTCCAATTTTTTTGTATCTATTCCAAATAGAGATCAATTTCAGATAATGTGCGTAGGCTTATGGTTGAGCTTTATTCACAAACATTGGTCATATCATCGTCATACTCTACTTTTTACAGGATAATTCACATAAAACCAACTAGTGTTCATGGACACAGAATTGAATGACTAGCTTGATGGGACTAAATATTTGTAATGAAAGCTAAATCTGGAGGCCCTAACAATTATTATTATTCTTTTTTCGCTTTTGTAAGGCAGAACATTCATTGAAATATCCATTATCAATCAGTGTGTTGTCAAAAGCGTACATCTAATATGTTTTCACACTATTGAGAACTTCTGTTGTTATTCACTAGTAGCAATTTACCATCTGCTTGTGCACATTTGTAAATTATCTACACCAATGAGTATCCTTTTGCTTTTTTTTATATGGGTTAATGTCTGCATTGATAGCTAAATCGTGAGGCCTTAAAAGTCATAATTTTTCTATTTTTCCGCTTTTGTAAGGCAGAACATATGTTGAAATTTCCATTATCAATGAGTGTGTTGTCAAAAGCGTACATTAAATATGTTTTCACACAATGCAGAGAACTTCTGTTGTTATTCATTAGTAGCACTTTACCCTCTGCTTGTGCACATTTGTTCATTATTCACACCCATGGGTATCCATTTGATTTCCTTCTAAAATTTTCAACTATTTATGCTCAAATATGTTTTCACACAATGCGGCGAACTTCTATTGTTATTCATTAGTAGCAATTACCCTCTCCCTGTGCACATTTGTTTATTATTCACACCAATGGCTGTCCATTTGATTTTCTTTTAAAATTTTCGACTTTTCATCTCTTGTTTTTTGCTGCATACTTCATGTCTAGCTTGATGCGATTAAATGTTTGGATCCAAAGTCATGCCTTGGGGCGTAAAAATCTTCGTGTTGTTGTTTATGCTTTCGTATGGCAAAACATTCATAGAAATTTCCATTATTAATGAGTATGTTTTCAAAAGCGCATAATATCAATATGTTTTCACGTGGTGTAGAAAACTTACGTGTGTTTTTAATTTGTACCAACCACCCTCTGCATGTGCACGTTTGTTCATTATTTACACCAATGAGTTATCATTAGCCCGAGGGCTTTATTTTTCAAATTCTCTATTTTCATCTATTGTTTTATGTTACAGCCTTAATGTCTAGCTTGATGTAAGTAAATGTTTGGATCCAAAGCTCAATCTTCAGGCCTTCAAAATCAACATGTTGATGTGTTCGATTTTGTAAGGCTGAATGTACATTGACATTTTCATTATCAATGGTTGTGTTGTCAAAAGCGTTTATAAAATATGTTGTCACACAATGCAGAGAACATCTATTGATATTGTCATATTCGTTAGTAACAATTATCCCTCTGCTTGTGCAAGTTTATTCATTACAACAGTGAGTAATCATTAGCTTGAGTTAAAATTTCTTTTGAAATTCTATATTTTTCATCTATTGTTTTCTTTTGCATCCTTAATGTCTACTACATTTATACTGAACGTGCCCAAATTTTGGTGTATTTCATAGTTCATCTTAATAGTCAGGTCTAGATTTCTAGATTTCTGGACAACATTTTCTTTTTCTCTAAGAAGAACTGATCAGAGTGATACATTTGCCAGTCTAGTCTAGTGTTGCTTTATATATCAACTAATGTAACCTCCCTATAGCTGGAAAATCACTTTATTTTTACTTGTTTATTGCTTATCATCAATTTTGTGCACAAATATTCATGTTTCTATCTTGGAGTTTTTTGTGACTGTTTATGTACTATGATACTTCCTTTTTTAGATCTGTGTTAGTCATAGGGTTTGATGCTTTGGCAGTCATGGCAATGATGAAGGATAAAGTCATGCACCACTCTGATGATTTCGTTTCAGTTGCTGACGTCTGACTTCTACCCATTTTTCTTCTGAGCCACACCATCACTATATTTTTCCAAATCTGCTTTTTGGATTTGAGTTTACCTTTGTAAATCACGTTTACTTCTTTGATGCTTATTCTGTGGTGTATTTTGCTCAAATAATTTATTGAATTGCATGATTTCCAGGAATTAAATATTGAATTAAGTATCGTACAAATTGAATTTTGTTTCTAAGTGAAGAATCAGATGATGCGGGTTAGAACATCTCCGAACCATGATGCTGACCGCATTGAATGCATTTTTGTGCGTTCATGGTGATAAATATTGGTTTCTGATGATTCAATTTCTCACTTCACATTTAGTTTGCTTAAAAGTTATATTGGTGAAAGATATTTATTTTATGATTTATTTTGAAGAATTTGTTTTAAGAATATGCAATGCAGATGTGGGAATGTCAATGTTATGTTCAAAATAAAGTAGAAATCTTGGCAGGTATCTAGAATAAGCTATCAGTATTGATAGGGAAGGCGTTTAGATGTTGATCAGGGGTGAAAACTAGAAACAAGTAATCTGATGTGAATCTTTGGATCTAAAAGAATTTGGGTGTCATCCATATGCTTAAAGCAGAAGACTCAAGGAGGATAGAAAAGTTCTATATACTACGCAGTACCGAATATAATCATTAATACTTTTTGTTCACGACAACAGTACCAAATAGAACCTTGTGAGTTATCTTTATTAAAGAACAAATATTAAAATAAAGACTTGAAGCCGAGTTTTCTATACCTACTCATGGTAGTGAGAGTTTTTGTAGACAATAAAGTTTTATGACAGATTTGAGCCTCATCAAGAATCGAATATTTTGGGCTTGAGTAATGCTACATCCACTACCAATTTCACTACATTTTCCTTCACTACCTTAGGTGGGACAATTCAATAGGTAGGGAAAGATAGAGTAGGTGGGAGAACTCTCCAATAGGAGCATGCCATCTAAGGTGGTGAACAAAATGGTAGTGAAATTGGTAGTGGATGAAGCATTACTCTTTGGGCTTATATGAAATAATCTCAAAACCCCAGCTTCGAGTTCATGATGAGACTGATCAGGAGAAAGTTTGAAAAATCTTAGCCTGTACCTCAATCTTAAACTCTGTTGCAATTAATGATCCTGTTAACTACCAGATAATTTACCTGGCAACGGAGGCACACTATTCCATGTGAGTATTGTTCTCTCTTTTGTTTCCTGTTGAGAATAATATTATACATGGACATGGCTTGCCAAAAAATTTGGGATAAAGGTTTTGTTGTTGACTATTGTTTATGCTTCTTTTGTCTAATTGATTAGTAATTATCATTTCAATTGGTAATCTCTTCCCCTTGCAGGTTAACCACTCACTTTATCTCGTCTAGCCAAAGCCTAAATTTGTCAGTGCCATGTGAGGCCCCCATCCCTTCTTTTTATTAGTCATACTCTTAATATTCTTCTATTTCCTTTTTCTTCGTTATTTTATTGATAAGATTTCTCTTTATTCCCGTAAACTTAAAAAGTATTAGTATCTTCATACCATATTGAATTTTATATAGATTTCTTTTAACAAATCTGTTAAGTAAATTGCTAATATTGCTTTTGCATTTGACTAGCTAGGACCAAAAGCATGGCCTGGATAATTGAAGTTTTTGTTTTTCTTAGCATCATAAGTTTGTCAAAAAGGTTTGGTAGCATGAACATATCATCAGAAGTTTCTAATCAAAATGGGTGCAGCAGTTTTCTGAAAAAAAAATCAATATCTTCTCTGGCTTAGGCTTTTAGCCGTATATGCTAGCCTGTCATTGTATTTCTATTAGTTTTAGTGCTTGCCACTTTGCTAGTGAACAACTTGTTTTGATGCCAACTATTTGTAATAATAAGATCATTAACTGAAAACATTTTGAATGACCTTACGCTTATCTAATGGTCCAACAGTTGATATATTTTTCATCATTGTTTTGTTACTTGTACATCCTTGAACACAGCCGACTGCGTTGGTTCAGAGTTGGATTTGAGGTTAAATGTTTAGGTCTAATAAATCATCATACTGTTGTTTTCGCTTTTGTTAGGCAGAGAATATTCATTGAAAATTTCATTAGCAATGGGTGTGTTGTCAAAAGCGTACATCAAAGCTTTCACACAATTCAGGGCACCTTTTTTGTAGCTCACATTGTGTTACAAACTAGCCATTAACCCCCTCTTGTGCACATTAATTCATTACGTACACGAACAAGCTATGTAGCATGGGTACTTCTATCAAGTAGCTATGCTCACGTTAGACACTTGTCGGAGGCAGAAATTTCATGGACATTTGTCTGACACATGCATGTCCTAAATTTTATAATGTATCTTATATGTTGGACACTTGTTAGAGACTTATGGGAACACATAATTAACAATTTGCAAACACATTCTTATTTCTTATACTAACTATAGTTATTTGCATACACTTTATAATGTATGGTGTACTATCAACTTTTTGTGACGGTACATATTTTATTTTGATTTGGAGCTACAGATTGTATGGTTGAACTCCATTTTCATGAAATTTATACATAATTGAGGATTTGAGATAATATTAAGTTATGCCATATAATATTATAGCCGTGTGGGCCCGTGTTGGTGTCTTATGTTTTGCAAATTTGGCGTGTTCCATACCCTTAAGTTGTCGTGTCAAACAAGTAGCCATTAGGCAGTTTGGTCTCCATGAAATCTCTGTTTTCTTCTGCTATAGCTGTTTTCTAAGTTATCCTAAATTCATGGTAATCAATTAAATACTTCTAAACAAAGTTCAGGTTATTGTAAATTACACTTTAGCCGGCTTGATTTTTTTTTAGTTGTTTCTTGTGTCTGTTGGATTAGTTGATCCTACATACAATATACTGGTGTCTAATCTTCTCTATCAGCTAATGTAAACCTTTCTTTAGTTGAGAATCAAGGATGGAATATATTTGGAAATAAGTTCCATGCCATCTTTAAGGCAGCTACATTCTTTTTCAATAGTTGGAGAAGCTCATATCAGTTTGGATGATATTCATTTTTCTCTGAAATTAATTCTTGTATCTTTGAATGTATCTTTGAATTCCAAGACATGTATTTTCCATCCTATTTAATAACCTTTGATGATATAAAGCCTCAGCTCTTCTCATATGAAATTTGGCCCAAACTTCTGGATGATTTCGTGGTGGGTGTAGGTGAATGTGTGGCTAGAAAACTGTTAAACTCTCTCATTTGGAATCAACATAAAGCGGACCCGACGGTCCTGACCCATTGAATCAGGACTAGTCTTATTGTATGGTTTTATCACGGTTCCACCAAATTTGTCTTTTTAATTTTATTTTGCCTAAACACCAGATTGAGATCTTAACTTATGCTTAATTTAGGAAGTAGGACTATGGACTTAATGCCAACTGTAAATTATCTTGCATGTTATATGATTTAAATCACAATTCTTTAGCCATAAAGTCTGTTGACAAATGCTCAGATCATTATTTATTTTCATTGTTATATTCTTTAGCCATAAAGTCTGTTGACAACTGTAAATTATCTTGCATGTTATATGATTTAAATCACAATTCTTTAGCCATAAAGTCTGTTGACAAATGCTCAGATCATTATTTATTTTCATTGTTGGTTTGATTTCTGGGTTTTGATAGTAATCATTTTGTTTCAACTATAATTGGTTTCTTTTGTTTCAATTGTATTTAAAGGTAGATCATTAAACAATGGTGCTTGTGAGTTATGAGTCTTATGACTATTTCTTAGTGAATTGTATCCAGTCAGGGGGGGGGGGGGGTCGTCATACAAAATCATTTGACAACTAGATCTCAGCCTTTATTCTTCTTTAAAAACAGTGGCCCCTACAAAAACCCCTGGGAACCGGGGCAATCTTGTAAGGGGCACGATTTTTAAGGAAAATTAAAGGCTCGGATCTAGTTGTCATATGATTTCATTTAGTCATGATTTTTCCCTTCGTGTTGCGTTTGCTTTTCCAGATTATTCCTTTTTTAATCATCCATATAGTTTATCTGTGCAGCTGTGGTAAATAGTTAGGTTTTAGAAGTCAACATCTTGTTGCATTCCCTCTTGTAAGGTAGATCTGAGAATTCCAATATAATTGGGTGTATTGACAAAAGTGTATATCAAATATGTTCCCAAAATGCAGGAACTTTTGTTGTTACTCAGTTTATGTAGCAGTAACCCTTTTCTTGTGCGCATTTATTCATTTTTCACACCAAATAATAACATTATGCTAGGTTGGTTTTATATCCTAAATGCCTATATTACTTCTCAACAAATTTGGGATGTTTATATAAAAAATTATAATATTCAGAGTCTATTTGTGGAGAAGATACAAGATCAAAATCCGATACATGAGGGTAGCAAAATTGTATCCAGTCTGTTCGGAGCTGGATCCAAACTTAAAATTTAGAGCCTTAGAAATCATCATCCTGTTGTTTTTGCTTTTGTTAGGCAGAACATTCGTTGAAAATCTCCTTATTAATGGATGTGTTGTCAAAAGCGTACATTAAGTTTCACACAATGCAGGGGACGTTTGTTATTATTCACATTGTGAAGCAATTACCCCCTTGCTTGTGTACATTTATTCATTATCTATGTTGAGGAGTAACCATTTTCTCCAAGTTTGTTTTCTTTAAAGGTTCTCTGTTTTCATCTGTTGTTTTGTAGTTTATCCTGCATTTCCTATGGCTATTCCTTGAAGACTTCTAAACATGGTGAGGCAATTAGCCATTATGACATTCCGACTGGATTTTTAATAGTTGTTTCTTGTATGTTAGATTAATTGACCCCTACATACAATATCTCTATATGGCATATTAGTTTGGATGGTAGTACTAGTGAAAATTTTAATTTCCCTCCATTTCTTTTTTTTAATTGAGTTACCAAAATAACTTCTAGTAATAAATCAAAAGTTTGGAGTCAAGTATAGATTCTTCACTTGCAGTTGTATCTAAGACCAAACACACCTTGAGCAGTCTGTAGTTGCTTCAATTTTGGAGCAATTAACCTTTTGTGTGTGTATGTTTAATCATTATGACAGTGTGTTTGTGTGTGTACGTTATGGCACCAATCTGTAACCAGTCAAAAAATTGTGTGATCTAGTTTGTTAAACTTGAACTGTTATCATCTACACCTTTCTGGCCGAACCAATGCTGCCTCCCAACTTGTGAACTGAATTGAAGGTTTACATTCCTTTCACTCTCATATTCAGGGATACATCCCCTATGGCGGTTGCTTGGCAGCCGAGTTGAACCGATCACATTAAATAGAGATTGTCTTCAGTTTTTAGTGACCTGTAACTTATTTGTCGATTGTATTCAGTCATTACCAGGAGAATATACTGAATACAATGTCCATAAGAACATATCTTTGTTTACTACAACATTAGGCGGTAAAGGATATATGCAATTTGCTAACCAAATTATTTTATTGTAGCTGACAAAATTATGTTGATACGCGGACATTTGTTGGATTTGTACATTGTAAATCACTCTTCTGTATTTCGACTTTGAAGATATCAAAAATCATATATAAAAGTACTAGTAATTACAGGTCTAAATGCATAAATAGTTGGAGTCTACTTCAGATTAATTATGTATACATCACCCCCCTGTATAATAATTAATTCACTTAACCATTGGATTGCAGTTGCATTTTTAGTCTTAAGGAATAGAATATCTCATATAGGATTTTGCTCCTTTCTTTGTAAATTGCACATGAATTTGACGATCACTTTGCAATAACCAAATGGTTTTCGCTGCCGAATATGAGAAAAGGATTCGTGCTGCCAGCCTAAAATTTTGGAACAATATGAGCTCCTTAAGAATCAGGGTTGTATCAAAGCTCTAAACAAGTATTATCGAATTGAATGTTATGAGTTATGTGTTTGAAGCTTATAGGAGAGAAAGTGCTGCATGAACAGCTTGATCTGTAGTAGCCTTACCGGGTTAACAAAAGAACATCGCATGTACTGTAAATGTGAATGAAATTTTCTTCTTGTTAATTGGTCTCTTTTTAATATTTTTGAAGTTCATTTTTTTTCATATTTGCAATTATTGTCGTTGGTAACAAAGATGACTGCATTTTTATTTTGTTGTGTGCCATATGATATTTCATATTCATATGCCATTTTCTTCAAACCGAGCATGTGCATTATGTGTAAGATTCAAGTCCGTTAATGTAACACTCACATATTTGCTGGTGAGCAACATTGCATACAGTCGAATTCCATTGGTTCAGGGTTTGGATAAACTGGGACAAGAACCAATATTTTTGGATATCTCAACTATCTATGCAGAATTTGCTTGTACATGTTGATGAGATCGGATAATGTCTCACAAGAGAAATTGGGGGATCCATCCACGTAAATTGAAATGATTTTGTAGTTGATTTTACATTATTAAATTGAGAATTTTCCGCCGTTTATCTCATCTGCAGATGGGCCTGGCAAACTATTTTTTGATTGAACCATTTGGTCCAAGGAAAACTATAACTTTTTGTGGTATTGCTTTTCCGATGAGCGATGATATGTTTTCAAATTTGTTGGCAAGTAATGCATGTCATTACGAAGATAATTGCATTTTGTTTTATATTGGAGGAAATGGGAGAAGTAACATTCTGTTATGTTGCATATTGGGAGAAATGAGAGAAGTTAATTGATAGTAAACTTGTCAGTTTCTTTTGTTATCGCTTAAAACAATTAATTATAACTATATACAGATTGATTATCAGAAATTAGAGGTTCAATTATGGCAATATAAAGTTCAACGTCTAGATAATTAGTATATGAACATCACAGTTATCAATAGACTTTGCTAATTTCAGAAGAAAAAAATTACTGTATAAACCCAACCGATAGCTCACTGGCTAATAGAATTTCAGAGGATGGGTATGTAACTACGCTGCATTGGCTTCCATAGGCTCTACTCATCATTAGCAGCAAAAAGAAAACCTGCCTCGAAGTAGCCTATTGTTTGGTTCATCTACAAATGATGACACTACGGGCAGGGCGGGCCGGCCCTAAGTTCTCGGCGGCCCAAGGCGAAAGGCCCAAATAATTATTTTTTGGGTTCCTAATTACAATATAATTTTTTTACGCTCAAAATACGTGTTTATTATTTACAAGAGAAATATAAATTTTGGGGCCTCTAAAAGTGCAAAAAAAATGGGGGTCTGAGACGGTCGCCTCACCGGCCTCAAGGTGGGGGCTGGCCCTGGGGACTGGCCCTGACTACGGGTATTGTAAAGAATCAGCCTGGAGCATTCGTAACTCAGCCAAAATAGATAAGGAACAGCAGAAGATGCAAGAGATGATCAATTCCCCGTTCAAACTTGCCTTAAATTAAGCTCGACTGTTTGTTCATCTTGGTACAGATGCTGGCCTTTGTTTCTAGAATCTTCTTTGCACATATCCACATCCATTTGTAGAAAGAATCTATAATTATGGGGGAGTTTAGTTGTAGACCATGCACTTTGAATGTCCAACATAATTCACAGAGAAGTATCACGTTTTTAGGACGAGGACATAAAGCTAGCTTGTTTTATGCGTTTGCATGCCGAAGTTGTCCTACCTACTACTTTCATTATAAAGTTCTCGAATGATGACTGGTTGGCGATGTATCTATATGAATAAATCTGATTCAAGGTGGCAACTTGAGTTAAAGAGATAACAAAACCATACATATCCATCCTAGCTAGCATGTAATAACATTCTTTGATCCTTGTTCTTAGTACATTTTTCATTGCCTAAGTCTCTATTCTCAACTTATATATATATATATATATATATATATATATATATATATGAGAAACTAGATCTGGAGGGGCAAAAAACACCCCAAAAAACCCCCAAAAAACCCCCAAAAAAAGCCCCAAAAAAACCCTAGATCTGAACAATCTTGGGGGCGGCGCCGGCGGCTAGCCCCCTTCGCCGCCGCCCCCCACCCCCCGTCGTCCCCCTCCGGCCCCCTCCACGACGACGCGAAGCTCCACGAATTCCTTCCTCCACGGCGACGCTGTGATGGTCCTCGACGTCGCGATGCTCCACGTACGGCGAAGCTCCACGACGACGCAACCGATGCAGCGATTCCGACGGCTTCCCGTTTCGACGAAGGCCAAGATCTTTGCGCTCCGATCGGCGAAGCTTCACGACCCTACCGATGCAGCGATTCCGATGGTTGGCCTTCGACGCTACCGATTTTTTGCCGATGGAGATGCTCCGCCCCCCACGCGACGGCGACGGCTACGGCCAGCCTCAACCAAGTGAGGTCGGTGCGGTATGGGGCCAAGTTGCTGTGCCCCCCCTCTTGTTGGCCCAGATCTGACTGATTTGCCCACTGGGTGAGGCCGGTGGTTCGGCATGGGGCCGTGTTTGCTTTTGCTTTGGTTGGGGGTGTGAAGCAAGTAGGTTTGTTCGATTGTGGGGTTGGACTCGAGATGGGGTCCCTCCATAATTTGCTAGATGTGTGCCCGGTTGTTCTGCGCGTTTGCCACCATGTCTACACTCTCGGGGCCATTCATGGCGATCTGCGAGGGTTGGTAGTGCGTGTGAAGATGTCAGGAGTTAGGTTGTCTTACACGTTTGTGGAGCTTGGGCCCAAAGATGGGGTCCCTCCGTGATGTGCGATCACTTGTCTCAACTTCCGAGGTGCTTGTTTCAACTGTCGATGAACGACTGTGTCGCGCCAGAGCTTCCTCCCGCGTATGTTGTCGCAAACACCATGGATTTAGGGTTCAAGTGTGAGAAGTCGGTGTGTTGGGGGTGAGGGGGTGTGGGGTTGGGGTGTGGTTGGTCTGGAGTGTCCTACGATGTCGCCGGTGTAGTCTTCACAGCGTCTACTATCTGGCTATTGAGCTTCTTTCAGCTTAGGCCACTGGCTCGTGACAGCGTCGCCTCTTCCCTCGGATCGGAAGTTTGAGTCGAGATAAGTCTGTGTGGTGAGAAATCGCCGGAGAGAGCTTGAGCGTGAGAGAGATGAAGGTATCCTCTCCACGGCTCTCTCCTGGAGCGTGGTGTTTGGTGGGGTGAGCGAAATAGTTGTTTGGTGAGAAATTGCCTGAAAAGCGCTATCGTGTGAGAGGTGAAGGTATCCTCTTCACGGCTATCTCTTTGGTAGCGGCGGTGGGAGCGACCGGCACGTTTGTAGGATGAGTGGTGGAGTTGGTGGGGTCAGTTTTCGATTTGCGGGGCTTGGTCCCAAAGATAGGGTCCCCCTAGCGAGGTGAACGCAGGGATCGGCGGGTGATAAAATCCTGCCAGACTTGTTTCAGGTGGGTGTGCATGTATCGTGGAGGTACTGTACGAAGCTAAACTGACGTACTCACAATTTTGCTTGACCGAGCTGGTTTGTCGGCCCACCCTCCAAGGTTATTGGAGGGATTTGTTGTTTGTATGCATCATGTTGCTTCATGTATGTTTTAGTTTCTGTCTGTAGTTTGTATTTGGGCCCAGTACTCTGGGTTTGTTTCGTTAAACTCTTATTAATGAAACAGAGTGGCCAGAAAAAAAAAACTTATATATATATATATATATATATATATATATAATCTTAATTAGGTTGTGTATATATATTTTTCTTCCCTTCTCTAGTTTCTAACTTCATATATATAATCTTAATTAGGTTGTGTATATATATTTTTCTTCCCTTCTCTAGTTTCTAACTTCATATATAAATTATCGTAAGTGATATGGGTTAGAAATGACGTGGCCCATCCTGGGCCACGGGATCCCCTCAGGATGCGCGCACCTTCTGATCCCCCGGATCCGCCACGTCAGCGTCGGAAAACCGCCCGAGCCACTGCCACGTCAGCCCGGAAACCCCCCGGATCCGCCACGTCAGCCCTATACCGCCCGGGTTTCCACCGCTTCAGCCTCACGGGTAACCGGGTCCAGACCCGGCCCCAAACGGGTCCACCCGGTTGGCTTCTCCTATAAATACCAGACCCCTACCCTTGGATTCAGGTAATCGATCTTTTCCCACCAAAACCCTAGTTACTGTTACTCTCTCTTAGTGACTAACTAGATCGTCGGAGGGTCTGCCACCGGGACCAACCCCGGTGTTCCGAGGCCGTCTGCAGGTACACGAGACCTCGGATCCGAGCCACCCGATCCGAGCCGAGCATCAGCCTCCACCTCACTACCACCTACCTCAGTACCGTTCGCCCAGTCGAGGGCCGTCTGCATAGGAGTTTCCTCCATCAATACAAATCGAGTAAGAACTCACACCTGGTGCATCCACACGCCTCCCAAAAATAAACCACATCAGGATGGCGCCGTCTATGGGAAAATATCTATTGTAGACGCCGACCTGAGCTCTGCCTCCAACGGTTCCCCTGTAGACGCCGACCCGAGCTCTGCATCCAACGGTACCCCTGTAGATGCCGACCCGAGCTCTGCCTCCAACGGTACCCCCGTCGACCCGAGCTCACATGGCGCCCAAGGCTGCGAAAACTGTTACCTCCGCACGTCGGCAGGACGTGCCTCCACAAGGCATCGCTGCTAATGCTCACGGATCGAACAACAGTGGGATCAGCCACGGGCCCCAGCCGAATGTCTCCCGTCCGGTCCAGCCCGACCTACGGGGGGTGATCATGAACCGGCAGGCTAGTTGCAGCAGGGGAGGAACCGCTTCCAACTCGGCTCCAAACCATCCAAGACCTCCGTCCCAAGGGCAGGAGCCGGCACTCAGCCGTGTCGGTCGGTGACAGCCACTCAACCAAACCGGGTCGAGCAAGCCCCAGTTACCCACCAGGAGTTCCAGGACTTCCGGAGGGAAATCTTGGGGGCTATTCGAGGGGTCCCCATCGATGAGAACGCCCGTCGTTCCCACACACTGTCGGATGCCGAGGCTAGCGTATCTCGCCCCTCAACAATCCCACCAGAGCATGACGATGACATTTTGAAGTGCCTCCAAGAAATGGAGAATCGCCTCGACCACTTTGGCAACGGCGACCCAAAGACAGCTCAGGGGTACAGGCCGGTTCGCCCTCCTTTCTCTGTCCTCATCCTGCAGGCAGAGATACCCCGGAATTTCCGTCCACCTCAGTTCGAGACATATGACGGCGAGGGCGATCCTGCTGATCACATGGAGGGCTTCAAAACCCTCATGATGATTCACAGCGTATCGGATCCCCTCTTGTGCCGAGCCTTCCCCGCCACCCTTCGGGGTCCGGCTCGGGAATGGTTCTCCAAGCTCACCCTCGGCTCCATCTATTCTTTCGACCAGCTAGAGGGCAACTTCCTCGCCCACTTCGTAACCAGCCGAAAGGCCGAAAGAACGAGTGCGTCCCTACTTGGACTCCGGCAAAAGGAAGGGGAGTCACTCCGAGTGTTCGTCCGAAGGTTCACTGCCGAGGCAAGGTCGGTCTCGTCCCTCGACCCCGGGGTTGCCTCGGCAGCCTTCCGGCACAACGTCCGACATGGACAGCTGAAGGCCTCCCTGGCAAAGAAGCCGCCGATAGACTTCCCCGACCTCCTCAACCGGGTCGAAAAATATATCCGAGCCGAAGAGGCCCTTAATCCAGAGGACCAGAAGGAAGTTCCCGGGAAGGGGAAGCGCAAGGCCGATGAGGTTGAGCCAGCGAAAAAAGCTCCGAGAGACGGGGGCGCCGCGAAGAAGGTTCCGCCAATCCCCCACTTTGAGAGGTACACTCCGCTGATGCAGAACGTGTCGACAATCCTCTTAGCGATTGAAGACAGCGACCTCGTACAGTACCCTCCTCGACCGTCCAACAACACCAGCAAGAAGAGGGATCAGCGGTTCTATTGCCGTTTCCACCGGGACAACGGGCACGACACAGATCACTACCGTGCCCTGAAGGACGAAATTGAGGCCCTCATTCAACGAGGGTACCTCCAAGAATTCAAAAGGGAAGGCGCCCGGGAACAGAGGGACGCCAGAAACAGGAGGGATTCCCCTCCTCCTCGAACGCACCGACAGCGTCCCGAGCGGGATCCGGAGCCCGAAGAGCCTGAGGGTCAGGCAATCCTGCATTGCATCCACAGAGGGCCCATAGGAGGTGAATCCAACACTTCCCACAAGGCCTTCGTCCGGGATGTCAACACCGTCCAGGGCCCTCTCTCCCCCCAGGTCCAGCAACTTCCTATCTTCTTCTCAGGAGAGGATCTGGAGGGAGTCCGGCTTCCTCATTGTGATGCACTTGTCATCAGCCTCAGCATGGCAAACTTCGAGGTCCGACGAATCCTCGTAGACAACGGGAGCTCGATCAACATTCTATTCCTGGGAGCATTCGAGAACTTGAAGCTCTCCCGTGAGAAACTAAAGCCGGCCGGATATACCCTGCACGGATCTCCGGCGTCCCCGTGACTATAGAGGGGATCGTCACCCTAGACGTCACGGCAGGCACGACCCCGAACAGAAGGACCGAGTCCATGGACTTCATGGTTGTGAATGTCAAGGTAGCCTACAACGCCATCCTCGGCCGTTTGGGGTTCTGCTCCCTCCAGGTGGTTCCCTCGGCCTACCATCAGAAAATGAAATTCCCAACTAACACTGGCGTCGGGGTTGTCCGAGGGAATCAAGAAGCAGCCCGTTCGTGCTACATGATGGCGATCGGGAGCGGTGTATTTCCCCTCTATGCCATCGAGCTGGAGCCCGAAAGGACCTAGCCCGAACCAGAGCCGGCGGACAAGCTAAAAGATGTCTCGTTCGAGACAGGGGATGCGTCGAAGCACTTCCGAGTAAGCTGCTCCCTCGCGCCGGATCTCAAGTCTGCCCTGATCGCCTGCATTTGCCGCAATGTCGACCTCTTTGCCTGGAAGCCTTCTGACATGCCCGGTATCTCCGAGGATCTCATCATGCACAAACTCAGCGTGATCCCCGGATCGAAACCAGTTGTCCAAAAGCGGCACAAGTTCGCTCCGGAGCGACAACAAGCAGTGAACGCGGAAGTGGACAAGCTCTTGTCTGTGCGTTTCGTACAAGAGGTCAGCTATCCTGAGTGGCTGGCGAACGTCGTCATGGTCAAGAAGGCGAGCGGGAGTTGGAGGATCTGCATAGATTTCACCAACCTCAACAAGGCATGCCCCAAGGATCCGTTCCCTCTCCCCAGCATTGATGCCCAGATCGATGCTATCTCGGGCCACGAGCTCTTATCCTTCATGGATGCCTTCTCGGGCTATAACCAGATCCGGATGTTTCTTCCGGACATTGCCAAGACGTCCTTTGTCACAAACCAGGGACTGTACTGCTACCGGGTCATGCCCTTCGGGCTGAAGAACGCCGGCGCCACCTACCAGAGGCTCGTCAACCGAGTCTTCAAAGATCAAATTGGACGTAACATGGAGGTATATGTTGACGACATGCTCGTCAAAAGTCAATACGGACAGGACCACGTCACCGACCTGGAAGAGGCCTTTGGGGTCCTTCGAACCCACAACATGAGGCTCAACCCGGCGAAGTGTGCCTTCGGCGTCTCCTCGGGGAAGTTCTTAGGGTTCATCGTCAGCCAGCACGGCATCGAGGCGAACCCCAAAAAAATCTAGCCCATAATAGACATGGCCCCTCCCAGGAACATCAAAGAAGTCCAGAGGCTAACGGGGAGACTGGCGGCCATCGGCCGTTTTCTCTCCAAGTCTGGAGAGAAAACCCTTCCGTTCTTCAAGGCACTGCGCGGCACCGGAGGGTTCGAGTGGGGTACTCAGCAGCAAGAGGCCTTCATCTAGTTGAAGGAGTACCTCGCCAACCCTCCTCTCCTCAGCAAGCCCGAACCAGGGGAGCCACTCTGGCTCTACCTTTCCACTTCGGAGAATGTGCTCAGCGCCATCCTCGTCCGAGAAGAGGAAGGGGTCCAAAAGCCCCTGTATTATCTAAGCAAGGTCCTGCTCAACACCGAGACCTGGTATTCCAGGATGGAGAATGTAGCGTACGCATTGGTCATGGCCGCGCGGAAGCTCTGTCCTTACTTTCAGCCGCACTCGGTCCAGGTACTCACGGATCAACCCCTGAAGGCCGTGCTCTACAAACCCGAGAGCTCTGGTCGACTAGTCAAATGGTCGATCGAACTCAACTAGTACGACATCGGCTATCAACCAAGAATGACCATCAAAGGGCAGGCCCTCGCCGAATTCATCACAAAATGCACCATCTCTGAGCAACCCGCGAGTAAGGAAGCCGACCAGACGTGGGAAGTTTACGTCGATGGCTCCTCTTGCGAGGCAGGAAGCGGTGCGGGCATTATTCTCCGGGGTCCAGATGGTTTCCTCCTTCAATACTGTCTCCGCCTCAACTTCCTGGCCTCTAACAACGAGGCTGAATACAAGGCCATGATCGCCGGGCTCAACCTGGCTCATCAGGCCGGCGCCAGACAGATCAGGGCCTTTAGCGACTCTCAGCTGGTGGTCAACCAGATCACGGGGGAGTACAAGGCCCGTGACGATCGGATGATCAGGTAACTGGCCGTGGTCCAACGCCTATTAACGTCCTTCGACGAATCGTCTATATTAAGGATCCCCCGAGAGCTGAATGCCCAGGCCGATGCCCTGTCAAAGTTGGCTTCCTCATCCTTCGAAGGCCTCGACCGCACAGTCCTGATCGAAGTCCTGTTGAAGCCAAGTACAGACTTCCCGGAGATTCTGTGCGTCAAAGACGGAGCCCCCCGTAACGACTGGACCATTCTCATCAAAAAATTTCTAGTCAAGGGAGAGCTCCCCGAAGACCGAGCTGAAGCAAGGCGGATCAGGGTCCGATCTGAAAGGTTCGCGGTCATCAATGCCACCCTCTTCAAAAAGTCCTATAAAACAACAGATGGCAGACCCTACCTCTGCTGCCTAACCCCAGACGAAGACAAGTACGCCCTCAAGGAGCTGCACGAGGGGATCAACGGATGTCACATGGGAAGCCATTCGCTAGTGCGGAAGGCGTTAAATCACGGGTACTATTGGCCCACTATGCTGCAAGACGCCCTCGCCCTAGTGAAGAAGTGTGCCCCCTGCCAACGGTTCTCCCCCGTGAAGAGGGCTCCTCAGGCGAACCTCTGGTCAATAGCCAGTCCAACCCCCTTTGCAATGTGGAGGATGGATTTGGTGGGCCCATTTCCAAAAGCAACGGGCCAGCGAAAGTTCCTCATTGTGGCGATCGACTACTTCACTAAGTGGATCAAGACCGAGCCATTAGCAACGATCACCGAGCGACAGACCCAGCAGTTTTTCTGGAAACACATCGTATGTCGGTTCGGGATTCTGCAGGTGCTCATCACAGACAATGGGACTCAATTCGCGGGTAACCATTTCTGCAAGTTCTGCGAAGATCTCGGGATCCAGCAGCGCTTCTCCTCAGTATGCCACCCCCAGTCTAACGGTCAGGCCGAGAACGCGAACCGCCAAATCCTCGACGGCCTCAAGAAACGACTCGATAACTCTTCTAAGGGGTTATGGGTTGACGAGTTACCCCGCGTTCTCTGGGCCCACCGAACAACAAAGAGAATCCCCACGGGAGAATCCCCTTTCAATCTGACATACGGCGCGGAGGCCGTCATTCCCTTAGAGATCGGGATCCCTTCACCCGGAATCATGGCTTTGGACGAGGCCGCCAACTCCAAACAGCTGCGAGCCGACCTGGACCTCATAGACGAGGTCAGGGAGAAGTCCGCCATTAGAAGAAGCATCTACCAACAAAGGATCGAGAAGTTCTACAACAAGAAGGTGCGTCCCACCGACATCAAGCTTGGAGACCTCGTTCTTCAAAAACTGGCGGTATCCAATCCCGGTCAGAAAAGGAAATTGGCCCCGAACTGGGAGGGCCCTTACAAAGTATCAGAGGTCGTGCGCCCAGGGACGTACTGCCTGACCAACCCGGAGGGTAAGGCCATCAAGAGGCCCTGGAACGCTGAACACCTCATCAAGTTCCTAGGAGGAGATTAGCCTCCATCCCATGTAAATTATGAAGAATGTAATTGGCACGTCGTGCCTTGTTTTTTGTAAAAATCCCTTATGATGTAAATATGCCAACTTTCTTAAACAAGTTCATGGCTTCGTATTTTGTTCTCAATAAAAGACCTCTCGAGCTCGGTGCTCGGATAACAGCGCGAGCCGAAAAAGCTTCTCTTACAAGCTTGGGGCTCGGCGCTCGGATAACGGCGCGAGCCAGAAAAGCTTCTCTTACAAGCATGGGGCTCGGCACTCGGATAACAGCGCAAGCCAGAAAAGCTTCTCTTACAAGCTTAGGGCTCGGCACTCGGATAACAGCGCAAACCAGAAAAGCTTCTCTTATAAGCTTGGGGCTCGGCGTTCAGATAACAACGCGAGCCAACAAAGCTTCTCTTACAAGTTTGGGGCTCGGCGCTCGAATAACAGCGCAAGCCAAAAAAGCTTCCCTACATGTTTGGGACAGCTACACACTCTGAGAACAAGTGCGGGAGCTTGGCGTCGACCTCAAGCAAGGCAGGGGCTTTCCTCAAAGCTCCTCGGCCTTGACGCTCAGCGGCAACCCTCTGCTACGCCTGCTACTGGCTTTCTCCCCGGTGTGGGGGCTTGGCACCCGTCCCTCGCTCGGTTTGGGCTTCTTCAAGCCCATCAACCGATGCACGAGGCGACAACCGCCAACCACGCCCGCACCGTCTTTCCTGAGAACAAGTGCGGGAGCTCGGCGTCGACCTCGAGCAAGGTAGGGGCTTTCCTCAAAGCTCCTCGGCCTTGATGCTCGGCGGCGATCCTCTGCTACGCCTGCTACTAGCTTTCTCCCTGGTGTGGAGGCTCGGCACCCGTCCCTCGCTCGGTTTGGGCTTCTTCAAGCCCATCAACCAATGCACGAGGCGACAGCCGCCATCCACGCCCGCACCGTCTTTCCTGAGAACAAGTGCGGGAGCTCGGCGTCAACCATGAGCAAGGCAGGAGCTTTCTTCAAAGCTCCTCGGCCTTGACGCTCGGCGGCGACCCTCTGATATGCCTGCTACTGGCTTTCTCCCCGGTGTGGGGGCTTGGCACCCGTCCCTCGCTCAGTTTGGGCTTCTTCAAGCCCATCAACCGATGCACAAGGCGACAACTGCCAGCCACGCCCGCACCGTCTTTCCTGAGAACAAGTGCGGGAGCTCGGCATCGACCTCGAGCAAGGCAGGGGCTTTCTTCAAAACTCTTTGGCCTTGACGCTCAACGGCGACCCTCTGCAACGCCTGCTACTGGCTTTCTCCCCGGTGTGGGGGCTCGGCACCCGTCCCTCGCTCGGTTTGGGCTTCTTCAAGCTCATCAACCGATGTACGAGGCGACAACCGCCAGCCATGCCCGCACCGTCTTTCCTGAGAACAAGTGCGGGAGCTTGGCGTCGACCTCGAGCAAGGCAGGGGCTTTCTTCAAAGCTCCTCGGCCTTGATGCTCGGCGGCGACCCTCTGCTACGCTTGCTGCTAGCTTTCTCCCTGGTGTGAGGGCTCGACACCCGTCCCGTGCTCGGTTTGGGCTTCTTCAAGCCCATCAACCAATGCACGAGGCGACAACCGCCATCCATGCCCGCACTGTCTTTCCTGAGAACAAGTGCGGGAACTCGGCATCGACCACGAGCAAGGCAGGAGCTTTCTTCAAAGCTCCTCGGCCTTGATGCTCGGTGGCGACCCTCTGCTACGCCTGCTACTGGCTTTCTCCCCGGTATGGGGGCTTGGCACCCGTCCCTCGCTCGGTTTAGGCTTCTTCAAGCCCATCAACCGATGCACGAGGCGACAACCGCCATCCACGCCCGCACCGTCTTTCCTGAGAACAAGTGCGGGTGCTCGGCGTCGACCTCGAGCAAGGCAGAGGCTTTCTTCAAAACTCTTTGGCCTTGATGCTCGACGGTGACCCTCTGTTACGCCTGCTACTGGCTTTCTCCCCGGTGTGGGGGCTTGGCACGCATCCCTCGCTCGGTTTGGGCTTCTTCAAGCTCATCAACCGATGTACGAGGCGACAACCGCCAGCCATGCCCGCACCGTCTTTCCTGAGAACAAGTGCGGGAGCTTGGCGTCGACCTCGAGCAAGGCAGGGGCTTTCTTCAAAGCTCCTCGGCCTTGACGCTCGGCGGCGACCCTCTGCTACGCCTGCTACTGGATTTCTCCCTGGTGTGGGGGCTCGGCACCCGTCCCTCGCTCAGTTTGGGCTTCTTTAAGCCCATCAACCGATGCACGAGGCGACAACTGCCAGCCACGCCCGCACCGTCTTTCCTGAGAACAAGTGCGGGAGCTCGGCATCGACCTCGAGCAAGGCAGGGGCTTTCTTCAAAACTCTTGGCCTTGACGCTCGACGACGACCCTCTGCTACGCCTGCTACTGGCTTTCTCCCCGGTGTGGGGGCTCGGCACCCGTCCCTCGCTCGGTTTGGGCTTCTTCAAGCTCATCAACCGATGTACGAGGCGACAACCGCCAGCCATGCCCGCACCGTCTTTCCTGAGAACAAGTGCGGGAGCTTGGCGTCGACCTCGAGCAAGGCAGGGGCTTTCTTCAAAGCTCCTCGGCCTTGATGCTCGGCGGCGACCCTCTGCTACGCTTGCTGCTAGCTTTCTCCCTGGTGTGAGGGCTCGGCACCCGTCCCGTGCTCGGTTTGGGCTTCTTCAAGCCCATCAACCAATGCACGAGGCGACAACCGCCATCCATGCCCGCACTGTCTTTCCTGAGAACAAGTGCGGGAGCTCGGCATCGACCACGAGCAAGGCAGGAGCTTTCTTCAAAGCTCCTCGGCCTTGATGCTCGGTGGCGACCCTCTGCTATGCCTGCTAATGGCTTTCTCCCCGGTGTGGGGGCTTGGCACCCGTCCCTCGCTCGGTTTAGGCTTCTTCAAGCCCATCAACCGATGCACGAGGTGACAACCGCCATCCACTCCCGCACCGTCTTTCCTGAGAACAAGTGCGGGTGCTCGGCGTCGACCTTGAGCAAGGCAGGGGCTTTCTTCAAAGCTCATCGGCCTTTGACGCTCGGTGGCGACTCTCTGCTACGCCTGCTACTGGTTTTCTTCCTGGTATTTGGGTTTGGCACCCGTCCTTCGCTCGGTTTGGGCTTATTCAAGCACATCATCCGACGCACGAGGCGACAACCGCCCACACCGCCATCCCCAAGAGATAGCAGCGCGTCATCAGCCCAGTGCAAGGCTGCAGCTTCCTTCGAAGCCGCTCGACCAATACGCTCGGCTACGGCCTAGTGCCCCGATTCAGCAAAATTTTATATTAAGGTTTAGAGCGTCCGCCTTCGGCAGACGCCCCGAGCTCCGAGTCGTTTGGTTGACCACCCTCTCGCCCGCGAACAACTCGGGGTTTATGGCTTTCACAAGCCCAAACCCCGAATTATTCGAGGACGGCAGGGGAGTCACCGACCCTCTGCTCTCTCCGTCCCGGACTGACCCTCTGCTTTCAATCGACCCTCCTCTTTCCTATGAACAACCCGGGGTTTCCCGCTCTTGCGAGCCCGAAACCCCGAACTATTCGAGAACGGCCGGAGAGCCACCAAGCCTCGGCTCTCCCCGAACCCCCGAACCCCCGAACCCCCGAACCAATCGGCCGGCCCACCACTCACCAACGAACAACCCGAGGTCTCGCGGCTCTGCAGGCCCGAACCCCGAATAGTCCGAGGGTGATTGGTGTGCCCCCGATCCGGAGCGGTCGGAGAATATTTTGTTTTTGGGCGCCCGCCTCCGACAGGCACCCAAGTCAAGTGACTTTCACTTCTTAACAATCAGTTGGGGGGAAGTGGGGATTATATAACCTCCTGAGGGGGGCAGTTATTACGTCTGGGAATGCGAAACGTCGCCATTAATGCTCATGGAAAGGCGAAACGTCGCCATTTATGACCCAGTCGCCTCGGCGGCGACCCCTTTGCAGCAGACACAGCAACCACCTTCGGCAACCGAGACAATCAAAGTTCAAGAAAACGAATGCTATTATTATTACTCATTTCTTACAACTCAATGAACGTTGGTACAAATACAAAGAACTCACTCACTCACACTCGGCTTGAAATTCAAACTCGGCACCTCCTTCGGGCTCATAGTTCTCACGCTCGGCTGGGCTGGCCCGAGAAGATACTCCCGCCATCGAGCTTCCTGCATCATCAGGCTGGGCCTCATCCAATAGAAATGTCGGAGACCGCCCCGGGGTTGAGTTGCTGGCCTCTTCAACCAGACCCGCGCCTAACACCAGCTTCAGCCTGCGAATCTCCAGCTATTTCTCAACCACGGCCTCACGAAGGAAAGACTCCGAAGCCGACTGCCCGCTTGAGGAATCCGAGAGGGACCAGTCCGTCTCAATTACCCACCAGTCTCGGTCGGCTATGGCCTTCTTCAGGCGTGCCACCTCCAGACCGTGCTCCCTAGACTTGTTCAGGAAATAATTAACGGCGGCCGCTCGGTCCCGAGCCTGTTTTCGCTGGCGAGCCAAAGCTGCCTCCATGACCTCCTCCCCCGCTTGAACTAGAGGTACCTCGGCAGCAACAGGGGCAGCGACCCAGGTCCCGTGCGTCTATCAAAAGACGAGAGCAAACATCACAAAAAAAGTATATTTCATTTCGGAGAGCGAGGCCACCTGGGCCCAAAAAAGTATATTTCATTTCGGAGAGCGAAGCCTCGGCCCAAAAAAGTATATTTCATTTCTTTCAAAAAATTGATACAAAAGTTGCGGTGGCCAGTCCGCTCAAGGCATTTACATCAAAACAAACAAAAAGAAAAAAACTATTCTATTCTTGAGGGGGGGTGGCACCTTATCTTCGGCCTGGATGCCCCCCGCTTCGTCGCCCCCCGGGGTCGGCGGAAGATTCGCCTCCTAACCATAGTAGAGGTGGTCCACGTTCTGCTCGGGGTAGATCTGCCGGAAGTGCACCTTGGCCTGCTCATACGCCTCGTCCTGAGCTATGATCAGAGCTTCCGCCGAGGTCGCCTCCATCCTCTTCAGGGCCTTCCACCCCTTCTCCGCCTCCTCCTCAATCCTCTCCTTGAGACGATCCACGTCCACCTTGTGGATGTCGGAGAGCGAGGCCACCTGGGCCTCGTGGACCTTCACCACAGTCTGGGCCTCCTTCAGGTCGTCGGTCGTCTTATTCAGCTCACGGAGGTACTTCTCCGCGTTCCTCCTCTCAATGTAAATCTTCTTCTCGAAGCACTTTTGGAAGTGCTGGCCATGGAGCATCGCCTATCCGAGGGTAAAAAGATCAGAAAAATTCCACCAAGTTCAAAACAAAAGGAGAAGGTGCCGAACTGACTTACCGAGATATGCACCTGGGACCAGCACATGAAGGCCTGCTCGGCCGTCTGTGACGCCAGTGCTATAAAGTCACGCTCGGTGCCGACCTTCGTGACGAAGTCTACCGCCACTGGCTCGTCGAGCAGACTGTCCCCCCGCACGATCGACCAGTCGGGGACGAAGGGCCGCAGTCCTTGTTGGCCCACCATCTCCTCGGCGGTGGGGCGTGGCGGGGGAAGGCTCCTCCTCGGGGCATCAACAGTTTTCCCCGAACTGCCCCCTCCATCCCGAGGCACCCTCGGCATGGGGGGTGGTGATGCTTCTTGGCCTTCTTTGCTTACGGAGGCTCCTCGGCTACTGGGGCCGGCACCTTGGCGGACCCCCCGGGCCTGAGCGGCCAGCTTCTCTTGCTCCGCCGCCTTCTTCTTCTTCTGCATGTTCGCCCTCTTCTTCGCGGCGACAGCCAGCAAGGCTCGCCTCTCGTCCACCTGTTCGGAAGTCATCTCTGCAAGAATGAAGAAAGAGGCTAAAGTTAACACGAAGGCTAAAAGATGAAAAATTCAGAACGAAACATACTAGGGTCGGTCGGGCTCAGTCCGGCCCGGGCGAGGTGCAGCTCTGTCACTCGAGGCCACGCAAAACTGTGCCCCCTAACTATCTTCTCCACTCGCTTCCACTCCTTTGCTGTTAAGTCGCTTCGCTTCGGGGGTTTAGGGTAAGGCTTGAAGAAGCTCCACTGGGTCGATATTCCCCAAGCCATCTTACTCCGCACCACAAAATACTTCTCTTTCCACTCTTTGATAGAATCCGGATGGTCGTGCATGATCTTCTTGTGCGGCCTGGGTGAGAAGTAGAAAATCCCTTCCTGATCTCTAAGCGAGCTGATCCCTAGGATGGCTCGGAAGTACGTCAATCTCGGCTTCACCCCCTTCTCTTGGCACCTCAGAATGAAGCAGATCAAGTGCTTCCAAGAGTTCGGGCCGTACTGCATGGGGCATAGTTTCGCCCAATTCAAGACCCTCTTGACAAAGGGATGCAGAGGCAGCCTCAGGCCCGAGGCGAATGCATCCTCAGGAAACATACAATAGCCCGGCGCCAGGACCATGGTGGGCCGAATGCCGGGGCTCGGAATGAAGACCTCGAACTCCCGTGGGATGAAATAAGAGGCCCTCAGAATATGGAGATAGTCCGCCCTCAATATGCACGGGATGCTGTCCATCCGAATCTTCACCTGGCACGGGGGGGATGGGGCGGCCCCCATAAGCCCCCTCTTTACACGGGAGGCTCGGAGCTCGGATGGAATCGCGAGCCCCAAAACCCTCCTTGTCCCACAGACTGGGGATCGGCTGCCGACCCCTAGCGCTCGGCGAACCAAGCTCCAGCAAAGATCGACCTCTACGGCCCCTCGCTCTTCCAACTAGCGAGAGGGCCGTCCACTGGCCCTCATGACTCGCCCACCGACCCTCAACATTCCGCAAGCAACAGCTCGCTTGCCGACCCTCGGAGCTCCTCTATCAACCCCAGATGCTCGGCAAGCCGAGCTCCAACGAGATCGACCTCGATGTCCCCTCGCTCTTCCAACTAGCGAGAGGATCGTCTACCGACCCTCGGAGCTCCTTTATCAGCCCCAGACGCTCGGCAAGCCGAGCTCCAACGAGATTGACCTCGACGTCCCCTCGCTCTTCCAACTAGCGAGAGGATCGTCTACCGACCCTCGGAGCTCCTCTATCAACCTCAAATACTCGGCAAGCCGAGCTCCAACGAGATCGGCCTCGGCGTCCCCTCGCTCTTCCAACTAGCGAGGGGGTCGTTCGCCGACCTCCGAGGCTCATCTGCCGACCCCGAGGCTCGGCGAGCATCACTCCGACTCTTCTACGCTTAGCATCCCGCGCAAACTCCAATAAGGGATCCCTTCCTCCTACCCCCTGGCCTCTTCTGGAAGTAGCAAAACCTACTTTCTCAACGCACCTTCCACCTTTCTCTTCCTACAGAGGCGAAGAATTACTCCTACACGGCAGGTTCACCCAGCCCTACAGGAGTGTGGGGCTTGTGATATGGGTTAGAAATGACGTGGCCCATCCTGGGCCATGGGATCCCCTCAGGATGCGCGCACCTTCTGATCCCCCGGATCCACCACGTCAACGTCGGAAAACTGCCCGGGCCGCTGCCACGTCAGCCCGGAAACTGCTCGGGCGTCTGCCACGTTAGCCCTATACCGCCTGGGTTTCCACCGCTTCAGCCTCACGGGCAACCGGGTCCAAACCCGACCCCAAACGGGTCCAGACCCGGTTGGCTTCTCCTATAAATACCAGACCCCTACCCCTGGATTCAGGTAATCGATCTTTTCCCACCAAAACCCTAGTTATTGTTACTCTCTCTTAGTGACTAACTAGATCGTTGGAGGGTCTGCCACCGGGACCAACCCCAGTGTTCCGAGACCGTCTGCAGGTACACGAGACCTCGGATCCGAGCCACCCGATCCGAGCCGAGCATCAGCCTCCACCTCACTACCACCTACTTAGTACCGTTCGCCCAGTCGATGACCGTCTGCATAAGAGTTTCCTCCATCAATACAAATCGAGTAAGAACTCAGGCCTGGTGCATCCACACGCCTCCCAAAAACAAACTGCATCAGTAAGCTTTAAACATAGTATTCCAAACGTCCTTCTTAACTTTCTTTTGCTATCTTAAAGATCTGTGGTTAGTCTAAATAAAAAGTAGGTGTTAATCTTGGCAATCTAGCAGTAATGACCTAGAATACGCTCTCTTCCAGTTGTGTTCAATCACCGAGATATCATGGCGGGCATCGAGCCCTAGCAACTCATTCATGTTGGATTAGTTAAGGTGACTGTTGACTTGGGTTTCGGAACAGTACCCCACCCACCTCCACTCCCTCTGACATATCACCACCATCCACTCATAAACCATCTAGCAATGGCCCCGACAACTCTGGCTTCCTTGACAGTGCCAACATTTTCATGCTAGCAAATCTGTTCAAATTCATCTAAAACCCAAAAATCAGCCAGAAAAGGATGGCCATATTCGAGCTCGAACCTAAAGCCTGACTACCAGATAATGTGAGTTTGATTACTAAAATTAATTGTACCCTTTAGTAATTATTCTCGTACAATTAAATCATTCGATTATACAATGTTCCGAAAATGCTTAAGGTACAGATAAACGTCAAACTCTAATGACTTAATCATATGTGTCTAGTAAGTTAGTGATTGAATCAAATGCATACTAAGAAACTTCTTTCTAAATTTTATTTTGCTATGACCATAGACTTTCCGAGTCAACACTTTATAGAATCACATAGGTCGTTCTCTTCTTCTAATAGAAGTGATCGATTTCGTATTGATTGCTTACCCACTTCCATGAAAGTCTCACTATGCCCAGAATACTCTACACATATCTTAGACAATCATACTAAGAAATAAATCAAAACATAAATTGACAGACACAAAATGCTATGACAATCTCAATCTTAGGATTACTTGTATCCATTATCACCTAAGAGATTATCTATTGAAATTCATGTAGTCTTTCCGTTAGATATTCCTTTTAGTGAGTCAGTTCAGTGAACTAAACCGTTTAACACCTACACTCTTATATTAATGTCTCTACATAAATAATTGTGAGATCAATTATCCTCTACTTTAGAGTATATAACGAGTGTACTAGTCTTACTGGAATTACCGATGTCCAATCTCGGTAATCCTATGACTAGAAACATTTTAGATTAATTATATTAAGTTTAGGTCTCACTAGCATGAATTCATCATGGCCCTAAATACATTTAATTAATTCATGGACTTCATCATAACAGTAAATAAATTACATAAATAAGAATAAGAAGCATATGATGAATAAAATGTCTCAAACAACTTTATTAATCATGAATAATGCTTACTAGAGAATTACCAATTACATCTCATGCGGTATAAGAGGGTCCGAACAACACTCCGGGCGCTGCTAAAGCCTCACATATGTTCTCCCGATCGCCCAAGACAGAACAAACTACTTCTCAAAGATTGCGATACCCAACGCTCAGGAGTGGGATGGCTTATGATATGACTAAAAAACAAAGCCACACGATCTTAGCACGTATCTCGAAACTTCAAGGGCAGTGCAGTAATTTGAGATCAGTAACAGGCCTATTAGAAGAATATGAGATGTCTTCAGGCCTATAAGCTCAACCAGATCCACAATTAAGGCTTACATACAGCCTGAGAAAGCGGGATTTCCAGCTAATTACAGTTGTCGGTCAAAACCCCCTGAATCAACAATTAAAATAACTAATTCTATCCCTTATCGGGGGAATCTCCAGCCAAATCTTTAAATTTACATTTTCTGGCCTATCTTCTAGAACAAGATTCCTAGCCTATAAATATCTTTCCCTCTCAATCAGTCAAAGGTGATCAATCTTTTTCCACTAAAACCCTAATCTTCTCTCTAAGTTACTAACGATGGTGGTTCTTTCACCGGAGTCATCTTCAGTGCTAAAATATTGTGCATGTTCACCAGATGTTTTCAGCCATCCAGATTCAGATCCAGACGTTCACAACCATTCGTATTTAGATCAACGTCGGCCATCCAGATTCAGATCAAGATCGACGGTCCAGATAAGAGCTTTCTCCTCAAAATAAGAACTCATCATCTGAATGCTCTTACACAAAAAAATGCAGCAACATCCACCATCTAGTTGAACTTTTCCTTCAGCCAACTTGAAAAAGGTGGGCTAGGAAACTCTTGACTGCTGCTTTCTGCTTGATTGGTTGTCCTTCCAGAAGAGAGAGTCATCATCTTCTCTCCTTCACAGGTTCCCCAACAATGTGAAGGCCTCTCGAATGAGCTGGTTCTTCTCTGCATCCTCCTCGTCCATGGGGAGATTGTCGTGAAGATAAGCTACAACAGCAGTGATATCAGACTCGAGCATTTGAATCTGTATAAACAACGCAAGTTATCAAATATAAAAAACTCAATAGAAAAATCTGGACAAAATTTAAGGTATATATATGTGAGCTTGGTTCTCCACTACCTCCGCTGCTTAGAGAAGGACCCTTAGGCCCTCGTCACTCGCTAAGGAGGTGGAGTAGGAGGAAGATTATGCCACGGGTTCTTTCCTTCTTCCTTCTTTCTTTTCTTCTCCTTTTCCTTTCTATTCTCTTCTATCTTTTGATTTTTCTTTCTTTCTTTCTTTCTGTCTATTTATAATCGGACCCAAGTCAAGTTAGCATGGGCTTTCACGAGCCGGGTTGGGCACCCAATTGGATTTTGGATTAATTTGTATAATTATTTAAAGGGAAATATATCATGAATAAATTGTTTACTTCCATCAAGCTTTAAAAGGGAAAAATAGCTCCTGAAAATCCTCCAAGATCTCTCCCAAAAATTCGGGAGAGATTTTTTGGCCATCTCCAAGTCCCCTGCTCTCTCCTATCTCCTCCCTCATCCGGCCACCTTCTCTTCCTCCCCTCCGGTAGCCCTCCACCTCCTCCCGCCCACCCTGCTCCTCCCCCTCCTCTACCTCTCCTCCTCCACTCCCGGCAGCCCCCTATCCTCCTCCACTTCCGGTAACCCTCCCGTCTTCCCTTCCTCCCGACCCGATCACCTCCTTCTTCCGCTGACCACCGTCCTCCCTTTCTCCCGCCCCGGCCAAAACCCTTCCCTTCCCATCTTCTCTCCCTCCCGGCCCAAAACCAACAGGGGGGCTCCTCCTCCTCTCATCCTCCTCCAATATTACTTTCCTAATATCCAAATTACAACAAACTTACAATTAGCAAGAAAATGTACCTTAGTTGGTGGGGCGACGGTAGTTGGACAATTTTATAGTTTGGGCTCTACTTTGTCCTATTCAGGTCAAAGTGATGGTTGCCTAAGGTCTCTCATGTCAGGGGGCTTGGAGGGGGTGGTGCCATTTGTTGAGCAGTCAGGGGAGAGGACAACGTTCGTTGGGAGGTGCCAGTGAGAGTCAACGAGAGTCAAGCGAGGGGATGAGAAACATGACTCAATCTGTACGGAAAGTTGTCAGATTGGTGGAGTGCCTGCGGTCTCTCATATGGTATTTGAAGTTGACGTATGAGTCACTGATGGAGGCGACGGAGGTGTCCGTGCGGGCGACAGAGCGGATAAATAGTGTACAAGCGAGGGACCGAGAGAGAGAGAATGAGCTCAAATTGGCACGAGAAATTGACTTGGATGAGGTCAGCCGATAGTAGGATTAGATTTTGTTGTATTTTTGTTTGTTGGTTGGGATGTATGAATTACAAGATCCAGCATGTTGGGATCTGAACTTTATAAGCCTTATTTTTGGTTATATATTTTATTAAAATCTTTTTAATGAAACATAGGGGTTTTTAACCCGCTATTTAACGATAAAAAAAAATTAAAAAAAAATTGTTTACTTCCGCTCTTCCAAAATGTAAGTAGGATAAGATTTTCACACTCCTTTTAATAAATACCGAAATTAATGTATTAGAAAATAAATAAAAAATAACACAATAATAATAAGAAGCTACTTTTATTTTTATTTTATTTTATTTTAAAATCGCAGCCTCTCGGTATCGTGACTCGTGACTGAAACCGAGTCAGAATGGTTGTATTGGATTTATGAAGACCCGACTCGACCTGAGCTGACCCGTTTGTTAATGGCCTCAGAATATCAATCCAAGTGCTGCTCCTCTTCTCCTTCTCCTTCCTTCACTTGCTACTTTTTTATGGGCATATATATATATTAATTAATATCATCATTTCATTATTGTGGTGACTGCAAATTAATACTAGTATTTGTTTGTTTTTATCTCACCATGAACATGAACTCCCTCTCCCTTTGGGATATCGCTTCACCACCTCCACCTGTAACTGTAAGCCCTCCAAATTCTCTCTCTTTTACTTTCTCTTCTCCTTGCTTTATTTCTCATGATTTTGCCCATTTTCAGTGTTTTGTCTAATTTGTTGTCTTTTACCTGAATAATAATTATGCATATGGCAGTCTTTTCTTTTCTTTTCTTTTCTTTTAGCAAGATGCCTATGCTAGTTTTGAGTATCAGTTTCTGGATGAATTGTAATTAATTGAACTAGATTGTTAATTTGCAAAGTGGAACGAACAACTTTGTGTGTCAAGCAAAACCATGATAATAAGGCAGACATAATAGAGGGTCAGTATTGTTTCCTCCATTAGATTTAGACGGGGATCTGCTTGAAGAAGAAGTATATCGGATGATAAGATACTCGTTGATTTACACAATCCACTTAATCAAATGGTTGTAAAAGGAGTATGCAAGAGGTGTCATTTAGTGATATGGATATTTTATATTTGACAATATATGGTTCACTCTCAATTCGGGAGCTAATTTAGGATTTGACAATGAGAACAGTGACTGAGGGTTTGGACTTTGGACCTTTACTTTTTGGTTGCATGAGTTTGGATGGTGTGTTTGATTACCGGAAGGTTAATCTTCAACCCACCACAAGCCAACTTTCTTATTAGGCTCTATACTAAGACCGTCCTTTGCCGATGATTGTTCTGTTTTAGGATCTTAACATGAAATATGAGGGGTAATTTTGGCCTGAATGCTAGTTATAATGCTCAACTTCTAGTTGTGTGCACGGTCTATACTGTTGAGCTGAGAAAGAGGTTGAATGCTTATCTTCGTGTAGTCATTTTTTCAAGGATGATATATGCTTGTGATCATACCCAAAGCTTTTCAATGGTCTATTAGTCTTAGTTTTCCATTACCTTGCAAATTTTGGAGTTTGGCAGTTAGCAATCATTTCATTTTCAACCAGGGCAGAGCTGCAAAAAAGTGATAACTGGCAGTTATAAAGTATATTAACAGATTAAGGCAAAGGGTCAGATTTTTGGCAACAAGTTTTTGGCTATTCAAGTGAAGCGCTGAATTCTTTTGATGCTTTTACATCAAGAGAGAAGAGTAATAATTGAGAGTTTAGATCATTTAACAGACAACCAAAATAATGGAAACTGATTGAGATCAGTTCAATGAAATAAAATTTTAATCTTGGAAAATAAGCACTGTTGACAAGGAAACTATTCAGACAATCTTTGTGTGTCCTTGAATCCTACAAAATTGGCAATAACCCAAATATGGACGTGAAGGTGATTGTGAAGAGTGATTGGTTGGATTACTTGATGGACGCTAACCCGGGGTATTGTTTCCAAAGTTGGTCGATGGGCGCCGATTGGGACTTGTCGGATTTGTTGTTGCTGGAAAGTAAGGTTTATCTTCTGGTTGTGTTGCTTGAAGTGATGCCTCAAAATTAAGTAGCTTCTCATGTAATTCGTCAACGGTAATAGGAGTGTCTCTTGCTTGAACAGCTCACATCAACTCCTTGTAATCAATATCAAGGCTATCTAGTATTTTGTTAGTTAGATCTTCATCATCAATTGGAGCACCGAGAAGTGCTAATTCATCAGCTCGAGCTTTTACCCTTTGGAGAAACTCAGTGACATTTTGCGATCCTTTGGTTAAATTCTTTAACTGAGTTTTGACTTGCTTAATGCGTCCACGAGAAGGCTTGGCGTATGTGTTGGATAGGATGTTCCATGCATCTCTAGAGGTTTTGGCTGCAGCAATAAATGGAATTATTGTTGGAGAGAGAGAACCAATAATAGCACTAAGGATTAGTTGATCTTGCCGAATCCATATGGAATGATCTGGATTTGGTGTGGTGGTGTTGTTTTGAGTGACAATGGCTGGTGTGTGGACATGGTTTTGAACCATCGAGGTAACCAAAGAGGTCATAACCAAGAAACAGAGTGTGGAACTGGAACTTCCAGGCGGTGTAGTTGTTGGATGTGAGTTTTAGAGGGGCTTGTGCTGTAACATTTATATTGATGAGTGTTTTGTGGGGATCATTTGTACTGTGAATGATGGTGGTAGTGGAAGAATTATTGGTAGGTTGTGTGGTCATTGTGAGAGTGAAGCAGAGAGACAAGGGGTAAAAAAAGAGAGGAAGGAGACGATGGTTAGTGGCTTTGATACCATGACAGTGAATATTTGAATACTGAAGCCACATTTTATTTCATTGATCAAAGTGATATATATACAACATACATGATAAGTGTTGTAACTAAGCTGACAACTGTTGAGCCAGAAGAATAGCTCAACAGTTGTTCCTAAAACTAAGATAACCACTAACAACCAAAGATTAAGTCAAAGATAACAACAAACAAACTGAGATAATAACAAACAAACTAAGATAACAACTGACAAACAAATAGTCAGTTAGCTATTAGGCCCCCTCATGATAGAGCTCGAGACATGAGTCCAATCTTGCATTTGAGATATAGAAACCGAGTCCTTGGAAGTGGCTTAGTAAGAGCATCTGCCAATTGGTCTTCAGAAGAGACATGAGGTGCATGATGTGGACCATTTTGAACCTGATCTCGGATGAAATGGAAATCAACTGCAACATGCTTCATACGAGAGTGAAAGATGGGATTGGAACATAGTTGAGTGGCGCCAATATTATCACAGTAAACCACTGGACAATGAGAAAGATGAATACCAAGATCAAATAGAAGATAGCAAACCTAGTTAAGTTCAACAGTAGTGGCAGCAACTAAACGATATTCAGCTTCAGTGGAGGAGCGTGCAATGGTTCTTTGCTTTTTCGAACTCCAAGATATAGGATTTTCCCCAAGATATACTAAGTATGCACTAGTAGAAGAAAAATCATCTTTGTTCCCAGCCTAATCAGCATCAGAAAAGGCATGCAAGGTCAACGACGAATCACGATAAAGTTGCACACCATCATCTATTGTCCCAGTAAGATATCGTAAGAGACGTTTGACAAAGACCCAATGTTCAGTTGTCGGTCGATGCATATATTGAGAAAGTTTATTAATTGCAAAGGCTATGTCAGGCCGTGTAATTAATAAATATTGCAGACTTCCCACTATAGTCCGTTACTCAGTAGGATCAGAAAGTGAAGAACCAGAAGTTAACATAAGTGATGAACTTGTTGGCATGGGAGTGAGAACTGCTCTCGCTTCAGTCATATGGGCTCGAGCGAGAATATCCATAATGTATCGTCTCTGAGAAAAAATTAATCCATGTTTATTGGGAACAACTTCCACACCTAAAAAATATGAAAGCAGTCCAAGATCTTTTAGAGAAAAGCGACGAGCAAGAACTTCAATGAAATTGTTAACTATCCCATCATCAGATCCAGTAATGATTAGATCATCAACATAAACTAATATATACACAACATGATCAGCAAGAACTAACACAAATAAAGATGTGTCAGCATGAGAGTTCTTAAACCCAAATTCCAGAAGAAAGGATCGAAGTTCTTGATACCATGCTCGAGGAGCCTGCTTGAGACCGTAAATGGCTTTTCTGAGTTTGCAAACATAAGAAGGCTTATCGGGATCAATAAAACCTGGTAGTTGAGTCATGTATACTGTTTCGGAGAGGGGTCGTTGTAAAAATGCGTTGTTGACATCCAATTGACGTAGAGACCACCCACGACTCACAGCAAGAGAGAGAACAACCTGAACAGTGGTAGGTTTGACTACAGGACTGAAAGTATCATAATAGTCAATGCCAGGTCGCTGATGAAACCCTTTGGCAACTAAACGAGCTTTGTACCTGTCAAGAGATCCATCAGAGTTATGTTTAGTCCTGAAAATCCATTTACATCCAAGAATATTGTGGCTAGAATCATGAGGTACTAGCTCCCATGTTCCATTTCGTACAAGAGCATCATATTCTTCAGACATAGCCTGACGCCATTTTGGATCTTTGAGAGCTTGGGTCACTGGGGTTGGTTCAAGGTCATTTGATTTTGAGAGATGAGTATGGAGGTTTAATTTTTGGATGGGTTTGTGGATGTTATTTCTGGCTCGGGTGGTCATAGTGTGAGTGGGAGGTGGTTGGGGGAGTAGCGTATTGTGGGGTGTTGTTGGTGCAGACGACTGTAGAAGAAGTTGGGGTTGTGGTGTTGGAGGAATTATCACACAGGGGTTGTTGAGGAGCTTCAACTTCAGATGATGTAATGAGTGATGATGGTATATTAGGAGAAGAAATTGGAATTGGTGGTGGAATCCCAGTGGTAATGGTAGTAGGGTCAGGACGAGAGGATTGAGTGGAAAGAGATGCAAACGGAAATATGGACTCAACAAACTTAACATGCCGAGACACATATATCTTTGACGTTGGAGGATCTAAACATAAGTAAGCACTTTGAGTTAAGGAGTACCTAAGAAAGACACATGGTTTGGAACGAGGTTCTAATTTATGAGAGTTGTAGGGTCGTTACCAAGGGTAACATAGACAACCGAAGATTTTGAGTTTGGAATAATTTGGTGGAGAACCAAAGATCATTTCATAAGGTGAGGAAAGAGAAAGTGTGGGGGTTGGCATGCGATTTATGAGATAAACTGCAATGGCAAATGCATGAGACCAGTAAGTTAGAGGAAGAGATGCGCGTGTAAGTAATGTGAGGCCAGTTTCAACTATGTGAAGATGTCGTCGTTCGGAAAAACCATTATGCTCAGGTGTGTGAGGTGGAGTGGTAAGGTGAGATATGCCATGAGTAGATAGAAAAGAGGCAAGAGCGATATACTCACCACCATTATCAGAGTATAGTGTGGTTATGTTTGTGCCAAAATATTTTTCAACAATGGATTTGAATCTAATAAAAACTTCTTTAACTTCCGATTTTTGTTTAAGAGGATAAAACCACATATACTTAGTGAAATGATCGACAAAAATAACATAGTATTTAAATCCATCATGTGAGATAATTGATGAAGTCCATACGTCAGAAAAGATTATTTGAAGTGGGTGAGATGATATAACAGTGGACTCAGAAAAAGATAATTTATGACTCTTATTGCAATGACACACATTACATGAAAACTGAGAAGGCATAGAAGATGAAAATCCTAAATGATACTTGGAAACAATATGCTTTAAAATTGGAAATGCAGGATGTCCTAATCTATGATGTCATTCAGAAGAGGTGGTTTTGATGGATGAAAAGGCAAGTAATGGTAAAGATATCGGCCACTCATATACACTATCTTTAGTTGACCTATCATGAGGATTGCCCCGGTGCGAAGTTCCTTCACATGGAAAGAAGAGGGTAAGAATTCTATGGAAACATTGTTAGAGGCACAAAACTGAGAAATAGATATCAAATTCTTTTGCATGTTAGGAACACATAAGACATTATTTAAGGTATAAGTTGTTTTAGGAGTTGAGAGAAAAGTGGAACCAGTGTGAGTGATGGAGACCCGTGCCATCTCCGATCATGATGTCGTCAGTGCCAGTGTATGGTTCATGAAGAGACAGGTTGCTCAAGTCAGAAGTAACATGGTGAGAAGCCCCACTATCTAAGAGCCATGATGGAGTGTTGACAGTAGTTGTAGCAAATTGAGCTTGTGGCTGCCATGGTGAAGTCGTGCGATGCATTTGTGGGGCGGAATTGTTCGATGATTGAACCTGTACTATCCGAAAAGATGGGCATCTTTTGGCTGTGTGTCCTTGAATCCTACAAATTTGGCAATAACCCAAATATGGACGTGGAGGTGATTGTGAAGAGTGATTGGTTGGATTACTTGATGGACGCCAACCCGGGGTATTGTTTCCAAAATTGGTCGATGGGCACCGATTGTGACTTTTCGGATTTGCCGTTGCTGGAAAGTAAGGTTTATCTTCTGGTTGTGTTGCTTGAAGTGATGCCTCAAAATTAAGTAGCTTCTCATGTAGTTCGTCAAAGGTAATAGGAGTGTCTCTTGCTTGAACAGCTCGCACCAACTCCTTGTAATCAATATCAAGGCTATCTAGTATTTTGTCAGTCAGATCTTCATCATCAATTGGAGCACCGAGAAGTGCAAATTCATCAGCTCGAGCTTTTACCCTTGGAGAAACTCAGTGACATTCTGCGATCCTTTGGTTAAATTCTTTAACTGAGTTTTGACTTGTTTAATGCGTCCACGAGAAGGCTTGGCGTATGTGTTGGATAGGATGTTCCATGCGTCTCTAGAGATTTTGGCCGCAGCAATAAATGGAATTATTGTTGGAGAGAGAACCAATAATAGCACCGAGGATTAGTTGATCTTGCCGAATCCATATAGAATGATCTGGATTTGGTGTGGTGGTGTTGTTTTGAGTGACAGTGGCTGGTGGACATGGTTTTGAACCATCGAGGTAACCAAAGAGGTCATAACCAAGAAACAGAGTGTGGAATTGGAACTTCCAGGAGGTGTAGTTGTTGGACGTGAGTTTTAGAGGGGCTCGTGCTGGCGTGCTGCAACATTTGCAACATTTATACTGATGAGTGTTTTGTGGGGATCATTTGTATTGTGAATGATGGTGGCAGTGGAAGAATTATTGGTAGGTTGTGTGGTCATTGTGAGAGTGAAGCAGAGAGAAAGGGGTAAAAAAAAAGAGAGGAAGGAGACGAAGGTCAGTGGAGCTCTGATACCATGACAGAGTGAATTTTTGAATACTGAAGCCACACTTTATTTCATTGATCAAAGTGATATATATACAACATACATGGTAAGTGTTGTAACTAAGCTCACAACTGTTGAGCCAGAAGAATAGCTCAATAGTTGTTCCTAAAACTAAGATAACAACTAACAACCAAAGATTAAGTCAAAGATAACAACAAACAAACTGAGATAATAACAAACAAACTAAGATAACAACTGACAAACAAACAGTCACAAACAAATGGTCAGTTAGCTATTAAAAAGAACACATGATTGCAAAAGAATTTTTGACAACTTATCTACATCTACAGGGAGAGCTTGAAAGAGTTCTATTAATCAATAGTTAATTACAAGAGCTAATTGTAGGTTCTCCTAATATTCCAGGTAGAGATCTAAACTTTTCTCAATCTTCATGACCTTTAACCTTACCTTTCTCTTAAACATGGTTTCCCTTTAACACCACACCCCACAGGTAACCATGAATTATGTAAGCACATCCGTAGTCTCTATATGACCCTAATACACAAGGAATTGACCCAAAAACCCCAATTGTTGATTTTATAAGAAAGCCAGTCAAGAACAAAAACCAAACTGGTTTGAGCCACTTTGATGTTGCCCAGGTGTATGTAGTCGACTCTGAGACCCTATTCTATCAATCATCATATTGTACAACTCTGGACACCTTTCTTTAAGCTCTTGTATCAGTTGTTAAGTAAATAGTAACATGGGTGAAGTCATGAAACACCGCAACGTTTGGGTCTAAAATTAAGAAACCCCTTGCCGTTAAATTTCACTTAGTTAGCACTGTCATCTCTCACATCTTTTGCGTTAATTTGAATTTTGTAATTACCTAATTATCCCCTTCATTATTAATAGGTGAAAATGTGTTTTTATATTAGGCAACAATAATTAGTTAATTCACAATTAAGATTTAACGCCAGAAATGAGAGAGATAACAACATGGTGCTAAGTGAGTGAAATTTAATGGAAGGGGGTTTCTTAATTTCGAACCCAAGCATTGGGGGGTTTCGGGACTTTACCCCATAGTAATAATCAAGTTTAGTTCAAAAACTATGTCCTACGAGGTCGCAACTGAATAAAATTTACTTGATGACAATGAAAGCAATATGCTGGCAAGTATGGATGCGGGTATGGGTGCAGGATGCAACGTGGATAAGGATAAATGACACAATAAATTTATAAAGAGTAGGCAACGGGGCACAAATTTAGTATAATAAAAAATATAATCCCTCCGTCCCAAAATAATTGTTCACTTAGGTTTTTTCATAATGATTAAAAAGTGTTGTAAATTTACTAATTTGTCCTCCGTTTCTTTCCCTTTCTTAATTACTCTCTACTATATCTACATGCAACCATGAATAGATTATGTTTTCTAATGAATACTTCGTTAGTGTGTAAATTAATAGGGAAAAACTTTAATAAGGGTATAATTGACCTAATGAAGTGAAAAATGCTTTAACATTAGAGTCTGTAAAGTTAAGACATAAAAATTGAGAAAGTGACCGGTTAATTTGGAACTGGGGGAGTAATATTATTTATTATGATTAAACACAAATTCAACACAAATGACATCAAACAATATATTTACAGCTTCATAATCAAATAAGAGATCAATAATGATACGAGCACGAATGAAGAGGTGAGAGTTGCATGTGCCTAGGTGCATCCATGTCACCTTGCCGATTACTTGTGTGCTAAAATGCATGTGGTCATTAATAAAACTTCCTTAGTAGAGGGGCATTACAAAAGATGCTATCATAATGGGGGACGAATAGCAGGTAGTCATCTTAGTATTGTGTATTGGTTCAAGGCATAATGCCGTTGGGATCTTTTGTGAAATCAGTTTTATAACAAAAGAGGAATGTAAACCAAAAGAGGCATGAATAATAATACAAATTCCTCTTTATCCTCCTTCCCCTGTCTTCTCCCTATTCCTCTTTTATTCTCCTTTCACAAACCCTAATCTCTAACCCTAGATACATCAAATACTCTTATCCAATAGTAGTAATATCTCAATCCTTTATGAAATTGGAGAAGATCCAATTGCATATGCAAGTAATCAGAGTTAACTACAGTAATAAATATATATATTTTAAAGATAATAAATGTGGCAAGTTTATGAAAATTGTTAATTATGTGTTCAAAGTGTCCTATTTAGAGTATATATTTTAAATTTAGAACACGTCTAAGAAGTATCCCACATGTGTCCAAGGATTGCCCATGGATTGCCCATAAACTAGTCCTAAGTCCTAACATTTTGCACACATGTCCAACACAAGTACCACTTCATGATAGAAGTGTCTATGCTACATAAGCGATATGGAATACTGGAAGAATAAGCAATATGGACAAGGGAACTACCTGAACACCATGCGAAGACACAAGGGTACAAGATTATTTGATTTGGTACAATGAAGCATGGATAATGGTACGGGTAGTGACACGGGTACAAGACACATCAAATTTGTAAAAAGTAGGGTATGGGGATTATATAATATAACTTAATATTACTTCAAATATGTATAATTTAAATATTAATGGAGTTGGAGCAATACAAGTTGTTGCTCATTATCAAAATAAAAAATATATATTGTCAATACTTCACTGTACACCATGAAATTGGAAATGTGTATGAAAGTAACTAGAGTTAGAAATATGAATATGTATCTAAAATTTGTTAATTATGTGTTCTAGCTTTTAAGAAATGTTCGAGAAGTGACTAAGAAGTATCCAATATATAAGACATTAAAAAATTTGAGACATGCATGAGAATTGTCTAACCAAGTATCCAAGTGTCCGACACGTGTTCGGTACATAGACCTGGTAAACAACTTGCCTACATTCACTGGGAGAGCTAGAGAATATATTGTTTTAAAGACTTAAATGCAAAAAACTACATTAAAGTTGCACCATAAATTAAAAAAAAAACTACCTTCAATTTACTCTTTTTAATTTATAGTCTCGACATAAGCCCAAAACATGTGAAAACAACCGGATAAAACTTTGCTCTTTGCTTTCAAGAGAATCCCCAGTAAACAATTAGCTCAAAGCTGTTTGATCCTCTTGGATATCTATCACCTGCTATTGAATCTCCAAAGATTGGAATATTGGATCACGGTTTAAAACTCGGGATTGGGAGTGTGATGAGGACATCGGTTCCAGACGGTTTGGCCGCTTCTATCAGCGCAGGCGTCATCCTCATCAGCTGTTTTATTCAGTTTAGGATTTCTATTTTATTTCCATTTTTGTTTCTGGCAATTATAGCCATATGTAATCTTTTTGTAATTTTTAGATTCTGAGAATATTTTGGAGATGTATTTCAAGATGTAATTGAGCCTATTTAAAGGCCCTGAGATGAATGAGAAAGGCATGCCATTATTGATTAAAATTTTGTGTTGAGTTTTTGCTCTTCCCCTCTCTCCTTTGTGTGATACAACTGAGATACAAATTAGGGTTTGTGATAAATCCTAATCTAGTTTTAGAATTAGTGATTAATTCTAAAATTTATCCCCAATTGAAATCCCCAAACAAAACCAATTTTAATCCCTAATTTTCCTAATCCTAACACAACCCTAATCCCCATCTACTACTCTTCAGCCGCCACCCCTCTTCTCCTTCACCTTCTCCATCGTCTACCTTACCCCCAATCCAACTCCAACAGAACCCAACTCCCCTACCTTCGCCATCGACCTCAACCTGCACCCACACCCTCATCGACCGGAACCAAAACCCCCACCGCCGCTCTCGTCCACTTCGCCGTCGCCACCTCACCATCACCCCAGTCCCTCGATCGCCAACAAACCCAACCCATCTCCATCCCGACAGCCACCTCCTCACCTCCTCTACACTTGAATCCAACCACCAGTCCACTCCCGACCCCCTTGCCACCAACGCCAGCACCTCGCCATCCCGACGCCGACCACCCCGTCGCATCTCGCCGTCGACGCTGCCCCCTCCCCCGCTCGCCGTCAACCCACCGTCGGCCAGATCTGCTAGTCTCCTTGGCTTTGCTGCTGCTGCCCTTTGTTCACTGTGGTTGCTGAGGTCTTAGTTGCTGGTCCAACTTCGAGATCTACGCTGGTTTTCTTCACATTCGGTATACTCTTTCCATTTCTTCCTTATTTATGTTTTACTGCCTTATCATCTAGTATATTATCTAATTTGCCTGTCGACCACAAAATACTGAGATTGAGTGATCCACATGCTAGATTAGAGTACGAATCGGTATTGCACTTTTTACTTGCTAAAACAGGTAGGGATTCACTTATTGATTAAGGTTGAATTATTAATTGGGACTGTTACAGTTGATTCAATTCTTGAAAACCCATCAAACCCGTTAACTGTTAAAAATTTCTAACTTAGATCAGAACTTTCATGTTGGTAAAATTAACCCATTAAAATTCTTGGAAAATCTCTATTTTAGGGTTGGTTTTACATCATTTTGGTATCAGAGCAAAGGTTCTTAAAACCTTAGTTCTTGCATCGTAGGCATCATTTTTTGCATTCATTTAGTATCGTGTAGTCTTTTATTTATTTGATTTGATTTTAATTTTATTTTAGTTTAGTTCAGAATCATTTAAAAAAAAAAGGACACAACCCATAGTTTCCACTTTTGGTGAATGCGTCTTCGCAGCACCATCACAGACCCTGAAGAGCCTTTCCTAGCCCTTCCCAATCACCCAATTAGGAACCCTAGACTTTCCAGACCTGAAATGGACAATCTTGATATCTCCGCTACCCTAGCTGCCATCCAAGCAACTCTTGCCAATATCAATCAGAGGCTTGAGAAAGTGGAGCTAAATCAAACAATTGTCCCTGAGCTTCATGGCCATCGTCAGATCCCTCAAGGGAATGTTCATGACGATCGACGTCAAGAACGTGACCCTGACGAACAATATAAAAAGAACGTTAAGGCTGACGTTCCCCAATTTGAAGGCCACATGGAACCCCAAGCTTACCTCGATTGGGTCCGTGCCATGGACCACTATTTTGTGTGGTTCGACATGAGCGAAGCCCTTAAAGTTAAATTTGCAACTATGAAATTAACGGGTAAAGCTCAACAACATTAGACCAATCTTGAACATGCCCGCAGAGGCCGAGGCCTGGCACCCATAGCCACTTGGGAGGCCATGAAAGAGAAGCTCACTGAGAGGTATGTACCGTTATCGTTCCACACCCGATTGCTAGATTCGTGGAACCTATTGTATCAAGAAAGTAAATCCACACAAGAATATGTCGATAAATTCGATGACTTCCTTATTCGGTGCAATGCATTAGGTAAAGAGAGTGAAGAACAAACTCTCTCTAGGTTCAGAGCTGGACTACGAGCTGACCTTAGGAACGAGCTAATCTATAGAAACGTGGACTCAATAGCGGCAGCCTACGTCCTAGTCCTCGACATGGATTCTCTTAAAGCTAGTTCTCATTCTAGGTCCAGCGACTCGAGAGATCATTCCTCTAGAATGACCTCTACTGACCCACCTAGACCTAAGCCTCCCTCTCAGCACCCCAACAAATCTTACCCCAACAAACCTAATTCAAATTTTAATTCACATAGAGATGAACATAAGGATAAGAACACTGAAAGAGATTACAGTAAGATTGACCCTCTCACTAAGTGCTATAAATGTAAGGGCTATGGTCATGTTGCTAGCAACTGTCCCAGTCCTAGTAGGATAAACATAGTAGAGGGTACCGCTGTCATTGCTGACGACTCAGACAATGAGTTTTCTTATGAGCCTATCGAAGGCGATGACTTTGGGGAAGAAGAGGATGACCAGTATCTCCACTGTATTCGGTCTATCTAATCACCTCACTTGAATGTAGTTAGATGTGCTTTGTCCCAACCAAAAGAAGAAGATGATTGGAAGCGCACTGCTATATTCCACACCTTTACGACTATAGGTGGCAAAAACTGCAAGGTGATTGTTGACAGTGAGAGCTGCGTCAACGCTGTCTCTTCTGCGGTCTTAGCAAAGACTGGACTTAAGGCTGAACCCCATCCACGCCCATACAAAGTATCTTGGATTGATGCAACAGCACTCCAAGTAACACATCGATGCTTAGTCCCTGTGGACTTCAAAGCTTACAAAGAGGAAATTTGGTGTGATGTACTTAAAATGGATGTGGGTCAAGTCATTTTAGGGAGACCTTGGTTATACGATCACGATGTGACCATATATGGTCGATCCAACCAATGTGTGTTCCAGCACGATGGACTAAAAATAAAGCTCATTCCCGTGAGGCCACGAACTAGTCCAGCTGAAACAACACCGGCTCCCTCGAGAAAGAGCAAGGAGGTAACGTATATGGGTGAAAAGGAACTTACAAATGAAATTGAAAAGGGGGCTACCATTCTTTTACTCACAGCGAGAGAAGTCCCTAAAGATCCTAAGTCACTCATCCCGCCCCAAGTTACTCCTGTCCTTCAGGAATTTGCAGATGTGTTTCCTGCTGACCTCCCCAACCAGTTGCCCCCATTGCGTGACATCCAACATGCTATTGATCTGGTTCCGGGAGCGAGTCTTCCCAACTTGCCACATTATCGGATGAATCCGACAGAGCATGCTGAGTTGAAACGGCAAGTTGATGAGTTATTGGCAAAGGGCTTCATCAGAGAAAGTTTAAGTCCTTGCGCTGTCCCTGCTCTATTGACGCCAAAGAAAGATGGAACTTGGCGTATGTGTGTGGACAGTCGTGCCATAAACAAGATCACGGTGAAATACCGTTTTCCCATTCCTCGTTTGGATGACATGTTGGACATGATGTCTGGTGCCACAATCTTTTCCAAGATTGATCTTAAAAGTGGCTACCACCAAATACGTGTTCGTCCTGGTGATGAGTGGAAGACCGCCTTCAAGACGAAGGATGGCCTGTACGAGTGGATGGTCATGCCATTTGGAATGACAAATGCCCCGAGCACGTTTATGAGAATCATGACGCAAGTACTCCGTCCCTTTATGGGCAAGTTCCTTGTGGTGTACTTTGATGATATTCTCATTTACAGCTGATCCGTTGGGCAACATCTTGACCATTTGAGACAGGTCTGCGGTGTTTTGAGAAAGGAACAGCTTTATGCTAATCCTACCAAATGTACCTTCCTCTCCGATCAGACTATCTTTCTGGGATTTATTGTGTCTGCCAGAGGAGTATCTGCTGACCCAGAAAAGATACGAGCTATTACAGAGTGGCTTGAGCCCCGCAATATTTGTGATGTGCGGAGTTTTCACGGCCTTGCCACCTTTTATCGTCGGTTTGTGCGAGGATTTAGCACGATCATGGCTCCGATAACCGACTGTTTGAAGAAAGGTGAGTTTGTCTGGTCGAAAGAAGCCACGAATGCCTTCGAAGAGATCAAGAAGAGAATGACTCAGACACCTGTCATGAGGTTGTCTGATTTCACTTAAGTCTTCGAAGTAACATGTGATGCTTCTGGTATTGGTATAGGTGGAGTCCTCAGTCAAGAGAGTCATCCAGTTGCTTATTTCAGTGAAAAGCTGAACGAAGCAAGACAAAAATACTCCACCTATGACAAGGAGTTCTATGCGGTCATTCAGTCACTTCGCTATTGGCGACATTATCTCCTACCGCAAGAATTCGTTATCTTCTCAGACCATGAGGCCTTAAGATTCCTTAATTCTCAACAAAAGTTGAATCCGAGACATGCTAGATGGGTAGAGTTCCTACAAGAATATTCATATACCATTAGGCATACAAAAGGGATTGATAATAAGGCCGCGGATGCGCTAAGTCGTTGTTACATGATCTTATCTGCTCTGCGCCCCGAAATTATTGGTTTTGAGAGATTGAGAGATAAGTATGCCTCCTGCCCAGATTTTCACGAGATCTACACCTCTTTGAAGGAAGGCATAACTCGAGTGATAGATGATTATTTCTTGAAAGATGATTATCTCTTCTATCGCTCCAAACTGTGCATTCCTAATACATCCTTACGAGAGTATCTTGTTTGGGAATTGCACGCTGGTGGCCTTGCTGGACATTTTGGGCATAGCAAGACCATTGATGCTGTGGAACATAGGTTTTACTGGCCGAAGCTAAAGAGAGACGTTGTGAGACTTGTTAACAGATGTCACACCTGTCAACTTGCCAAGTAACAAAAACAGAACACAGGCCTGTACACTCCCCTACCTGTTCCCCGCCACCCTTGGAAAGACGTGAGTATGGATTTCGTGTTAGGCTTACCGAAAACACAAAAGAAACACGACTCCATTCTTGTCGTCGTGGACCGTTTTTCTAAAATGGCCCACTTCCTCCCGTGCTCGAAAACTTTTGATGCATCCCGCGTGGCTCAGATCTTCTTTGATAATATTGTGAAGCTACATGGGTTTCCAAAAACCATTGTGTCTGATAGGGATGTGAAATTCACGAGTTATTTTTGGAAGACCCTATGGCACAAGTTAGGTACAAAATTAAAGTTTTCGTCAGCGTTCCACCCACAGACAGATGGATAGACTGAGGTTGTCAATCGGAGTCTTGGCAATCTCTTACGTACTCTTGTGGGAGAGAACTTGGGAACATGGGATTTGAAATTAACGGTTGCTGAATTTGCATATAACACATCTAGGAATAGAACTACTGGCATGAGCCCACACGAAGTTATACACGGTTATCGTCCTAGGCAGCCTATAGATCTTGCCCCCATGTTAGAACATCACCGAGTCTCTGAGTCTGCATTTACATTTGCATCCCGCATTCATGATTTACATAGAGAAATTTCCAAGAAAATTAATGAAAATAATTTTAACTACAAGTTAAGAGCTGATATTAGAAGGAAATTTAAAACTTTTAATGTGGGTGACGAAGTGATGGTTCGGATTCGTCCGGAACGGTTCCCAGCGGGATCCGTTAAGAAATTGAACGCACGTGCTGCAGGTCCATTTAAAATTCTTCATAAAATCAATGACAATGCCTATGTTGTTGACCTCCCCGAAGGCTTTGTAAAACTTTCAATATTGAGGATTTAGTACCCTATGAAGGCCCAGAATTTAATCCTAGAAATCCTCTTATAGATGAGCCTACCCTGCAGCCTACTGGTGAGATTCCCCCATTACCCCCACTACCAGATACTACTTACCCATCGACAGAAGAGTTGGATAATATTTTAGATGATCAGATAATCTCTACTAGAGATGGTGGTATTCATAGATATTTGGTAAGTTGGAAAAACAAGCCAGAGTCGGAGAACACTTGTATAGATCGCGGAGAGCTCCAGCGCTTGGATCCAGACCTCTTGGAGCACTATGATAGGAGGACTGGTTTTGACTCCACTGGGTCGAGCCTTCTCCCACCCGGGGAGAATGATGAGGACATCGGTTCCAGACGGTTTGTCCGCTTCTATCAGCGCAGGCATCATCCTCATCAGCTGTTTTATTCAGTTTAGGATTTTTATTTTATTTCCATTTTTGTTTCTGGCAATTATAGCCATATGTAATCTTTTTGTAATTTTTAGATTCTGAGAATATTTTGGAGATGTGTTTCAAGATGTAATTGAGTCTATTTAAAGGCCCTGAGATGAATGAGAAAGGCATGCCATTATTGATTAAAATTTTGTGTTGAGTTTTTGCTCTTCTCCTCTCTCCTTTGTGTGATACAACTGAGATACAAATTAGGGTTTGTGATAAATCCTAATCTAGTTTTAGAATTAGTGATTAATTCTAAAATTTATCCCCAATTGAAATCCCCAAACAAAACCAATTTTAATCCCTAATTTTCCTAATCCTAACACAACCCTAATCCCCATCTACTACTCTTCAGCCGCCACCCCACTTCTCCTTCACCTTCTCCATCGTCTACCTTACCCCCAATCCAACTCCAACAGAACCTAACTCCCCTACCTTCGCCATCGACCTCAACCCGCACCCACACCCTCATCGACCGGAACCAAAACCCCTACCGCCACTCTCGTCCACTTCGCCGTCGCCACCTCACCATCACCCCAGTCCCTCGATCGCCAACAAACCCAACCCATCTCCATCCCGACAGCCACCTCCTCACCTCCTCTACACTTGAATCCAACCACCAGTCCACTCCCGACCCCCTTGCCACCAACGCCAGCACCTCGCCATCCCGACGCCGACCACCCCGTCGCATCTCGCCGTCGACGCTGCCCCCTCCCCCGCTCGCCGTCAACCCACCGTCGGCCAGATCTGCTAGTCTCCTTGGCTTTGCTGCTGCTGCCCTTTGTTCACTGTGGTTGCTGAGGTCTTAGTTGCTGGTCCAACTCCGAGATCTACGCTGGTTTTCTTCACATTCGGTATACTCTTTCCATTTCTTCCGTATTTATGTTTTACTGCCTTATCATCTAGTATATTATCTAATTTGCCTGTCGACCACAAAATACTGAGATTGAGTGATCCACATGCTAGATTAGAGTACGAATCGGTATTGCACTTTTTACTTGCTAAAACACGTAGGGATTCACTTATTGATTAAGGTTGAATTATTAATTGGGACTGTTACATTTGATTCAATTCTTGAAAACCCATCAAACCCGTTAACTGTTAAAAATTTCTAACTTAGATCAGAACTTTCATGTTGGTAAAATTAACCCATTAAAATTCTTGGAAAATCTCTATTTTAGGGTTGGTTTTACATCAGAGTGGGATGGGGATTTTTCCAAATATTTGGATCGGGATTAGTATCGGCGGGATCAATACCATCGGATCGGTGTAAGTATTCTGGATCGGGCAATTTTTAGAATATATATATATATATATATATCATAATGTTTTTATAATTATTTTTAAAAAATAATAACAATTATTTTAAAAAAAATATGAGTTGATGAATTTAAATAATTCTTTTGTACAAATTTAATATTTTCAATTAAATACTTAAACATTTTAATTAGTTTAAGAGAATTATTAATGTAGAATAAAACTAGAACAAAAAAAAACAGGTAGACAAAATAATACAAATTTTATTTACATACAATGAAAAAATGAAATATAAGCTAGACATGAAATGATGTTCATTGTCTAGATAAGAGGATCCACATAAACAAAAAATTTGAATATTGAAATTTTTTAATCATAGAATCGGTTGTTTCGGGTTCTGATTAGGCCTATCCATACAATCCAATTGCTAACTCGGCCGAGCCCCGAGTTATCTCCCAGGTTTTGAGATTTAAAGGTTGTAAGGGAGCGGTTCCTTGAAAAACGAAATGGAGCGGCCGATTTTTAAATCCATATATTGTATTAATTACCATCAATTGTGAGGTCGACTACCATACATTTTAAATTGCTTGAAGACACCATACCCAACAGTACTTTTTCAAGGATTCCAGGTTTTGTTAATGTAGATGTTAGTTTTAATGACCACTCAACTATTTTCAACCAAAATATAGTGTTCAAAAAGGCATATTTCATTTTACAGTCATCTTGCTAGCATATGGAAACTCACTGGGGGTTGGTACTAGGTTTTCTTCTTCTTCAAGGTGTCTCTAAACTCTCTTCCTAAAATTAAAGGTGAGAAGGTCATCTTGTCAAGATTGGTGGCATGCCTCGAACTTGTTACCTTATCAAAAATCACATGTCCTACCAACTCTCCCTCAAATTCCTCCAGAATATCTGTTTCTTTTTGTGAAAAAGAATCCCTCTTCAGTTTCATGTTTTCTCATTTCATAGACATAGAATCTGAAAATGTGCTAGTTCTGCCTCCCCAAAATTTGGAAACCAGATGCACATCATCATATATACATACTAGCTGCTCAATCTGCGTATCATTCTTCATATCTGGTGTAAGTCAAGAATATGAGCTTTCCAGTTGGAATACAAAAAAATTGTATTCCAACTTTCTTAATAAGTTGGAATACAAAATCACGTGGCATGGACCTGCTTTTTACTGAGTCCATCTATTACAGAAAGTAATCTTAATGATGGTCTTGATTAATCCAGTTTTGAAGTTTTGAGTACACAAAGAAAGGTTTTAAATGTTGAGTGTGAGCGTCATGTCAGTCTATGGATTTCCCATGTCTGATGGTTAATATCAGGAACATTTAACGTGTCAGGGATGCCGGGGTCCCGTCTGTCACCGGAGTAGCTGCAAATACCCTCAGAACCCATCGGAATGCAAGGAAGTAGCCCCAGTTGGCTGTATCAGATGTTTCAGTAGTTTACATGTAATGTACGTATTTTTTGAATTGAATTGAGGGCGGGTGAAGAGGAGAGCGCAACGCACGTGTTCATCTGTTTTGTCGTCTAGCGTAACTACCTCCTCACCTGGCCTATAAAGCAGCTGTAATTCTTTCTTTTCAATATAGAGATTGCTGATTTCTGATCATCCCTAACCTCCCAAATCTCAGATCCTCTCTTTCTCATTCTCTTCTCCTTCTATTCTCCTTCATCTTCCATTAATGGCACGATCTCGATCAAATCGACTCCCAGAACATGACAATTTGGTATCAGAGCCAGGTGGCTCCGATGGTGATGGACGAGATGAGGGAAGCACTTCCATGGAAGGTGATGTGGCAAATCTGAAGAGCCAGATGGCGGAGGCTCAGTTGCAGTACGGATTCCTCACTGAGAGAGTGGAGGCGATTGCGATAAGCATCGGAGAGAGGTTCACAACTATGGAAACAAGAATGGAAGCTATGATGACGATGATGCGTCAGACGCAGGCTCGTCTACCTAATCCACCATTGCTACCCAATCCAAATCAACCAGTATCTCACCGGGAGGTAACATTTCCCTACTCCAGCTCAATTAATTCCTCAGGGTATGGTCATAGTGATTCAGTGTTCAAAACTCCATTCAAAGTTGAGTTTCCTGTATTTGAAGAGGGAGATCCCACTGAGTGGATTTGTGGAATCGAACAATTTCCCGAGTTTTATGTGGTGCCAGAGAACAAGAAATTGAAGTATGCAGCTTTGAATCTGCGTGGAAGAGCAGCTTAATGGTTCCGTAGACATATCAAACCCAAATTGCAAGAAATAACTTGGCCCAATTTTCTTGAGGAACTTATTAATAGGTTTGGACCCACTGTGTTCCACGATTATGAGGGCATGTTAACCAAATTAGAGCAGAAGGGAGAGTTAGAACCCTATATTCAAGAATTTGATCGACTATCCAACTTTGTAAAAGATTGGACTGAGTCTCACTATCTTAGTGCTTTTGTAAGTGGGTTGAGGAATGAGATTAGATGGGATGTGAAGTCTCAAAGGCCCAAAAACATTAATGAAGCAGTGGGATTAGCTAGGGGGTACGAAGAGAAGATATCATGTTTGAAGAAGAGTTATAGACCTGCATTTACACCCAAGCCAACCTCTGTTTTTAACCAATCCAATCCCAATCCTTCAAAACCTCCAAGCAATTCCATAACACCATCTGCCAGTAACTTCCCTAGAAGGTTGAATACCCAGGAATTGAGGGAGAGAAGAGCTAAGGGCTTGTGCTTTAATTGTGACGAAAAGTATATACAAGGTCACATTTGTAAGGGCCAGAAGTTTTACTTCTTGGAAGGTTTAGAAGAGGATGATGAAGAAGCTAGTTATGAAGTTACTTATGCTAATGAATTTCCTAATCCAACATGCACTTCCACACCTACTACACAACCTTCCCAGACATTACAACCTATATCCCTATCTCCAGAACACCCCGAAATCTCTCTCCATGCTCTCATAGGGTCTCAAGTATATCCACAGACCATGAGGGTCAAAGGAAGGATCAATCGAAGGGATGTGAGTATTTTGATTGACACTGGATCAACCCACAACTATTTAGACCCCCAAACTGCTGAGAGAGCCAAATTGTCTATTGCAGGGGAGCCCAGATACAAAGTTACTGTCGCCAATGGCCAGTCCATGTACAGTGAAGGAAAAGCTACAGATGTAAGCTTCGTGGTTCAAGGATTGTCCCTTAAAGCTGAGTTACTACTATTACCTCTGAGTCCTGCACAAATGGTGCTAGGAGCTCACTGGTTGAGAACTCTGGGACCAATTACCATGGATTTTAGTCAGATGACAATGGCTTTTGAATTAGCTGGAGAAAGGAGAAGACTACAAGGGATTATTGATCCTCAATTGCAGTGTATGGAAGTGGAGGAGGTGATAAGGTTTGGAAGTTGTTCTTGCCAAGCATTTGTACTTCAAATAGAAGAGGTAATAACTGGAGAAGACCACCCCATTCCTTCCTTACAGCTGATGAAGAACAATGAAGAGATACATTCAATCTTGCAAGCATTCCCTGAGGTATTTGCTGAACAGGTGAACCTGCCTCCTCCAAGAGATGTTGATCACCAAATTCCTGAGATAGATGGGGCTAAACCAGTTTGCCTCAGACCATATAAACAGCCTCACTATTATAAAAGTGAGATAGAGAGACAAATCAAAGAAATGCTCACAGCTGGATTAATCCGACCAAGCAATAGCCCATATGCATCATCTATAATCCTAGTCAAGAAAGCAGATGGCGGCTGGAGGATGTGTGTGGACTATAGAGCATTGAACAATCAAACTGTGAAGGCCAAGTTTCCAACTCCTTTAATAGATGATCTGTTAGATGAGCTGAATGGGGCCAAGTACTTCTCCAAGGTGGATTTGAGGTCTGGTTATTATCAAATCAGGGTTAAGGAGAGTGATATTCCAAAAACTGCCTTCCGCTCTCACCATGGGCATTTTGAATTCTTAGTCATGCCCTTTGGACTCACAAATGCCCCCTCCACATTTCAATGTTTGATGAATAGTGTGTTCAAGGAACATTTACGCAAGTTTATTCTAGTCTTCTTTGATGACATATTGATTTACAGCTCAACTTGGGAAGATCATCTCAACCACATCTCAATGACACTAGAGCTCCTAAGAGCCAATCAACTGATTGGCAAATTAAGCAAATGTAGCTTTGGACAAAAATCAGTAGATTATTTGGGTCATGTAATAAGTGCTGAAGGAATTGCAGTAGATGCGAACAAGATCAAAGCTATAGAAACTTGGCCTGAACCCAAAACAGTGAAGGAGTTAAGAGGGTTCCTTGGACTCACGGGATAATACCGAAAATTTGTGGAGAATTATGGTAGTATAGCATTTCCCTTAACCCAGCTGTTAAAGAAAAATTCTTTTCAGTGGACATTAGCTGCATCCCAAGCATTTGAAGCCCTCAAGAAAGCTATGTCTTCAACACCAGTGCTGAAACCCCCAAACTTTAACAAGCCCTTTGTTATAGACACTGATGCTTCGCAACAAGGAATTGGAGCTGTTCTTCTCTAAGATTGTCACCCTATAGCCTATATGAGTAGGGGTCTTAAGGGTCGGAATATAGCTTTATCTACCTATGAAAAAGAGGTTCTAGCTATACTACAAGCTATCAAGCATTAGCGGCAATATCTACTGGGTAATACCTTCACCATCAGAACTGACCAGCGAAGTATCAAATACATTTTAGACCAAAGGATCAACACAAAAATGCAGGAGAAGTGGCTCTGGAAATTGTTGGGTTTCAATTTCAAGGTAGAGTATAAGAGAGGAATAGATAACACAGTTGCTGATGCCCTTTCTAGAAGGAAAGAGGAACAAAGTTCTTGCTGTGAGTTAACTATTGTGATTCCACAATGGGTAGAAGAGATTAAGCAAATGGTGAGGCAGGATGAATACTTTGCCAAATTACAAGAGAAGCTGCAGAACAATCAGCTTGACACTAATAAGTACAAGCTGTTAGGAGGGATGTGGTACTACAAAGGTAGGATTTTATAAGTCCTACTGCTGAGTTGAGGAAAACCATATTTCTAGATCATCATTCCTCTAGTGTAGGACACTCAGGTTTTCATAAGACTCTTCAAAGAGTAAGAAGGGTATTTACTTGGGAAGGAGTCTCCAGGGACATGAAGAAATTCATTAAAGAGTGCATTATCTGCCAACAAAACAAGCATGAGAATATGTTTCCCTCAGGCTTGTTGCAACCCCTACCAGTACCCGAGTTGATATGGGAAGAGATCTCGATGGATTTCATAGAAGGGCTTCCAAAGAGTGGTAACAAATCTGTGATCATGGTTGTAGTGGATCGTCTCACTAAGTATGCCCATTTTATAGCACTATCCCATTCTTACACAGCTTAGAATGTGGCCCAGGTATTTGTGGAAGGCATTTACAGATTGCACGGCATGCCCAAGACAATTGTTAGTGATAGGGACCCTATTTTCATCAGCAAATTCTGGAAAGAGTTCTTCACTTTGCAAGGGTGTAAGCTGCACCACTCCACCGCATATCATCCTCAAAGCGATGGACAAACTGAAGTTCTTAATAAGACATTGGAGATGTACCTTCGATGCTTTTGTGGGCAAAAACCATTAGAATGGGTTAAATGGTTACCATGGGCTGAATTTTGGTATAATACTTGTTGGCATTCATCCACAGGAATTACACCTTTTGAAGGGGTGTACGGGAGACCTCCACCGTCTCTACTACACTATGTAAGGGGTACTTCTAATTTACCCTTAGTGGAGGAGACATTGCTATCTAGGGATGCAATTTTGAAGTTGCTAAAAGATAACATCACCACTGCCCAAGCAAGAATGAAGGCATTTGCTGATAAAAGGAGAGAAAGGGTATTCGAGGTGGGTGATTTGGTCCTTCTCAGGCTGCAGCCATATAGGCAAGTTACGTTGCGGAATCCTTCTCCTCAGAAGCTATCAATGAAGTTCTTTGGCCCCTACAAAGTCTTAGAGAAGATCGGCACAGTAGCATATCGATTAGAGTTACCTCCAAACACAAACATCCATCCTATTTTTCATGTTTCCAAGTTGAAGAAGTTCTATGGGTCTCAGGAGATCTCCTCAATAGCTGAATTGCCCCACTGGTGGGTTCACGATGCACTGGTAGAAGAACCAGAGTCCATTCTAGACAGGCGCATCTTCAAGAAGCAAAACAGGGTGGGAGTACAATTGCTGGTTAAATGGAAGGACATAGGGGTCGAAAATGCCTCCTGGATTGATATAGATGAATTCCGTGCGAAGTTTCCAACTTTCGAGCTTGGGACAAGCTCACTGTTAAGGGGGGAGGAGTTGTCAGGGATGCCGGGGTCCCGTCTGTCACCGGAGTAGCTGCAGATACCCTCAGAACCCATCGGAATGCAAGGAAGTAGCCCCAGTTGGCTGTATCAGATGTTTCAGTAGTTTACATGTAATGTACGTATTTTTTGAATTGAATTGAGGGCGGGTGAAGAGGAGTGCGCAACGCACGTGTTGTTTTGTTTTGTCGTTTAGCATAACTACCTCCTCACCTGGCCTATAAAGCAGCTGTAATTCTTTCTTTTTCAATATAGAGATTGCTGATTTCTGATCATCCCTAACCTCCCAAATCTCAGATCCTCTCTTTCTCATTCTCTTCTCCTTCTATTCTCCGTTATCTTCCATTAATGGCACGATCTCGATCAAATCGACTCCCAGAACATGACATAACGTCACGTTGCCATTTCCTGTGAAAATAATATATCCTACATGTGATCCAAATAACTTTTACATTCATTGCATTATCAAATATGTCATGTGGCTACCATATATAATACAATCTATAACCCAAATGTATAAACAAATGCAACTGGCATACACTTTATGTAATGATGCGCGACATAATCTTAACAAGCAAGTAACTTGGTACAAAGTGCAAAACATAAAATATTGAAGTGTATGAGTTAATGATGAAAAACAATAACCAAAAACAAACCATATACATATTAGGAAAAACTATTTCCTCAAAAGAATATATAGGAGAACCTACTAAATATCTAGGCCTTCAAACTTTCCTCAATCATAACCAAAATAAGAGTTTTCTCAACCCAAAATCAAAACCTGACATTTTCCCATTATGCCCAACTTGTAAATCTCGTAGATATATTTGCCAGCATATCTGATATGAACTGATATTCCGGCTACTTTACCTCTAAAATGTCATTTACAATTAAATATGCAAAATCGTGCGCTCAACCTAACATATCAGCCAACATATCCAACATGTCGGTTGACATATATTTAAAACCCTGACAACATGACCTGACGTAATCTTACGTGGTGTAAAATTCACTGTACCTCCTTGTTAAGATTGAGTATGATGGTTCTTTAGGGGAAGAGATTATCTCATTTAATCTGTCTAATTCTCCAACATTAATTTCTTAATCTCTTCAAGAATCTTGGTGTATAGACATGTGGAGACTGCTAATTTATTTGTATATTTCTGTGGTCTTGGGACCATTCGGCATTTTAACATTGTTTTTCCTATTCTGTTTTTTTTTTCCTTTTCTGTACGAGCTAAGGAATTTGCGTAATGTCCTTCTTTCTTTTATTTTACTTACATGTTCACGTCTTATTCCTCTACTACTTCATGCAGATATGTTTCAGTATATTTTGGGCGGTTTTTTTATTCTACTTTATTATGTTTACTTCTTATTCATCTACTCCCTCATCTCTTATTTCTCTACTCATGCAGATAAGTTCAGTATTCTCTGGGAGATCAGTATCTGAAAAATTTTCAATTCAGAGGACAAAGTTTGTTGATCATCAACTCGTATCATTCCCATGGCCAAGAATCTCTCTAAGAGATTCCAAACGGCTCGCACTTCACTCAGCAACCGACAGCGATAAAGCTGCTACTGGACCAATCTCTGCAGATTCTATAACTACCGAAACTTCATTGCCTACTATTCAACCAGAAGGGAATGGATCAGAAAAAGCGTCCCCACAAGTTAAAGACAGTGTACTGAAGAAATCACCACTTACAGCAAGGGAGAAGCTGAGGGCAGCACGAGTCCTCTCAAGGTACACCGAATCAAAGACTTCAAAACCCGCGTTTGGAAGCAAGGTTCTGGAAGCCCTTAGGGCAAGCGATGGTGGGGCCAAGAGGCGGTCGGGCCTACCACAGGCACCCACAAACTTGTTCGATGATAGCAAGCGTGGAATGCCGAAACAGGGATTGACATTTGATCTCCCTGGTGGAGCTGACCTCTTCTTCATCATCTTGTCTTTTGTACTGATCAGTACAGTAATGTTTACAACGACTTATGTCGTGTGGAAACTGGGCGCAATACATTTTAATGAATACTGAGATAGACTGAAGGAAGCAGCTTATAATTTCTGTTGATTTTCTGTTATTAGGTCATGACTTCAATCCCAAAGGACATTACAAAAACTGAGTGTATATATACCTCATATGCTGTATATTGAATTCTCTGTACAACAATAGATGTTTTGTTGTAGTATAGTTTTTCCCTATGGATGAGTTTTTGGCTAATTAATCGAATATATTCTCTAGATATCTCAGTCATTTATAATTTAGTCGGTAAAAGTTTGTGTACAATGGTTTGTAAGATTCCCTATAACCAAATGCCAGGAAGTGCCTATCAATGTGCTGCTCCATGCCCGAATGCAGTGTCTACAACCACTATGGATATCGGTGAAGGGCATGGATATTAAATCGGACTTGTAAAAGGAGATTATGGAGGAGGGTGGTTATCTCAAAGCGACTCCTGTATCTGACAGTTGTCATCACTGTCATAACTAGATCCTGATGTCGATGGGGTCATTTTTTTCTTCCTTTTAGCTTGCGGCCTTTGGGTTTGTACATTTTGTCCAGCGTCGGCCGCTGGATATTCTCTGCCTGAGCAGACTTTAGGATGATTGAAACTAGGCCGATAGCCCATTTTTAATATCAGACTTTGAGCTGGAAAAAGATTCAAGCGAGCTAATCATATATAACATAACCAAGAAAAGCTCTCAAAGCAGATTAATGGAGACAACTGACGGTTTTCTGCATTCTTTTTTAGTGCTCTTTGAAGGATTGGATGTAAATTTCTTCTATTTAAATTCCCAAAATTTGACTTGAGATAGATTTCAGTCATGGTCCAAGCATGAATCAAACTTGAGAAGTCGGGTTAAATTGAGGTCCCTTGTCAATTAGATAGCTGGTTAAGTTAAAACATTGGTTTGTAACAGACATTTGCTTGTTAATTAGCGCGCAAAGAGGAAAAGAAAACACCAGGAAAAGTTTTGAAAACCTTAAACCATCAGAAGAAATGAACTATATATCCACAATTTCGATTGGGAGAACACTCAGTTCAAAGGGCAGTTGAATAATGTTTCTTTCTTTTCCCTTGAATGTTTATCAACTATATATATCAGAATAAATTTTTGCTAATGAACTATATCAGAATAAATTGTAGAAACATTTTTCTACTATCTTTAATTACAGTACCAGTTACCATGCAATCTATCTGATATTACAAGTGTTCCATTTATAATTTATCCTTTGTTTCAATACTTTTCATTAAAACCTACATATAAAGCTTAGAGCATCCACAGTCGTTATTCTCATTTGCCAAAATATGGCAGCTACAGTAATAGCATATAGAGGAGTATACTGCAGTCGTCGTTTCTCAAATTTTTCTCATTTGGCAAAAGACCAAATTACCCCTGGATTTTTAAATTCGTTCAATAGAGATCGAAGGACAAATTGGGAAAAATAAACCCAAAAAGAAAAAAAAAAAAAAAGGGAAAATACCCCCGGACGGGGTATCTTCTCCCGGACGGGAGAAGACTCCCCGTCTGGGGATTTTTTCCCAAAAAAAAGATTTTTTAAAAGGTAAGGACGGGGTATCATTCCCCGTCCGACCCTTTTTTAAATAAAAAAAAATATTAAAATGCCTCGGACGGTATATGATTCCCCGTCTTCTATATTTGAGAATTCTTACTTTCGTTTCTCAAATTTGAGAAACAGATTTGAGACGAATGGGAAAAATGGCAATTATAGCAAACGAGTGCAGCGCACCGTTTGCTATAATATGGGAAAATGGGAGAAATAGAAAACGACTGTGGATGCTCTTACCTCTTCTTCAACAACCTAAATCGAGAAGAATGTCTGAAAAACCATAGTTGGAGCATGGCTGAAGATATTCAGAAACAAAAAACTTGCTCTGAATAAATTCAGTGATCGATACATGAATCTTTTATATTTAAAGGAAAAAATATTTATATACAACTATAACTGTATCTTACTACATATCAGAGCTATTAATTATCTTTTCGTAATTGTACTAAAAACTACACACCTAGATTGATTGTGCAAAAACCCTTAATTAATTAATTCCAGACCTCAAAGTTAAGAGATTCAAACTACAATTTACATTTGAGGACACTTTACATTTTAGCTTTCAAATAGCTTGTGCGATGTGGACATATCGTTAGCCCCCATGCGTGCTGCCAATCATACTAGGTATCTATGGATAAAGTATACCAAGCTCCAGCCATAGTTGAGTTGCAGAGAAGAAAGGTGGATTTACTATTGTCTGGAACCAACGTCAGTATCTGTATCCGTCTCCGTATCAGTTTTAGTATCAGTATCTATTTTAGTATTCGTACTAGCATTAGTATTAAAAGTAGCACATATATATTAGCTAAAAGTATTACATTTTAACAAGAAAAAAAATACATTTCGATAGGAATATTGTTGTTCAGCAAAACTTTCTTCCAACCGTTTTTACAACAGATTGAATTTTCAGAAATATCTAGGAGTTTGCAGGATTAACATATTAAAAATATACATAAAATGAAGTCAAAGGGAACAATTTAAAATGGGGATTAACTGAAGGGCCAAAAATTTCTCCCTCACCATTACTATATAGGCCACTGATTTGGTGTGCATGATATTGAAAGTGAGATATGGATAGTGAATATATATTTGGTTCATTTCAAATTTCAAAGTGATGGCCATATCTTTTGATTTGACATTTTATTAGAGAAGCTGGGGATTTAAACTGGAAGGTGAGATGTCCTCATTGTATGCCAACTTGCCAAGTTACAAAAATAAATAATTGATTAAAATTTAAAAAGGAGATATAAATTTTTTATGAGGACCATGGAATTAATGTGTTGATGTGAAGATGGACCTACTTCAGTCTGGTTCTTGCATGCATGGATCTGTTCGCATCTTAAATTAATTATGGTACTTTGGTACCTGCTTAATTTGGATCCATTCCCTACACAGCTGTCAATAAATGGATTTTTTTTCTTTTCTTTTTTGCATTTAAAAATTTTTATTTGATCTTTTTAAATTTCATTTTTAAAAAAACAAATTTCTCAGTTGAAAGAATTATACTGTTGAAAGAACATCTGTGATCTTTCGTATTTTTTGAAATAAAAGTTGGAATATAGTCACAGTTAATATATATATATATATTTTTTTGATTTAAAAGATGACATAGTCATCACTTCATTAAAAAGACTTAACGAAACAGGAATAAACGTACACATACAGCCCGCAGGCGACAAACATCCTACTCACCTAGACCGGGATACATCTGACCCAGCAGGGAACAAAATACATCAAAATAACTAAACATCATATCAGAAATACATCTAGACCGAACAGCGAAGAAACAAAAGAGTTGTTGTTCTAAACATCTGACAGTAGAACCTTCCCCCATGATCGAAAGCTACTCCTCCTCCTCTCCCAGACGCGCCTTCTTCCTTGCCTTGAGAATTCCTGCCCATTCAGAACGACATAAATGAATTTTGTGTAACAGAGAAGATAATCTAGGAGACAAGTTATTGAAACAGAAATCGTTCCGGTCTAGCCATAGGTTCCACATAATTGATGCAACGATAATATCCCCCTCTAATCTATCTTCCTTTGTAATCGTATTCGTTCTAAAATCACCCCAGATATCGGAGAAGGACTCAGGACACTGAGCATCCCCGAACGAAAAACCCACATTCTCCCAAACCCATCTAGCTCTATGACACTTAAAAATAATGTGGTTTGTATCTTCTTCCGAATCCGTACATCTAGCGCACGTAGCGTTATCCACAATGCCCCGCCTCATCAAATTAACCCTTGAAAGGATCGCATCGTTATCCGCCAACCATAGAAAAACTTTAACTTTGGAAGGAACGCAGGAACCCCAAATGATATCCGCAGCCCGGCTTCGTACTCCTCCATCGTTCAGCCATCTATACAGGGAGGCTACCGAGAACTGTTGGCTCGCCTCCAAATTCCACCGTCTCTCGTCCGCCAAGTGATTCGTTGAAATCCCTTCTGTACGAATGAAGTTGTTGAGTTGTTGGAGTTGTAGGAAGGAATCCTGTTCAAGAATACCCTTTACGTCAAAACTCAAATAGTTGTTCTTCCAGACATCGCTCACCATAGTGTCCTTACTAAGTACTGCATTTGCCGCGAGGGGGAACATCCCCTCAAGTGAGTTGCTTCCGCACCACTTGTCTTTCCAGAACCTTGTACTCTTGCCGTTCTTAACCGAACAAGTAGTGTTGTAATGAAAGATATCCCCCGTCCGGGAGACCCCTTTCCAAAAGAAGGACTTCCTGCTCAGAGCTTTCTTCCCCCCAAATCTGAATCTTCGTCTAGTTCGGTACTTGGTAAGGGACTTGCACCACCAATTGTTCCGTCGAATAGCCAACTTCCTGTAGGAAAATGGCTCGATTCTGGTATTTGGTATCTGCAGTGTTCGAAAGTTTCAGAGCTTCAGTCGACTGATTGGAGGAGCAGTCGACTGTCCAGAGAGAAGTTTCAAAGACTGAAGATACAGTAGCAGCAGTCGACTGATCAGTCGACCGTCCCGAAGGAATCAGTCGACTGGTAATTGGACCAGTCGACTGTCGGCGGGTTTTGGATCTAGATTCGGCCCAATTCGAAAGGCCCAATAGTTTCCCTATAAATACACCCGTTAGGGTTTTGTAAATTGTAACACCTAATTCGGATTTTGTAGCCGTCATCTCTTGTAAAGGCTTTGTTTGCCCATTGAAGAACATAGTAAAGAAACCCCAACCGCCCCCGTGGATGTAGGCATCGTTTTGCCGAACCACGTAAATCTTGTGTTCTTGTGTTGCTTGCTTTTCTGTGTTTTCTCGCTGGTTCTCTCTTTGTTTCCGCGTTGGTTTGATTGTTGGTTTGATTTGTATTCCGCACAACAAGTGGTATCAGAGCTGTTGGTTCGACCTAGAGGGAGATGGCGGGTGATGCAGATGCAACCAAGGATGTTGTGGGATCAAGTTCGTCAAGAACAACGATTCACAACGCAAAATTTGAAGTTGAAAAATTTGATGGGACAAACAATTTCGGGATGTGGCAATGTGAGGTGTTGGATGTTCTTGTTCAACAAGAACAAGATGTTGCTTTGGAAGTAGAAAAACCAAAGGATATGTCCGAAGCAGATTGGAAGAAGTTGAATAGAGTTGCGTGTGGGACTATTCGGCTCTTTATTGAGAAGGCTCAGAAGTACGATTTGATGAGGGATACCATTGCTGCGGTGTTGTGGAAGAAACTCGAAGACAAATACATGAGGAAAAGTTTGGAGAATCGGCTGTATTTGAAGAAGAGACTTTTTCGCTTCACCTATACGGAAGGTATGTCTATGAATGCTCATGTTGAATCATTTAATAAATTATTGGCTGATTTGTTAAATTTGGATAAGCAAATTAAGGATGAGGATAAAGCCCTAATTCTGTTGAATTCATTACCTGAAAGTTATGATCATTTAGCAACTACTTTATTATATGGAAAAGATACTGTGAAATATGAAGATGTTGCAAATGCTCTGTTGAATAATGAAACTAGGAGAAGGGATAAAATGGTTGATAGAGAAACTTCTGAAGCTTTAATTGTAAGGGGCAGGACTGAGACCAGATCTGAGTCCAAATCTGGGAAAAAGGGAAACAAACCTCGTTCCAAATCGAGAGGAGTTTCGAAGGACAGGAAAATACCGGCCAAAGATGAATGTGCTTTCTGTCATGAGAGGGGGCATTGGAAAAAGGATTGTCCAAAGCTACGAAATAAGGAAAATTCGACTGCAAATGTGACTGTTGATAATTTAGAAAGTGGCGAGGATTTTTCTTTTGCACTTGCTTCTAGTCCCTCACTTTATCAAGAAGTATGGTTTCTTGATACAGCAGCCTCCTATCATATGTCTTGGAAAAAGGAGTGGTTTACTTCTTTGGAGTATATGGATGGTGGTGTAGTTTTGATGGGAAATGATGCACCTTGTAAGAAGGTAGGAATCGGGAAGATTGAATTGCTAATGCACGATGGTCTTATTAGGGAGCTTTCAGATGTATGGTATGTTCCAGATTTGAAAAAGAATTTGATTTCACTTGGTGCTTTGGAGGCCAGTGGATTGAAATTTGCTAGTGAAGGTGGCATTCTGAAGGTGACTAGCGGATCACTCGTGGTGATGAAAGGGCAAAGAAAAAGGAACTTGTTTTTCTTGCAGGGAAAAACATATTTGGGTGAGGCTGCCAGTGTAACTGAAAGGCCTAAACAGGTTGTTCCCGACTCTACTAGGTTGTGGCATATGCAACTCGGGCATGCAGGAGAAAAGGCCTTGCAGGGGCTTGTGAAGCAAGGGTTGCTTAAAGATGCTAAAGGGTGCAAGTTGGAATTTTGTGAACATTGTGTTTTGGGTAAGCAAACTAGGGTGAAATTTGGTACAGCTGTACATCAGACAAAGGGTATCCTCGATTATGTGCACACAGATGTTTGGGGCCCTACTCAGACACCTTCTATGAGTGGTAGACACTGGTTTGTTACTTTTGTTGATGATTACTCCAGACGAGTTTGGGTATATACCATGAAGCACAAAGATGAAGTTTTGACATTGTTCACAAGTTGGAAGAAGAAAGTTTACAATCAGACTGGTAGGAAGATTAAGGTTCTGAGGTCAGATAATGGAGGGGAATATAAGAATGATCCGTTTCTGAAATTGTGTGAAGATGAAGGGATCCAGAGGCACTTCACAGTTAGGAAGACTCCACAGCAAAATGGGGTTGCAGAAAGGATGAACAGAACCTTACTTGAGAAGGTGAGATGTATGTTAGCACAGTCTGGATTGAAGAAGACATTTTGGGCAGAAGCTGTTATATATGCAAGCCACATTGTCAACCGTTTACCATCAGCAGCACTTGAAGGCAAAACGCCTATTGAGGTATGGAGTGGTAAACCTGCATCTGATTATAGTTTTTTGCATATATTTGGTTGTCCTGCTTATTTTCATGTAACTGAAACTAAACTTGATGCAAGAGCCAAGAAGGCTATATTTGTTGGTTTTAGTACGGGTGTCAAAGGTTACAGGTTGTGGTGTCCAGAACAAAAGAAGTTAGTAATCAGCAGAGATGTGACTTTTGATGAGACCAGCATGATTAGCTCGGGACAGTCGACTGGTGGTATAGGACAGTCGACTGGTGAGCAGCAGAAGAGTGGGACAGTTCTCCAACAGGTGAGTAGCAGAATCTCGGGACAGTCGACTGATGTACAGGAGCAGTCGACTGGTGGTCCAGAACAGCAGAAGAGTGGGAGCTCGGGACAGTCGACTGTTGGCAATAACCAGTCGACTGGTAGGAGAGTTCTCCAATAGGTGGAGTTAGAAAAGTTTTCAGTTGAAAATCCTGTTCCTGTCCAAGATGAAGATGATGTGGTTGATACTGAGAATGATGAAGAAGTTCCTATCCAGCAGGTAGAATCAATTGCAGTAAGAAGGCAAAGAAGAGATATCAAACGACTGTCTCGTTTTACAGATACAGTTGCATTTGCTCTTCCCATTGTGGATGATGAAGTACCCTCCAACTTCAAAGAAGCCACTAGAAGTTCAGAAAATGCAGATTGGAAAGTTGCTATGGATGAAGAGATGAACTCTCTTTATAAGAATAAGACTTGGGATCTAGTGCAACTACCAAAGGGGAAGAAAGCAATTGGTTGCAAGTGGGTGTATACGAAGAAAGAAGGTCCAAAAGGCAGTGTTCGGTTCAAGGCTAGACTAGTTGCAAAGGGGTATGCTCAAAAGGAAGGAATTGACTATAATGAAGTGTTCTCTCCGGTTGTGAAGCATCCTTCTATTCGGATTTTGTTGGCATTGGTAGCACAGTTTGATCTTGAATTGACACAGATGAATGTGAAGACTGCGTTCTTACATGGGGATCTAGATGAAGAAATTTATATGTCGCAGCCAGATGGGTTCAAAATTGCTGGGAAGGAAAATTGTGTTTGCAGGTTGAAGAAGTCTCTCTATGGGTTGAAGCAATCTCCAAGGCAGTGGTATTTGAGGTTTGACCAGTTTATGAAGGTGCAGAGATATTCCAGAAGTGAGTTTGATCATTGTGTCTACTTCAGGAAATTGCAGGATGGTTCTTTCATATATCTGTTATTATATGTGGATGACATGTTGATTGCCTCTAAAAATGCTAAGGAGATTCAAAATTTGAAGAATCAGTTGAGTTCTGAATTCGAGATGAAGGATCTTGGTGAAGCCAAGAAGATACTTGGGATGGAGATAGCTAGAGACAGAGCAAAGGGCGTAGTGAGTTTGACACAGAAGCAATATCTTTTGAAGGTGCTGAAACGGTTCGGTATAGATGAGAAAACTAAACCAGTTAGCACACCCTTAGCCAGTCATTTCAGAATTAGTGCTTCTCAGTCTCCAAGTACAGATGAAGAGAGACAGTATATGGCGAATGTACCTTACACTAGTGTGGTTGGCAGTTTGATGTATGCCATGGTTTGTACTCGACCAGACATCTCTCAGGCGGTGAGTATGGTTAGTCGATATATGCATGATCCAGGCAAAGAGCATTGGCAAGCAGCTAAATGGATTTTGAGGTACATAAGTGGCACCACAGATGTGGGTTTGAAATTTGAAAGGGATGACAATATTAGCAGGTTATTGGTTGGATATGTTGATTCTGACTATGCAGGTGATCTAGATAAGAGGCGGTCTACTACAGGCTATTTGTTTACTATGGCTAGGGCACCTATAAGTTGGAGGTCAAATTTGCAGTCCACTGTAGCGTTGTCTACTACTGAGGCTGAATACATGGCGGTTGCTGAGGCCATGAAGGAAGCCATTTGGATACATGGACTTTTGAAGAGCTTGGGAATTCATCGGGAGAAGGTGGAGGTACACTGTGACAGTCAGAGTGCTATTCATTTAGCGAAGAACCAAGTTCATCATTCGAGGACCAAACATATTGATGTTCGTTATCATTTTGTGCGTGATTTGATAAAGGAATGTGATATTCATTTGGTGAAGATTGGAACAGCTGATAATCCTGCTGATATGTTGACCAAAGTTGTTGGGGCAGCCAAGTTCAAGCATTGCATGATCCTGGCTAATATTTTGCATGTTTGATAATTAGGCATGGGCAGTTGGGATAGTACTTTGCTATTGGTTTGTTTAGTATGTGATATCATACTAAGGTGGAGTTTGGGTTCGTTTGTTGCATTTGGTGATGAGCAGTTGTTTTGGAGTATTTGTGGAGATTGCTTGGGCTACTTGGAAGATTTCACCAAGGTGGAGATTGTTGGATACTTGACTTGGAAGATCTCGCCAAGGTGGAGATTGTAGGAAAATGGCTCGATTCTGGTATTTGGTATCTGCAGTGTTCGAAAGTTTCAGAGCTTCAGTCGACTGATTGGAGGAGCAGTCGACTGTCCAGAGAGAAGTTTCAAAGACTGAAGATACAGTAGCAGCAGTCGACTGATCAGTCGACCGTCCCGAAGGAATCAGTCGACTGGTAATTGGACCAGTCGACTGTCGGCGGGTTTTGGATCCAGATTCGGCCCAATTCGAAAGGCCCAATAGTTTCCCTATAAATACACCCGTTAGGGTTTTGTAAATTGTAACACCTAATTCGGATTTTGTAGCCGTCATCTCTTGTAAAGGCTTTGTTTGCCCATTGAAGAACATAGTAAAGAAACCCCAACCGCCCCCGTGGATGTAGGCATCGTTTTGCCGAACCACGTAAATCTTGTGTTCTTGTGTTGCTTGCTTTTCTGTGTTTTCTCGCTGGTTCTCTCTTTGTTTCCGCGTTGGTTTGATTGTTGGTTTGATTTGTATTCCGCACAACACTTCCACCACCATTTACTTAGTAGAGCCATGTTCATATCCCTGAGATTGATGATCCCTAATCCACCAAATTCTTTCCTTTTGCACACCCTACCCCAGTTGATGAGGTGAATCCCCTTACCCCCCTCACGAGTTCCTTTCCAAAGAAAACGCCTCCTACATCTGTCTATCTTTTGAATTACCCAGGCCGGTAGTTCGTAAATAGACATGAGATAGATCGGAATGCTGTTGATGACGGAGTTGAGAAGGGTGATCCTGCCCCCCAAACTTAAAGACCTTCCCTTCCACCCAGCTAATCTTTTATCAACCCTGTCAATAAGTGGATGCCAGTCCTCCCTATGAAGTTTCCCCGGCCTGATCGGGATCCCCAGATAAATAAGCGGAAACTCCCCCAATTTGCATCCAAGCATCTGTTGAATCGATGAGGGGGGGATGGAGCACTTGTCGCTGAGTTGAATGATGCAGCTCTTATTGAAGTTTACCGTCAAACCCGACCATGCCTCGAAGCACTTCAATATCGTGCCCATGGCGATGATGTCATGAGTCGAAGCTGAACCGAACAATAGAGTATCGTCAGCGTATTGAAGAATAGAGATAGGATCAGCGAATCCGTTGATATGGAGGCCGAAATGAGAGTTTTCTTTTCTGCCGTTAGCAATCATTTCTGCTAGTCCGTCTATCACTATGGCAAATAACAGTGATGACAACGGATCTCCCTGCCTGAGCCCCCTCTTGCATCTGATTTCTTTTCCTTGAACACCATTAATGATCAGGAATGATTTACCTCCTCTAATGCACTGATAAATCCATTTCCTCCATGTCGCCCCGAATCCTTTCAGCAGCAGTGCTTCGTCCACCGCGTTCCATTCTACCGAGTCATAAGCCTTTTGGAAGTCTACCTTAAAAAGAAAACCATCCGTTTTTTTCTTTGGCACTTCTGAACACAATTTCATGAGCCGAGGCGACGCTATCCATGATATCTCTACCTTTAATAAATCCACTCTGTGAAACCCCTACGATATCCTTCAAGTGCGGTCCTAGTCTGCAGGCCAGGACTTTGGTAATGATCTTAAAGGATCCATTGAGTAGACTGATCGGCCTCAGATCACCTACCTCTTTGACCTCTTTTCTCTTTGGAATGAGGACGATATTCGCATAGTTTAGCCGTTCTATATCAGCGTTCCCCTCGAAAAAGTCCTTAACAATGTTCATGAAGTCGACTCTAATAATACTCCAGTACAGAGTGTAAAAGAGAATAGGAAATCCGTCTGGGCCCGGAGCCTTATTTTCTCCCAAGCTCTTGATGGCAGATAAAACTTCATCTTCCTGGAACATGACTTCAATGCTATCCGATCCATTAATCCTTGTATCCCTCCACATATTCTGATTCAGCGAACACCTGTGATCCCTAGACTTGCCCAACAACTCTCTAAAATTGTCATTGATGTGTCGAATGACTCTTTCCTCGCTTTCGCTCCACTCCCCATCAACGTTTAACCCGGAGATATGGTTATCTCTTCGTCTTCCGTTGGCCATCCTATGAAAAAATTGAGTGTTTGCATCTCCTTCTTTCAACCATTGAATTCTCGATCGTTGCCTCCAATAATTTTCCTCCATCTTACTAATATGAAGTATATCCTGTCTATTGTTGCGTAGCTCGTCGAGTTCGGCCTCTATAAGGTCTCTTTCCTCTTCTATAAGTTCCAGATGTTCAATCCTCGCGCCGATTTCTTCCTTTGCTCTTTGATTCTGTCCGAATACAGACTTGGCCCACAGCCTCAACTTTGATCTTAGCCTTCTAATCTTCTGAATCCAACGTCCCACGGACGAGCCTAGGCTCATTCCAGCTTTCATCAATAATCTTATAGAAACCCTCACACATGGTCCAAGACTTCTCAAATCTAAACAGGTGTGGGTTCCTTCTCTCTCCCTCCCCGCAATCCAAAGCGAGCGGAGTGTGGTCCGAGGTAAATCTAATGAGCGCTTTTGCCGAAGCTAATGGGAATTTGTCTTCCCATTTGGTGGATACCAAAATTCTGTCCAGCTTTGCCAGTGTAGGGACCGCTTGAAGATTCGACCAAGCGTACTTTCTATTGGAAGGATTGATTTCGACTAATTCTAAATCGTCTATAAGCGCGTTGAACTGCTCCCTGTCACCCCTGGGCGCACCTCTTCCTAAGTGCTCGAACTGAAATCTTGTAATGTTGAAGTCACAGTTAATATTGTAAATCAATTTAATTCCAAATATTTTTGAAATATGTATATATTTCATATAAGCCTTATCACTAGTGCATGAAAACTTTTACCTATCATGTTTCAAAACACATGAAAAATCATTATTTGTATGTTCCACACCGTTCATAGTATAGGTTCCATACAGGTCTTTTGTCTGTGGAAATCTTTAGTGATTTAATAGTACTTTTTATCCATTATAATGTACTGTAAAATGAATATGCAAAATGTTCAGATGATGGAAATTTTCGTTCAAATATTGTATATAAATCAAGTGGATCATTAATTTGTGTTTGCAATAATAGTTCTATGGTTTAGGAAAAACCTGCATTACTTGCATGTGCTGATATCCAGAATAAAGATTTTAGGCCAAAGAATGAGATAATATTTAAGTTAATAATATGAGCATATATTATGATGTGAAAGAATAATTGATTGACATTGATGAGCTAATCTTCCCTTATATACTCACTATCAATTATCAAAAAGAAATATACTCACCATCAATCTGCCTATTGGTACAGATTCTCAACATCCCTTATGTCATTGTCGACATGAAAGAACTTCAAAAACATTTTCTCAGAGGTACATGTGATATCATGCACATACTGATTGAAGGGGGGCCATGGAGCACTTAAATTAATTAATAAAAATTAATAAAACTAGTAGTTTACACGTGCGATGCACGTCTTAATAAATATAATTTTTTTAAAAGTAAAAACTCAGACGTAATCTGGATTTGATCTAAAACCTTATTTACAATAGTTATGCACGTGCGTTGCACGGGTTGGTAGATGGACAAATTACACTAAGGCCTTCTCCCATTATAGTAGTAGAGATTTTTAGGTATTTTCGGCGTATAACATTCTGCTGAACACAACGAGTCCTAATTTGGCAAAATAATCCCTTGTGAATAAAACAGAAGTTTAATTATTAGGAAATAACCACTAAACTAGCCTGATTTATGTGGTTCAATTAACGTGCATGACTTACATCCACAACAAAGCACGCAACCAGCTATTTTTACTATGAATGAAAAGGTTACAAAGACTTGTACTTGATGCTTCCTCAACCAATTTTGCCTTCTCTTTTCTTCTTCTTAAATTACATTAATTGGTTGCATTCTCAATAGAATCATGTATATATAGGAACAATTCTGTAGAGTCATAATTAGTCATAATGAGCCTAATTTTTGAAACTTTCCTGTTATATGGAGTATAAATCAGTAAGCTTCCAGAATTGAGATCACCCTCCACCATTTATCCAACACAGGTTCAATTTGGAATTTCAAACTAATTAACATACACATCAATACAAGCTTAATACATCTTGCTCTGGATTATATTCCTAAAAGATTAACTAACATATATATTTAACTAGATATTATCTTATAATAGAATATTCTTCATTTACCTATAATAATGATGGGGGTTGCATACTTGGAAATTCCAAAACTTTTTTCTCTGTAGAGGTTGTACTGATTCCCTTGTGGATGCATACCCATTATACAAATGACATCCAATAATGACTTGTATCATTTGGTACACAGGGCCAAACTATTGACGTAGCAATCTGCAGAGCAATATAGCAGATTAACTAGTCACATCAACTGGCCTACTCACAATGGATTTTCAGCTAAATGCTTCACGCACCCTTTTACTCCATATATCAGTAACACAATTCCCTAGGTATGTAAAAAATGGTTGTGCGACATTTGAAAAGGGTACATGCTAATCGTACTACCAGTAGAGTTTGGGTTTGTAACAAAAAAATCCTAACTTTACAATTATATAAACACGTATAATATACGTCCAAATTATATCCAACAAATATAAATGTGCACCGCACGTGTAGCCCAAATCAAAACATTCAAATATAATTTTTTTTTATTCAATATATATTTATTTAGTTTGATGACTTCACTTTTTTATACGTGCATCGCACGTACATTATACTAGTATCACTAATAATTGTGAGGGAATGATAATCATGAGGGCCAACATTGACAAGATAAAAAGCATTGAGTCTCTTCAGTTATGCAACTCGCGGTACTTTCTCATAAGTCCCTTAGTTTTGATCTTAAGTACTATTAGTGAAGTTGGATCAAATTTAACCGAATGTTGCGAACAGTCTAGGATATCTCTAATTCAGTGGAATGAACTCGCTCACTCAGGAAGGTTAATGTAATCAGTCAGTCGTATTTTTTGGTGTAAATCACCCCGTGCGGAAATAAAAAAATCCAAATTATGTTGCAAAGTAATTGAGAAGAGATAGAGAAAGCAAACACAACAAGCACAAAGTGACACAGTGGCTTGAATAACTTATATTTTTTGGACAAGAAATGGAGAGAGCGAGAGAGAGAGAGTGCGGAGAGAGGAGAGAAGCTGCCCCTCCTCGGGACCTGAGCAGATCTTATGCTCAGGTGCTTCAACTCCCCCCACGCATACCCCCCCATCATTACCCTACCCATCTGCCTCTTCGATCTCCGTTCCACCCTACACTACCGTCCAAAAACCCTCCCCATAACGTCACTTCAAATCCCACCGCCATAAACACTCCCCCTCTCTCCAACCCAAAGCCATTTTTTCAACCCAAACCCACCAACATCTACCCCCCAAAACGGCCTATCTTTGGAGACGCCCTGTACGCCGTTCAAAACAGCGGAAAATGGAGATGAGATGCTTCAAATGTGGAGATGGCGACCATCTGGCGGCGGACTGCAGAAAGCTTGGCTTTCACTGCTTTAACTGCAAGAAGTTTGGGCATAAGGCGCGGGATTGCCCTCTCCACAGCAGGCCAGCGTCGCTTGAGGTCACACTTCCCAACAACAATGCAATTACTCAAGCCCTATCAACTCTGTATGCGAGTGCCTTCCTTCATCTGATCAACCCACGTCGGATCCCCCCAACGAAGGAGCTGGAGCATGCATTCAATTTTGCATGGGGAAGGCGTAGCTATTGGTGGACACTTAAGCGTGTCAGTGATGGGGTTTACCATGTTCAATTCCAGACTGCGACTGAGGCGGAAGCGGCGATTTCAGAAGGTGTCTTTAATTTTTCTGGGTTCAATGCAACTTTCTCGCCATGGTCTGCTGAGTTCGGGGCAAGGTTGAGACCGAAGCCTTCTTACATTTGGGTAAATTTGCAACTCCTCCCCTTCCACATGTGGAATAGAGAATCAGTTGAGCACTTGGTTAAAGGCTTTGGTAAGCTTATCACCCTCAGCCGAGAGATGCTGAATGCTGAGAGTAGAGATCAAGCACTTGTGCTGCTTGAGGTTGAAGACCTTTCCCTAGTACCAAAAACCTTGACTGTTAGATATGCAACTCCCTGGGATCAGAAGATCAATATTCATGACGTTCCAGTCCTATTGCTTGGGAACCCAATCCCAGTGGAAGATGTTCAGTCTGGCAAAGTCCATCTGTTCAACACTAACGCTACGGCGGAGCCGGGAAGCACAAGTTTTTGGAGACCTGTCAACCATACTGCTAACAGAGGTGAGGAAGAGGCGGAGCGCCGGGAGCGGCACATGGCCATGGCGGTTGAGCAATTTTCAAATCCCCGCAATTTGGGGGAGGGGCAACAATTGGGCGCGCAATCATCGCATGCAGCTCCGAATATGGTATCCTTTCAAAATGCTCCTAATCAGATTGATTTTGCGCCATCTAAGGAGATTGCACCAATCCCTCAGCAAGTGCCGAAATCAACGGCAGATCCTGCAGTGCAGCAAATCCCCATAATCACAGCACCAATTTCAAATCCAACTGGCAATCTTCTAGAGGGAGGCCCACAGGCTGACAGGGCAATTTTACACGTCACTGGAGATGGTGAATCCTCTGCTGATAACTCCAAGAATGACTTTCGTGAGATGATTTGGGAAGGGAAATCGATTAATCTTCCGCTTTCCCTTTTTGACAAAATCCAACCAGTGGTTGAAGCTGCGCTCCAAGACACAGAGCAGAGAGAAGCTGAAAATGCAGATAAAGAAGCTTCAGGCAATTCAGACGATGGCAACAGCAAGACTGCTACTTTCCGCACACGTTCACTGTTGAAAAGAACTGCTAGTCGCACAGCCTACTCATCCGCTACCGTTCCCCCAGGATTCCAAGAGGGCCCCTCCAAGAAGGGGAAGCAAGTGCGTCCCATTAGCAAGCTCAGGAGCACCAGGCCCTTCATGAAGCACTTATCATCCTCTATCAAGAAGAAGGCCTCAAGTACTTCCTCTTCGACTGCCTCTGTTTCCAACACACACCTAAATCCTTTCGCACTACTTTCAAACGATGATATTGTTGAGGTTGCGGCATCTATTGGAGTGGAGGCCCGAGGGCCACACTCAGTTTCTAAGCTCAGAGAATGCCAGAAAGCTGTAGTTGATCTCCCAGATCAACAACAGGATTCTGCATAGCATTCTTGTTCATTTGCCTTTGATTCTGTATGTTTGGTATGGGTGTTTTTTATTCCTTATGAGGATTGCAAGTTGGAATGTTCGAGGGCTGGGCAACCCTAACAAATGCTCAGTTATCAAAGATGGTATCAAGTGTTGTGCACCTTCTATTATCTGTTTGCAAGAGACCAAACTCAAAAATTCGCGACCTCAGAAGCTCTCATCCGTAGGGGGGATGAGCATCACTAAATGGATTCAGTTAGACTCTATTGGAAGCTGCGGGGGTATTTTATTGGGGTGGAATGATCAGATTCTTGACTGTACTTACTCTGCGATAGATATTTTCTCTGTATCTGCCTCTTTCAAATGCAGGATCTCAGCCAGAGAATGGTCAGTCACTACTGTATATGCACCTTTTGAGTTAGATGATCGTGAACTCTGTTTTTTTGAAATAAAGCAGCGTCGAAGACTCCTGAAAGATGCTTGGGTGTTATGCGGAGATTTTAATGTCACAATGTCAGATGAAGAGAGGTCCAAGGGCCGTGGCTCGAACAGAGACATGAAAGCTTTTTGCAATTTCGTTCAAGACTTGGAATTGATTGATTTACCCCTATCAGGGAGAAAATTTACTTGGACAAACCAAAGGGAAGACCCGATTATGGCACGTTTGGACAGAACACTGATTTCAGCGGAGTGGGACGCCCTATTTCCTAACTGCATTCAGTATTCGCTCCCGAGAATAGCCTCTGATCATTGTCCCATTGTTCTTGATGATCAAGTCATCCCTAAAAGGGTGAACTATTTTAAATTTGAAAAAGTTTGGTTGCTCAACCCATCCTTCCCACCGGCTGTTAGAGAATGGTGGCATTCTTTCAGGTGCAAAGGCAATCAGGTTGAAGTATTTGCAACTAAACTTTTGCTTCTCAAAAGAAGGATCAAAACATGGAGAAATGAAAACCTTGGGGATACTAAGAGAGTTAAAAAGGCATTGCAAGATAAACTGCTCAAACTGGAAATTGAAGCTGAAACATCTCCAAGTGCTCTTGAACAAATGAAGTCTGTACAGACGGAGCTCCAAGGGATTATCAAAGCTGAGGCGATTTACTGGAGACAACGCTCGAGAGTGCAATGGATTAAGGAAGGAGATGCAAACACGCGTTTTTTCCACTGCATTGCGAATGGCCGTAGACGAAGAAACTTCATCCACAGTCTAGTTCTTGATGGTAATCTAGTAACGGAACCACTCCAAATCAGGGCCGCTTTTGAGCAACACTTCTCTTCCATATGTGGTACAACCACTGACTCGGATTTTCAAATCGATTGGAACTCTCTCTATCCCACTAGACTGCAAGATCTTGAGCTTTTGGAGGCACCTTTCACTATCGATGAGATCAAGACAGCGGTATTCGCAATGAGCAGTGATAAAGCTCCGGGACCAGATGGCTTTTCTATGAGCTTCTATCACACTTTCTGGGATACTATCAAAGACGATTTAGTTAATATGCTCCTGGCGATCCAGAGAAGTGACTGTGATCTATCTCGGTTGAACTATTGCAACATCATCCTCATCCCCAAATGTGAGGGGGCCAACTCTGTTTCTGAATTCAGACCAATTAGTCTGCTCAACTGCTCCCTTAAGATTTTTACTAAACTGCTGGCAAACCGGCTTGCCCCGATGCTACACACTCTTGTCTCTTCTTCCCAAAGTGCTTTCTTGAAAGGTAAATCCACGATAGACTGTTTTGTTGTGGCACATGAAGCTATCAATTTATGCAGTAGACAACACTCCGACACCATTCTTTTTAAAATTGATTTTGCCAAGGCTTTCGACACAGTCAATTGGAATTTTCTTCTTCAGCTCCTTGTAGCTAGAGGTTTTGGTCAGTCCTGGTGCAGGTGGATTCATATGATATTGCGGAGTGCAAAATCATCTATCCTCATTAATGGAGAAGGAGGGCGATATATTAAATCCAAGAGAGGGTTGAAACAGGGAGATCCACTTTCCCCAATGCTCTTTATCTTGGTTGTAGATGTCCTAGCTCAAATGCTCAATTGTGGTCGACGAAATGAAATCTTCTCCTCACTGCCAGTTAGAGGAGCAATTGCCAACCTATCCTTGCTGCAGTTTGCGGATGATACTCTGCTCTTTTGCAGAGGTGATGAAGATGAGGTGATCAACCTTAAATTAGCCCTACACTTATTTGCTAATATATCTGGTCTTGCTATCAATTTTGATAAATCGTCCTTAGTTTATTTTGGACGATCCCGAATGAAGCTCCACGCCTTCTCAACTATTCTTGGATGCAAAGAGGAGAAGTTGCCCATCAAATACCTTGGTATGCCTCTCACTTCAACTAAGCTCAGCAAGCAACACTGGCAACCACTGCTCCATAAGATCCAGAGATGTCTATCAGTGTGGAAGGGTAAAATGCTCTCGAGGGGGGGCAGATTGGTTCTTATAAATTCTGTGCTTAGTGCCCTGCCGGTTTATTATGCCTCTTTCTTTAAGTTACCACTTTGGGTGATTCGGAGAATTGATCAGATCCGAAGTAGATTCTTCTGGTGTGGTTCAGATGCTAATATCAGAGGTATTGCTAGTGCGCAGTGGTCACGTATTTGTCAGCCAAAAACGCAAGGAGGACTGGGGATTCTAGACATTAAGGTCTTCAATGAAGCCCTACTTATGAAGTGGTGGTGGAATTTGTTGGCATCTGATTCCCTCCCAAGCCAAACTCTCCGCAGCCTTTATCAACGAAGTGATCCAACCCAATTCATATGCCCTGGCACTGCCTCAAACTTCTGGAAGGGAATTTTTCCACTTAAAGACCAATTTCTTTGTAACATCAGATGGAGCCTTGGCAAAGGTACACTTATCAATTTTTGGAAGTCCAAATGGATTCATGGAGCCAGTGTGTCTTCCTTATTTCCGAACCTCACTGCAGTGGCATGGAACCCTGAAGCTGACATCACATCCCAGGGATCTTGGTCAAATGGCTTATGGACTTGGCAACCGAGGCTAAAGTGTGTTCTTACTGACTCAATGCGAGAGGACAAAAGGCGCCTGCTAGAGTTGCTCGTGGATTTCCAGCCCTCTTCTTCTGAAGACCTACCATCTTGGACACTGACTACTTCTTCTTCTTATACTGTCAGTTCGGCTTATAACTTCTTCATTATGGCTGGCCTTCGTTCCCCTTACTACACTGCAACCTGGACATCGCCGGCACCGCTCAAATGCAAAGTGTTCATATGGCTGCTGAGTTGGAACAAGCTTAACTCGAAGGAATTCCTTCACTCTAAGGGATGGTCGGGCGACACTACATGCACAGCTTGTGCATGTCCTGTTGAATCGACCTTTCATATATTTTTTGAATGCCCAATTGCTGCCGCAACCTGGAAACACTTCACTGATATGCTTAATATCCACACTTTGCCCCATCATTTACACGAGTGCTTCACGACATGGTGCTTTGGGAATCATAATACACGACTCACTTGGCATCTGTTAACTATATCAGTTTGCTGGAACTTGTGGCTTGCTAGAAATCAACACATTTTTACTTTAAAGGCTATGCAAACGAAAGAGATTATCTCTAATGTCATTTTCTCTTTTCGTTCTTGGATAGATGGCATGGACAGCGGGAGGAAGAAGACAAAGATGTTGGAGGAATTGGAAGCGGCAGGAGTACAGGATGCCTTGGTCAAGCAAGCACTGTTTAGGGGAGATCGGATGGATAGTGATGTGGGGAGTTGTTCCTCCTAATCGACTAGACTGTTTTGTGCTGCTCTTTTTTATCTTTTGGACTGACTTCTCATACTGGCCTCATGTATTATGTTCTTCTGTTTTTTGGGCTATCTGTTTTGGAGGATGATTACGAGCACTGCTGTTAAGATGGGGAAGGGGGATGAGATCATGATGTTGTGTCTAGTAGAGGAGTACGACAATAGTCCGCTGCCCTCTCTACGATACAACTACATGCTATCTCAATCCTAGACCCATCTGTGACTCGGTCTTTCTATTTTTGTAACCTCCATCCAGATTTTGTACTAGCTGTTACAAACTTTTTATTAGTAATATATATTTTTGAGGTAGGCTAATCCTACCTTTTACTCGTCAAAAAAAACAAAGTGACACAGTGATATAACGTGGTTCGACCCCCAGGTCTATATCCACACAATCTACTTGTAGCAATTCTCTGCCACAAGCGTTCCACTATACTCAAACCCTTGTATAGTGATTCTCGGATTCAGGCTGAGAGACCTATTACACCCACAGGACTTCTAAGACAAATCCCGTCAATCTCACCAAAGTGGAAGAAAAGAAAATTTCAAGATCTTTAATAATCCTGACTGAAGAAAACAAATAAATATCACACAGATTGATTATCAAATTGATTAGTTTAGAAGATTTTTCTCGACGGGATAGGTGAGGATTATATGCAGTGGGTTCGTCAAAATAAATAGAAGAGGAAGTGTATCTCTCAAAAATAGAACCAATACATTTCAAAAGAGTAATCAGCGCAAGGTACGGTCGACCACAAATAAGGACAGTCGACCGTTCATCTTTTAATCGAAAGTCGAAAGATGAATGGTCGACTGTCTTATCATTTTAACAGCGATGGGCGGTCGATGGTGGTGCGGTCGACCGACAATGTGGTACGGTCGACCACAATCGTGCTGATTGTGACGAAACCACTTTATATTCTTACCATAAACTAATCAATCAAGAATCAATCAATTACATATAAAATTCTCACATATACGAAAAGAAAGAAGCTGATCTTGCTGGCTTTCTTGGGCATTAATCAACATGTGCTCTTTTTGAATGACCCCTTCTTTTGCTTGATTTTGCAATTCTTTTTTATTACTTTCCTTCTTTTGCTTGATACTCAATCTTGGTAGCTTCATATTGATTTATTTTGTTCCTAAAAATCTGAACATCTCAACTGAAACTTATTAGTATTTATAAGCACGTTTTGTGTACACCAAACTAAGAGTCAACAATCTTTCCCTTTTGGTGTGAACAAAACATACATTTGAATGTTTAAAATAAAGCATATAAATACTTCCCTTTAATTCAATACTTTCTGTATAAAAGATTTTCATAAGAGATATATAGTATATATGAAGAAAGAAGATGTAGACTAAAATATTTAAGAGAGATTTTCAGTATTTATTTTCAGTAATTTTCAGTTAAAAACATTGAAAAAAGATTCTCCCCCTTTTTGGAACACACCAAGAGGGGACTAGAAATGATAAATGATATATAAACAAGGTGTATAACATACTCTCCTAAATTTAGAACTCCCCTTAAATTCATGCATGGAAAATATAGATGAACATACAATAAAAATGTGAGTGAAGAGCAAACATGAGAATAAGCAATTTTGGGGAATATTACATTTTTGAAATACAGAAGGAAAATCTACTTACATGATACCGTTGATCGTGAGACTCTTTTATATACAGTGAGAGCATTCATGGTATCATAGATTTAAGATTTTTCCAATACAAACGAGATACATAGAGCAAAAGATGTAAATAGAAACCATAGAAGAACTGTAAATAGATTTTCCTTACACACCAAAAGTTAAAAAAAAGAAAAACTCTGATACCACTATAAATCACCCTAGGGGGGGGGGGGGGGTTGAATAGGGTCATTGTGCCGAAAAAATAAAATAAAATAAAGTTGCAAAGTAATTGAGAAGAGATAGAGAAAGCAAACACAGCAAGCACAAGTGACACAGCGATATAACGTGGTTCGACCCCTAGGTCTATGTCTACATCACCTACTTGTAGCGATTCTCCGCCATAAGCGTTCCACTATACTCAAACCCTTGTACAGTGATTCTCGGATTCAGGCTGAGAGACCTATTACACCTACAGGACTTCTAAGACAAGCCTCGTCAATCTCACCGAAGTGGAAGAAAAGAATAACTCAAGATCTTTAATGATCTTGATGAAGAAAACAAATAAGTATTACACACTCGGATTGATTCTTGAATTGATTAGTTCAGAAGTTTTTTCTCAGCAGAATAGGTGAGGAATATGCAGTGGGTTCATCCAAATAAATAGATGGGGAAGTGTATCTCTCAAAAATAGAAACAATACATTCTAAAAGAGTAATCAGCGCGAGGTACGGTCGACCGCAAATAAGGACAGTCGACCGTTCATCTTTTAATCGAAAGTCAAAAGATGAATGGTCGATTGTCTCATCATTTAAACAGCGATGAGCGGTCGACTGTGGTGCGGTCGACCAACAATGTGGTACGGTCGACCGCAATCGTGCTGATTGTGACGAAACCACTTTATATTCTTACTATAAACTAATCAATCAAGAATCAATTAATTACATATAAAATCCTCACATATACAGAAAGAAAGAAGCTGATCTTGGTGGCTTTCTTAGGCATTAATCAACATGTGTTCTTTTTGAATAACTTCTTTTTTTTGCTTGATTTTGCAGTTCTTCTTTATTACTTTCCTTCTTTTGCTTGATACTTAATCTTGGTAGCTTCATATTGATTTATTTTGTTCCTGAAAATCTGAACATCTCAACTGAAACTTATAAGTATTTGTAAGCACGTTTTGTGCACACCAAATTAAGAGTCCATATTTTGCTTTACCGAAAATACCAATTTCGATCTTTTTAACAACCTTTTTCTCTTCTTTAACCTATCACTAATAATATCTTATTCTGTCATATAGTCAAGGTCGGCCCCCACCTTGAGGCCGGTGAGGCAGCCACCTCAGGCCCCCAATTTTTTTTGCACTTTTAGGGCCCCCCAAAGTTGTACTTCCCTTATAAATATGAACACATATTTTACGCGTAAAAAAATTATATTGTAATTAGGAGCCCCAAAAATAATTATTTGGGCCTTTCGCCTTGGGCCTCCGAATACTCAGGGCTGGGCCTGCATATAGTAATAGCCAAAAGGGATCTCCAGAATTTCATGGCTTAAAGAGGGAGACACGAACACAACATTCTTCCATCGAATAGCCAGTGCCCGGCGTAGATCTAACCTCATTCACTCGATCTACTCGGACTCTGGAATGATCAAAGGCGACAAGGATATCAGAATGGCATTCCAGTCCCATTTCATATTTCTCTTTGGACACAAAGCAGACTTGAGAGTCCCTCTCCACTAAAAATTCTGGCAGGACTTGGTGGGCAACTCCGACCTTATGATGCAATCCCTAGAAGCACCCTTCACTAAGAAGGAAGTCTGGGAGGCAGTCCAACAACTTGGAAAAGACAAAGCCCCAGGTCTAGATGGTTTCCCGATGATCTTCTATCATATATTCTGGGAGGAAATCAAAGGCGATTTACTGAAGGTGTTCGCTAATTTCTACGACCATAAGCTCAAATTAGGGAGAATTAGTTTTGCAGAGGTTGTGCTCATTCCTAAGAAAGAAGACTCCCGACAAGTGGGAGACTTCCGCCCTATTAGTCTCCTTAACTGCTCTGTCAAGATCATTACCAACACTCTCGCTAATAGACTGGGAAAGGTGATGGATGGTCTCATTAGTCACGATCAGACGGGGTTTATTAAAGGGCGATGTATTCAGGACAGTATAGCTATGGCTGAAGAAACTATCTACCAATGCCACACATCGAATGCTAAGAGCTACTTCCTGGAGCTGGATTTCGAGAAAGCTTATGATTCAGTTGAATGGGACTGTCTCCTTGAAGCGCTTGCTGGAAGAGGTTTTGGGGATAGATGGATCAGATGGACCCACACATGTCTTACCACCAACAGAACTGCAATTTTGGTAAATGGGGTGTCGGGTCACCCATTTTCCTGCAAACGGGGCCTCAGACAAGGAGATCCGCTTTGACCCCTTCTTTTCACCATTGTGGCAGACGTACTTCGGTCCATGATGGCTAACTGCAGTAGAGCAGGTTGGATTGTACCCATGGCCAAGGGAGTCAGTCGCCAAGGTTGCTCAATCCTCCAATATGCAGATGATACTCTCCTATTTGGTAATGGCAACCTCGGTGAAACAACCTCCTTTAAAGGAATATTATATAGTTTTGAAGCTTAGTCTGGTCTTAGAGTTAACTTTCACAAAAGTGCTCTCATCCCCATTGCCCTGACAATAGAGGAGGCACTAGAACATACCACAATTCTCAATTGCTCCAGCGAGAGTTTCTCTATTAAGTACCTGGGATTGCCACTAAGGCCCGAAAAACTCAAAAAGGCTGATTGGCTACCCATTATTGACCGGGTTGAGAACCGTCTAGCAGGTTGGAAAGGTAAAGCCCTATCATTAGGAGGGAGAGTCACGCTCATTAATGCAGTCCTCTCAAATCTTCCAACCTATTATTTTTCCTTCTTTGAAATGCCGTTATGGGTAATTCAAAGAATTGACCAGACTCAAAAATGGTTTTTATAGAATGGGGCAGACCCGGATCGAGGCGGCTATCACCTTATCAGATGGGAGAAGGCATGCATGAAAAAGATACATGAAGAACTAGGTATTATTGATCTTCGAGATATGAATCTTGCTCTACTGGGTAAATGGTGATGGAAAGTTTTCCACCTTAATGGAGAAGGGTGGCAAGATTTTTTTCAAGGATATCTGCATGGGAATGGAACAAGAAATTTGGGCTTCAGGGTAGGCCCACGTGTCTCCTGGTTCTGGAAAGGCATCGCTAAGGCCTGTAAACCCTTCATTAGTTGTGTGACATCAGTTAACGGTAATGGCAGACTCACCAGATTCTGATGGGATAAGTGGTACAGTGATCACACACTTAGAGCCCTGTTCCCCGATCAATATGATCATGCGTTATAACCATACTGCACGGTGGCTGCAATCTGGAAAAGAGGCGCCTAGAAACCACCCTTTAAACAATCGCTTTATCTGGGCTTTCAGATTAGACTCATGGAACTTCAGACCTACATCACCAACGCTGGAATTAGTTGCTCTCAGGGTCCAAATAAGAAATCCTGGGGATTTGAAAAGAACGGCACGTTCATCGTTCACTTCCTATATAACTGCATTCACTTTAGGGGATGTACCCCAAAGTGGGCATGCGTCATTTGGAGGACGAAAGTCCCGCCGAAAATTAAAGTTTTCTTATGGCTGGTGCTGAACGATGCGATTTTAACTATAGAAAATCTCATTAAACGCCAACCGAATGTGGACTCTCGTTGCAGGTTCTGCCACGCTACCCTAGAAACTAGAGATCACATCTTCCTACAGTGTCCTAGGAGCAAAGTTGTACTCGTTGAGGTACTCACCGCTCTAGGGACAAATCAGTACCCTAGTGTGTACGGGAACCTGTGAGTAGGTTCAAAATTTGCTTCTGAGAGAAGAACTATGAGAGAAGCGTGGTATATTGCTATCGCCGCAACGACCTGGGTTCTTTGGCAAGATAGGAATATTTTTATTTTCGCAGAACTTGTAATAATATTTTTGGTAATTTGACTCACATTATGCATTTTATTTCAGTTTGGGCTAATGTGGCCGCAGCAGGTCCCGGGGGGAGGATAGCGAGCGTATTCCAGGTTGAGAATTTTGATGATGATGAAGTCGAGATCGGTCCAACGATCGACTGACAGCCAGCTTGGCCTTTACTGTTGATAGATACCCACCGCCCCAGGGTTTGTTGGGGGGATATGATGTATTTTGTTTAGTCGCATGTATGTTGCGGCAATTTTGGACTTCTTTTGTCCCACCCCCCATGTTTGGGGTGGAGTTTATGTACTTTTGTTATGATTGTAGATTATTGTATTTGGCTGAGTACTCTGAGTTTGTTTTGTTAATCACTTATTAATAAAATAGAGTGACTGATATGGGTCAGGAATAAACGTGGCCCACCCTGGGGCCACAGGATCCCCTTAGGATATGCGCTCTTTCTGATCCTTCAGATCTGCCACATCAGCACTGGAAAACCGCCCGGAGCTCTGCCACGTCAGCTCGGAAACCGCTCCGGCGTCTGCCACGTCAGCCCTATACCGCCCGGCTTTCCACCGCTTCAGCAACTTAGGTAACGGGTCCGGCCCAGCCCCAAACGGGTCTGGACCCGATTGGCTTTCCCTATAAATGCCAGACCCTCCCCCCTGTCTACAGGTAATCAATCTTTTCCACTCAAAACCCTAGTTACTGCTACTCTCTCTCAGAGACTAACTAGATCGTCGGAGGGTCTGCCACCGGGACCAACCCCGGTGTTCCAAGACCGTCTGCAGGTACACGAGACCTCAGATCCGAGCCTCCCGATCCGAGCCGAGCATCCAGCCTCGCCTCACTCCAGCCTGTCACCGGTACCGTTCGGCCCGCCGAGGGTCGTCTGATTAGGAGCTTCCTCCTTCAAATACAAATCGAGTAAGAACTCACACCTGATGCATCCACACGTCTCCCAGAAACAAACCGCATCAGGTTGGGGCCGTCTGTGGGAATGCTACTTCAGGAGCCGACCCAAGCCCGACCGTCAAGGTACCTCGACAGCCTGAACTCTTATGGCCCCCAAAGCCAAAAAGGCTGCTACCTCCGCACCTCGGCAGAACTTGGCCCCGCCAGGTCCCACCGCCGAAGCACACGCATCCAATCACGGGGCTCCCCATCAGGGATCCCAGAAGAGTGCGTCCCGTCCAGCACAGCCCGACTTATGGGGGGTAATCATAAACCGACAGGTTAGCCGCAGCAGGGGAAGGGCCGCTTCCAACTGGGCCCCGAACCACCCAAAACCGCCGTCTCAAGGGCGGAGGCCAGCGCTCAGCCACGTCGAATGCCAATTCCCCTTCTCTTTTTCACAGAAGGGTCGACGCCCGGATCGAAGCTCGAGCCATAAACCGCCCTCGTCTCTTGGTTGGGACTCAGAGCTCGGATAGAAGCGCGAGCCAATTCCCCTTCTCTTTTTCACAGAAGGGTCGACGCTCGGATCGAAGCTCGAGCCATACCACCTTCGTCTTTCTCGGTGGGGGCTCGGAGCTTGGATAGCAGCACGAGCCAATTCCCCTTCTATTTTTCACGAAGGGTCGACGCTCGGATCGAAGCACGAGCCATACCGCCTTCGTCTTTCTCGGTGGGGGCTCGGAGCTCGGATATCAGCACGAGCCAATTCCCCTGCTATTTTTCACAGAAGGGTCGACGCTCGGATCGAAGCGCGAGCCATACCGCCTTCGTCTTTCTCGGTGGTGGCTCAGAGCTCGGATCAAACCGCGAGCCAAATAAATCCTCTTCTATTTTTTACTACTTGGGCCTACGCTCGGAGCTCGGATGGCATCACGAGCCCCAACTGCATTCCCTGGTTCGAAAGGGGCTCGGCGCTCGGACAGTACCCCGAGCCCCAAACGCCCTCAGGTGTTGGGAGGGGCTCGGAGCTCGGACGGGATCACGAGCCCCATCAGCCCTCCCCATACCACGAAGGGCTCGGAGCTCGGATGGAATCACGAGCCCCTCTAAGCCCTCCTCTTGCCCAAGAAGCTTGTCCGTCGACCCATATCGCTCGACGAACCGAGCTCCAAAAGAAAACCTCGCCTCCTCTTTGCTCTTCCAACTAGCGAAGAGCTCGGCTATCGACCCCCTGAGCTCGACTGCCGACCCTCGGCCCTCAGAAAAGAACGAGATGCTCGGATCGAAGCGCGAGCCATACCGCCTTCGTCTTTCTCGGTGGTGGTTCAGAGCTCGGATCAAACTGCGAGCCAAATAAATCCACTTCTATTTTTTACTGCTTGGGCCTACGCTCGGAGCTTGGATGGCATCACGAGCCCCAACTGCATTCCCTGGTTCGAAAGGGGCTCGGCGCTCGGACAGTACCCCGAGCCCCAAACGCCCTCAGGTGTTGGGAGGGGCTCGGAGCTCGGACGGGATCACGAGCCCCATCAGCCCTCCCCATACCACGAAGGGCTCGGAGCTCGAATGGAATCACGAGCCCCTCTAAGCCCTCCTCTTGCCCAAGAAGCTCGTCCGCCGACCCATATCGCTCGATGAACCGAGCTCCAAAAGAAAACCTCGCCTCCTCTTTGCTCTTCCAACTAGCGAAGAGCTCGGCTATCGACCCCCTGAGCTCGGCTGCCGACCCTCGGCCCTCAGAACAGAACGAGCCCCCAAGGAGATCTCGGCATCCCCTCGCTCTTCCAACTAGCGAGTGGACCCTCCGATCCTGGGGAGCTCGTCCACCCAGCCCTAGGGCTCGTCTACCGACCCTAGGAAGCTCGCCCACCGAGTCTCATCCGCCGACCCTTGGAGCTCGTCCACCGAGCCACAGGGCTCATCTGCCGACCCAAAACTCCACCAACCGTCGCTTGGGCTCTCCTCTCTCCCAAACTTGACCTCCCGCGTGAAATCCAACGAAGGGTCCCTTCCTCCTACCCTCTGGCCTCTTCGAGAAACAACTGATCCTACTTTTTACCCCAACATCTGCTCTTCCCCCAGAGGCAAAGAGTCACTCCTACACGGCTGGATCACCCAACCCTACAGGAGCGTGGGGCTTGTGATATGGGTCAGGAATAAACGTGGCCTACCCTAGGGCCACAGGATCCCCTCAGGATATGCGCTCTTTCTGATCCTTCAGATCTGCCACATTAGCACCGGAAAACCGCTCGGAGCTCTGCCACGTCAGCCCGAAAACCGCTCCGGCGTCTGCCACGTCAGCCCTATACCGCCCAGCTTTCCACCGCTTCAGCAACTCAGGTAACCGGGTCCGACCCAGCCCCAAACGGGTCTGGACCCGATTGGCTTCCCCTATAAATGCCAGACCCTCCCCCCTGTCTACAGGTAATCAATCTTTTCCACTCAAAACCCTAGTTACTGCTACTCTTTCTCAGAGACTAACTAGATCGTCGGAGGGTCTGCCACCGGGACCAACCCCGGTGTTCCAAGACCGTCTGCAGGTACACGAGACCTCGGATCCGAGCCTCCCGATCCGAGCCTCCCGATCCGAGCCGAGCATCCAGCCTCGCCTCACTCCAGCCTGTCACCGGTACCGTTCGGCCCGCCGAGGGTCGTCTGATTAGGAGCTTCCTCCTTCAAATACAAATCGAGTAAGAACTCACACCTGGTGCATCCACACGTCTCCCAGAAACAAACCGCATCAGGTTGGCGTTGTCTGTGGGAATGCTACTTCAGGAGCCGACCCGAGCCCGACCGTCAAGGTACCTCGACAGCCTGAACTCTTATGGCCCCCAAAGCCAAAAAGGCTGCTACCTCCGCACCTCGGCAGAACTTGGCCCCGCCAGGTCCCACCGCCAAAGCGCACGCATCCAATCACGGGGCTCCCCATCAGGGATCCCAGAAGAGTGCGTCCCGTCCAGCACAGCCCGACTTACGGGGGGTAATCATAAACCGACAGGTTAGCCGCAGCAGGGGAAGGGCCGCTTCCAACTCGGCCCCGAACCACCCAAAACTGCCGTCTCAAGGGCGGAGGCCAGCGCTCAGCCACGTCGAACGGCAACCTTCGGCTCAACTGAACCGGGTCGAGGGAGCCCCAGTCACTCACCAGGAGTTCCAGGACTTCCGGAGGGAAATCCTTGGGGCCCTCCGAGGGGCCCCCAACAGGGAGGACGTCCGCCATTCTCAAAACAGGTTGGACGCCGAGGCCAGCGTGTCCCGCCCATCGACGATCCCACCAGAGTACGATGGCGATCTCCTAAGGCGCCTCCAAGAAATGGAGGATCGCCTCGACCATATAGGCGACGGCGGCACCGGAGCGGCTCAGGGGTACAGGCCTGTCCGACCTCCCTTCTCCGCCCTAATCCTCCAAGCGGAAATACCTCGAAATTTCCGACCACCTCAGTTCGAAACCTATGACGGCGAGGGAGATCCTACTGATCACATGGAGGGTTTCAAAATCCTGATGATGATTCACAGCGCTTCGGATCCCCTGCTGTACCGAGCCTTCCCTGCCACCCTCCGGGGTCCGGCTCGTGAATGGTTCTCCAAGCTGACCCCCGGCTCCATTTACTCCTTCGACCAGCTGGAGGGCAATTTTCTTGCCCACTTTGTCACCAGCCGGAAGGCCGAGAGGACAAGTGCTTCTTTGCTTGGACTCAGACAGAAGGAAGGGGAGTCGCTCAGGGTGTTCGTCCGGAGGTTCACTGCAGAGGTAAGGTCGGTTTCCTCCCTCGATCTAGGCGTCGCCTCCGCGGCATTTCGGCACAACGTCCGTCATGGACAGCTGAAAACCTCTCCGGCATCTGCCACGTCAGCCCTATACCGCCCGGCTTTCCACCGCTTCAGCAACTCGGGTAACCGGGTCCGGCCCAGCCCCAAACGGGTCTGGACCTGATTGGCTTTCCCTATAAATGCCAGACCCTCCCCCCTGTTTACAGGTAATCAATCTTTTCCACTCAAAACCCTAGTTACTGCTACTCTCTCTCAGAGACTAACTAGATCGTCGGAGGGTCTGCCACCGGGACCAACCCCGGTGTTCCAAGACCGTCTGCAGGTACACGAGACCTCGGATCCGAGCCTCCCGATCCGAGCCGAGCATCCAGCCTCGCCTCACTCCAGCCTGTCACCGGTACCGTTCGGCCGGCCGAGGGTCGTCTGATTAGGAACTTCCTCCTTCAAATACAAATCGAGTAAGAACTCACACCTGGTGCATCCACACGTCTCCCAGAAACAAACCGCATCAGTGACCATACTCGTATCTTTTCTTAAAAAAATAAATAAAAATAAAAAATAAATGGGATCCAATCATTAAAGCTAATCATTAGAAGGGTCTGTACTTGGCTAGTACTGTCCTTGTAGATCCATATTAATAGTAAAAGATGAGAATGTCACATCTCAGAAACTCAAAATTTTGTGGATGGAAAACTTCTGATGCAAGTCTTATTAATGATCTTCAACACTTGGGTTTTGCCGACTCCCTAATTTTCTCAAATGGAGTTGAATTCAATCAATTAAAAAGGATGTGTGTGAGTGTGACTATATTTACATGCTTACGTGCAATTATGCTAAGAAAAGGAAAATATAGGTTGAAGGGTCTCATCAAGAAGGTGGCACTTTTAATGCATTGCCACATCAAGGTGAACTTCAATAATTCCATCTTCCATGTTAAACTTGTGGCAGATTATAAAATAAAAAATTCTAGTAGGACGAGTTGATTAGCAGGAAAAATTGGACTGTACGAGTTCTTCTTCCGGCATTCTAGTTGGACTGTGTGACTTGAATGTGTGTAAATCAGAGGCAAAATTCGATTACTGCTTCCATTGTTTCGAAAATAGAGTAATCAAGAAACAAAATCACCCTACGTTTATTTTCGTCACTTAAACTCTCCACTGCTTCAATTTTGGACGGAGATGCCCCCTCTTCCTCCATCTCCTTCAAATATGTTTGAAACAGAAGAAAGGGTATTTTCATCCAATATTAAGGTAGAGGATAGTTTTGTTAGAAAATTTGATCCTCTCTTCTACTGTGATTTTTGTTGACTTAAGCGACACAATTAATACAAACAACCAAGCAAATAGAAGATCACACCAAACACCTCAAAGCACACAAATTTATCCCGGTTGAAACTTTCGCCTGCATCGGGGGAGAGAAAACCGAGATATTATTCAATTAGAGAAGATACAACAATATTATAATTCTCACCACGACCATTTCTCAAGCCTCACCAAAAAATACTAGTTGTTTACAATTGGAGAACATCTTAAACTCTCTTCAATGAAGTACTTTCTCTCTTGGCTCTCAATAGAGGCCAATTACAATAATTTATAGAAATCTAGAGAAACTATAGTTTGATATTTGATACAATAGCCATCTAATATTTTCTGAAGTGATAAACAAACAATAAGAGTCGTACAATCTAACTTGGAGAAGAAGTCGGGCTTCAAACAAATTTCCTAGATCCGCACCCGAATATAAACAGAAATCGTGCGCGGTCGACTGCCAAACTTGCGGTCGACTACACTTGGCCTCTCGCCAAGCTTGAGGGGGTGACGATCGACTATGCAGTCAACCGCACCTTCTGTTGTTGCTGTTGCTTCTCATCTTCTATCCAATCGGTGCATCGCTTTCTTTGCTTCATCGTCTTCGTATCGAACTTAGTATGCAAGACATAAACCCAACAAGTTTAAGTGACGAAAATAAACATCAGGCCAGGATTTATTGATTGTTTTGAAAACATGGGGGCGTATATTGATTTTTGCCCATAAACATATTAAATAATTGTTCACACTTCAGAAATAGAGTAATTTTTATTGGGTTAAGTTAAGGTTTGGATATAAAATAGTTCTGGTGATATGTACTATATAGTTTTAATGTTGTAATTGTCCAAGGAGTAGTGTCACCAGTCTCAGAATTGTTGGGATATGTAGATCCAATACATGATAATGGGTTGAAGAAGATTGATGAGAAAAAGAGTTGAAGTGAGAGCAAACAGCTCAACAGCAGCAAGTAGCTGCATGCAGAGTTGTAGTCGACCACGTGGTTGACCGCAAACCCGACCGCAAACCCGACCGACCGCACAGTCGACCATCCTGCTCGCTGTTGCAACCATGTACACTTGAAGGAATGACCAGTCGACCGCGCAATCGACCGTCCCACTCTCTATTGGATCTTTGTACATTCAATCGACCGTCCCAAGTTGCGGTCAACCTTGCGGTGCTAATTGATCTGTGGATGAGATTAAATCTTATTAAATCTATATATATTGTATTGAGTACGATTTTAAGGTTATGAGAACAAAAGAAAAGAAAAAGAGACATTTATCAGTCATCAGAGAGAGCGAGAGAAAGATGGAGGGAGATAGAGAGAAACCATATACCATGGGGGTGAGTTCTTGAGAGATTTGTAAACTTGTTCTTCATATTTCTAGTGGAAATCACATGTTTGCCTTTGCACAGGAGAGTTTTTATTGCATTGGGTGAATCTCGAAAAAATCTCGTGTGTTTGCTTTTTAGATTGTTCTTTGTTCTTTTGCTCGTGCTTCTATTATTTTGCATCTCGTTAGTGAGTTATTCCTCAGTTAGAACTCAACAAAGTGGTATCAGAGCATCTGGTTCGTAACATTGATTGATATGAGGGACAACAGTAGAGTCAAGAAGTTTGATGGAATATATATCACAATGTGGAAGATCCAGATGATTGCGTATCTCCGATAAATGGATCTAGATGATCCAATTACTTAGCTGAAGCCAGAAGGGGCGGAGGAAGATCCGGTTGCATTAGCAGCTTGAAATAGATTGTATTAGAAAGCACTTGAATATATTCAGTTGTCGCTGAGTAGGAAGTCCCTTTTTCACATTAAGAAGGCAAAGATCGCGAATGAGGCAATGGATATTTTAACAAATATGTTTGAGAAACCAAATGCAGTGAACCAAATACTTCATCTGAAGAAGTTTATCAACATGAAGTTGTCGGAAGGGGGTTCATTTGCTGAGCACATCAACAATTTCTATATGGTTTACAATCAGATGGAATTGTCTGGTTTGAAGTTTGAGGAAATGACACAATCATTGTTGTTACTATCCAGTCTTCCTGATAGTTACGGCACAGTAGAATAAACTTTCACAAGCAATATGACTGATGTAATAACTCTGAAGGATGTTATAAGCAGTATCATGAATGAGGATGCAAGAAGAAAGAGACATAGAGAGACTTTGGTGTCATATCCTAACAATGTCGCACTGTCAATTGATAACCGTGGTAGAATCAACAATAGAGGAAGGCCGCAAAGCAATAGTCTATTGGGTTTATGTCCTGCATACGATGTTGGATAAGAAGACGATAAGAAGATGGAGGGGTAAAGACGATTGGAGACGGGGTGGAGGTGAAAAGAAATAGTCGGCAACAACAGTGGGAGTTGCGGTCGACCGCAACCTATGTGCGGTCGACTGAACCTTGTACGCAGTCTTCCCGAGACGGGGATAGTCGACTGACTTGTTGGTGCGGTCGACCGTTCACAGCGCTGATGGGTTTCAGGCTGTAGTCTGGTAGGTTCGTGAAAGGCCCAACTTGTTCTTCAAGTTAGGTCGTGTGGCTCCTATCGTAGGGTTATCTCTTATGTACTATCCAATGGCTATTGTAACAAGATATCAACTTAGGGTTTGTCTCTAGATCTATATAAACAATTGTAACGAATCATAGATTCATATGATTCTATTGAGTGCTGAATAGAAGAAGAGAGTACTTCATCTGAGAGGGTAAGAAAGTTTCTCCATTGTAAGCAGTATCAAGTTCCTGTTAGGCTTGAGAGAGGGTCGTGGTGAGAATTATAATATTCTTGTATATTCTTTAGTTGAATAATATCTCGGTTTTTCCTCCTCCGGATTAAGGCGAAAGCCCCAACCAGGATAATTCTTGTGTACTTTGTGTGATTGGTATGATCTAGTTTTGCTTGGTCGTTTGTGTTGATTGCGTTAAAGACTCAACAAGATCCTTAAATTCCTAACAAGTGGTATCAAAGCAATCGGATTCGTGAGTATGTTCGAGTTCCTTGGAGATGGCAGATCAAAAGACGAAGAACAAGCAATTTGACGGTAAGATCAACTTCAATCTATGGAAGGTGGAAATATATGATGTTTTGGTTCAGAGGGACTTGCTCTTTGCCCTAGAAGAGAAGAAACCAACCAACATGAAACAGGAGAAGTGGGATGAGATTTGTTTGAAGGCCTTGAGTTTAATTCGGTTGCAATTGGCGAACGAAGTCAATTGTAATATTCTTAAGGAGAAAAGTGCGGCGGGTCTATGAGCGAGACTCAAATTTGACTATTCGGGATCATCGTTGCTAGATCGGATGTATTGAAAGAGGAAGCTGTTTTGGTTCTCAATGAAGGAAGGTACCTATCTTCAAGATCATATTGTGGAGTTCAATAAGGTAATATCTGAACTGAAGGCGATTAATACTGATGATCTTAGCGAAGAGGATAAAAGTTTTAACTTGATTTATTCACTGCCAGCTTCTTATGATCACTTGATAACTACCATGCTACATAGGAAATCAGCCAAGGAGACACTTACTGTAACCGGGGCGATTAAGGGTCTGAAGGAAGACAAACTAAGAAAAGAGACTCATAGAGGAGGGTCTATTTCTTTAGGGTGTTTTGCAGTGGATGATGATACTTCAATTGGAAGGGATGCGACACACAAGGTTAAGATTCGTTGCCATTACTGTAGAGGAGTTGAGCAATACAAGAGAGACTGTCGCAAGTGGTTGAGTCAGAAGAGTGCTACTAAAGAAGGGAAACAAGCCCATATAGTCAGCGCAACTGAGTCAGGTAATAATGACGATTATTGTCTTCTTATTTCAAGTTCTTCAGATGTGGATTCAAGTTGGTATCTTGATTCAGAAAGTTCTTCTCATATTTGCTCCGAGAGGGAGATGTTTTCTACTTACAAGTCATCAACATGCCGTAATATGAGATCGGGGAGTGGTGAGATTTGTGAAGTAGTGGGTGAGGGAACAGTTGAATTGGAGATGCCAGATGGTAAATGGTTCAAACTAGAAGAGGTCATGCATATTCCTTCGATACAACATAATCTTATATCCTTGAATACTCTTGATGCTCGTGGCTACATGTATACAGATCGAGATGGAGTTTTGACAGTTTGGGAGAGTCGTCGTAAGGTAATGAAGGGTAAAAGGGGGATTGGGCAGGGTCAGCACAACCTCTACCAACTTTGTGGGAGCAGGAAAACTCGGTCGAGTGTATGGAAGCCCATTGTTCCTAAATCATCATTTAGTAAGCCGTCACTAGAATTACTGAATCGAGACTGCAACATTCGAATACCGCTGGAAGGTGGAGAAAGACTTGATGTAGGTGGAGTTCGTATGGAGGGTGGCACCTCCATGATTACATCTACAGGGGTGTGTCCTTGAGGGGGGCATACAGCTGGAGAAAAATAGGTGGAGGTTTGTTCAACTAGTAGAAGAAGCCATAGAAACATGTTGTTTACAAAGTGGAGAAGAAAGGTCCAGAAGAGTTTTAAATTACACAGGTATGGATTCATGCGTATGCAATCCAAGGTGGAGATTATTGGGTTTATGTCCTGCATACAATGTTGGATAAGAAGACGATAAGACAATGAAGGGGTAAAGGCAATTGGAGACGGAGTGGAGGCGAGAAGAAAAATTTTGGAGCAACAGTGGGAGTTGCGGTCGACCGCAACCTATGTAAGGTCGACCGACCCTTGTATGCAGTCTTCCTGAGAGGGGGACAATAGACCGACTTGTTGGTGCAGTCGACCATTCGCAGTGCTGATGGGTTTTGGGCCCGAGTCTGGTAGATTCGTGAAAGGCCTAACTTGTTCTTCAAGTTAGATCGTGTGTAGGGATGGAAAGTGTGCCGGGGCAACCGGCGGCTCGCCCGCGATCCGCCCGTTGAACCCGTCCCGTGAAAGGGTTTGGCGGGTTCGGGTCGAACCCGTGAACAGTAACGGGTCGACCCGGGTCGTCAAAAATGCGAATCCAATCTATCTAACCTGGCCCACGAACCCGTTAAAAAATGCCAAACCCGCTGCCAACCTGCGGGTCGACCCGCGGGTTACGAACCGTTGGAACCGTACGGGTCGAATGGTTACCCGCGGGTCAGCAGAACGTTGGGCCGCTACTGTACAACAGAGAGCCTCATAGCCATTTTTTTTTGTTTTTTTTTGGTTTTTTTAATAATATTTTTAGCCTATAAATACCTCCCAAAAATCCAAAAAAAAATCACACTTTACTCTCTTACTCTCTCTACTATTATAACTCATTTCTAAGGAATTTTTCAACAGTTGAAGTATTCAACAAGCAAGTCTTCAAGGCATATACACGATCAAATTTCGATCGTATCGAAATCAAAATTCAACAACATCTTCAACTCTTCAACTCTCATCCAACTTCAAGTGATCAAGTCGTCAATTCTCCTTCAAGCTCTCCTCAACTCTTAAATTCCAGAATCGCTTATTTTTAGTTCTACTTCTATTCTTATTTTCACGGTTTTTTTATATACGCGTTTCCACGGTGAACGGTATCAAAATTTCATACCTTTCTCGTTATTTTATTTTTGTGTTGTAGTTATAATTATTGTTGGTTTTTTGATCTTCTATATCTCAACCCTCTTGTTTTTTAGATTTTTTTTTATAATTCACCGTTCCTGCATTGTGTAGTTTTTTTTACATACATTACTTCATTATGTCTAGATCACGCGGTAGTAGCGGGCAAGATTCTTCCTCCTCTTCCTGTAGGCCACCAATTGTGTGAGCCCGCCCAAGAGTACCATGATCCTCCTACCCAATAATGGGATGCACACGACGAGGTTGTAGGTGACATACAATTAGAAGAAGAAGAAGAACAACAACAACCAACCGAAAGCACACAACCCTGTAGTAGTAGGAAAAGTAGAGGAGAAAGTAGTGATTGGCATAAGTTTTACGATTATATCCCGAACGAACAAACTCTGGGTATAGGTTTAAAAGTTTGTAAAACATGTTCTAAGGCATACAAATTCAAGAGGGGTGACGACACCAGTACAATTAGTAGACACATCCAACATAACCATAAAGAACTTCTTGCTGACCTACAAGGCCAACAAAAAATCAACCCTAGGACCGATCTAGTTGATAGCCACCCTTATGATCTCGATCTTGTTCATCGGGAAATGGCCCGATTAGTCATAAAGGAAGAGTTACCATTTTCCTATCCCGAGAGTAGGGACTTGGAAAATTTTAATCAAATGGCCTTAAACCCTCATTTTAGAAGAATTTCGAGAAATACTTGCAAATCGGATTGTTTTAAAGTGTACAATGAAATGAAAGACGCTTTGATTGCAATTTTATGGAGTTTAACTTGTAGAGTTAGTTTAACTTCGGATTGTTGGACGGGTGTCAACAATATTCCAACGATGGGAATAACCTGTCATTGGAATAAACCCTCATTTTAGAAGAATTCCGAGAAATACTTGCAAATCGGATTGTTTTAAAGTGTACAATGAAATGAAAGACGCTTTGATTGCAATTTTATGGAGTTTAACTTGTAGAGTTAGTTTAATTTCGGATTGTTGGACGGGTGTCAACAATATTCCAACGATGGGAATATCCTGTCATTGGATCGACAATGATTGGATTCTTCAAAAAAGAATCATATCACTTGCGGCGTTGCCGTATGCGCATAGTGGCGTTGAAATAGCAAACCGTATTTTAGAAACTTGTGATGTTTTTTATATTCACGATAAAATTATGTGTATTAGTTTTGATAATGCATCTAATAACAATGTAGCAATTACTACTTTAAAATCCATATTAAACCCTCCATCTGACAATATTTTTCATGTTAGATGTGCATATCATATTTTAAATTTATATGTTCAAGATGCATTAAAAATAGCCGATCCATATATAGTTAAAATTAGAAATTGTGTACATTTCATTGCATTAAGTCCAAGCGTATTTCAAGAATGGAAAGCTTGGTGTAGGCTTAAAAATGTAACTTTTAGAAGATTTCCAAAGGATGTTAGACACCGATGGAATTCTACCTTTGATTTACTACATGGTCTTACCGAATATAAAGCAGTCGTAAATGATTTTTGTATCGCCAAAAATATGTCAAATTTTGAAATGACTCCCACCGATTGGTATTATGCCGAAGCTTTGTTGAAATTTTTAGAACCTTTTAAAATCGCAACTTTAAAATTTTCAAAAATATATGAATCTACTTCTAGTAGCATTTTTATTTCATTAGTTAGCATGATACAAACATTTAACGAAATGTTAAATGATCCCCATGTTGGTGAGATTGTAAAACCTGCACACAAATTTTTTTTGAAGTATTATTTTCCTCCTCTTATGTTGATTTGTGTTGCTACTGTTATGGATCCTCGTATTAAATTAGAAGGTCCGAAGAGTTTGATTGAAATATTTTTTGCATTACTTGGAAAAAATGTAGAAATAGTAATTGATTGCGTTACTTTTTTAGTTCAGTTTGAATCTACATTAAATAACTTGTATGATTATTATGATAGATGTTTTGCTTCTAGTAGTACAACTTCTGTAGTTAGTTCTTCTTCTGCTACTTCTAAAGGTAAGGGTAAGAGTATATTTGATGATAGAACATTTAATTTACTTGCACAAATTCAATCAAAAAAATCTAAGACTAATCAACCAAATGAATTAAATTGGTATAACCAACAAGATTCCGAGCCTTCTTCTTCTCCACTAGATATTTTACAAATGGTGGAAAGACCATGAACACACTTTTAGTATTCTGTCAATTATGGCTAAAGATTTACTTGCTCCTCCTGTCTCTACAGTTGCTTCTGAAAGTGCATTTTCTTCAAGTGGCAGAATTCTAACTAATTACAGGAATCGCTTGAAGCCCGACACGTTAGAGATGCTCGTTTGCACCGAAGACTGGCTGAAGGCTGAAGATAGGACACAAGGAAAAGCACTATCAACGTCCATAAGTGGGAGCAACTTGTCGGAAGAACAACAACAACAACAACAACAATAGCTTTGCTTGTAATAGCAACTCGACCGTCACGTTAGAAATTGTATTATATCTTTGCTTGTTATGTTAAATTAGAAAAATTAAAGTCAATTAAAATTGTATATAAGAAATATGTTAGTGTATAAAATACATTTGTGAATTGAATTCTTCATTTCATTAGAAATTGTGAAAATTGTATAACTTAAATTCATATGAATAATATTTCAATATTTTTTTGCCAATTTCACTCTTTCAATCTTATTATTATTATTATGATTTTTAATGTTTATTATTATTATTATTATTATTATTATTATTTTAAGTTAAAAATATTAAAAAAAACCTATCTATCTAAACGGGCCAACCCGCGGGTCGACCCGACCGGACCCGGGTTGGACCCGAAAGGGTTCACGGGTTGGCTGGGTCGCCTTAAACACCTTTCGGTCCAGCCCGGTTAAGTCCCCAAACCGGCCCGAGCCCGCCCAAGTCAACGTCCAACCCGGGCGGGTTCGGCCAGGCCCGGCCCGTTCGACCCGAATGCCAACCCTAATCGTCTGGCTCCTATCGTTGGGTTATCTCTTATGTACTATCCAATGGCTATTGTAACAAGATATCAACTTAGGGTTTGTCTCTAGATCTATATAAATAATTGTAACGGCTCATAGATCCATATGATTCTATTGAGTGCCGAATAGAAGAAGAGAGTACATCATCTGAGAGGGTGAGAAAGTTTCTCCATTGTAAGCAGTATCAAGTTCCAGTTAGGCTTGAGAGAGGATCGTGGTGAGAATTATAATATTCTTGTATCTTCTCTAGTTGAGTAATATCTCGGTGCTTCCTCCCCCGGATTAAGGCAAAAGTCCCAACCGGGACAATTCTTGTGTGCTTTGTGTGATTGGTACGATCTAGTTCTGCTTGATGGTTTGTGTTGATCATGTTGAAGACTCAAAAAGAACCTCAAATTCCTAACAGAATCATAGTTTCAAGTCAAGAGCGGGACATCACAAAGGTGAGTGTTGGTACTGCAAGAAGCCGGGACACAGGAGAGACCATTTGTAACCCCTGTTTCTTGTATTTATATTTTCTGCTGTATTTCATTTCCCTGTACTCTTTTATCAATCCAAGATCTGTATTTTCGTTCCAGTTCTAATAAAAATTATTTCTTTTGTTTCGACTCAATTTTGTGCAAATATTTATTTCAATTGTATCGTTCTTATCAGCTCTGATTTGCTGTTCTTCATGGATAGTTGACTGTTTCACCCCATCTAATTCTTTTTCCCTAATTATAATGAATTTTGACTCAATCTCTTTTTGGATCCTACTCAAACCCGCTATCTAATAATCCACAACCCAAAACCCTACTATATAAAACCTAACCTAATTAACCCTAACCCTAACCTAATCACTGTTTAACCCTAATACACAGTAGCCGCCTCCCTCGTCTCCTTCTTCCTCCGCTCTCAATCGAAACCCAATTTCGTGCTTCGTCCCTAGCCTCGCCGACTCTCCAAATTCCTCCGACCTTCCACCATCGTCGTCGTCATCACCTACCTTCGCCATTACCCATCACCTCACCGCCTCACTGCACCGCTCACCGAAACCCATCATCGCCTTGCCTTCCCTTCCTCGCCGCCTCGCCATCATCCCCTTTCTCCGCTCTCACCACCATTCCCGTCGCCCTCAATCCAAGCCCTTCGTCATCTCCCTCATTGAAACCCAAATCTTGAACTCATCACCTCCATTGGAACCCACCTTCGCCATTACCCATCGCCTTACCCATCTACCATCGTCGTCATCACCCCCCACTGCAGAACCCCTCCTCGCCCTTGTCGCCGTCCAATAACCCCGAGCACCCTGCCATTCGCTCCTCTGTTTTTCCACCAAAATAGAGCCTTGCCTTTGCCACCACCTCGTGCCCTCGCCATCGCTACCCCGACGCTCGCTGCCGCAGCCTTCCTACGTTGAGCTCCCCTCAACGGTTCTATCAGTCCCCGCCTACCACTGCCGCTGTCACTCTCTCTCTGTGTCACTGAGAAGAAGGGAGAGGAGGAAGAAGGTGAAAGGGCTGTTTGAATCTCAGCCATCAGATCGCATCAAGATCCGAGCCAGATCTTTATCATCACCATCTGATCGGATCTCAGCCCTCCATCATCAAATCTGATCAAGATCTGATCTGAGCCTTCCGTTGGTCTGATCTTGATCACCATCAAGATCTTTGTCGGGATCCGTTCCCATTATTCCTCCACCGGATTCATCGTCTACACCCCAAGGCAAGTATCTTCTTGTACATTTCGTTTTCTAGTACAAGCTTTTTCTTGAAAATACTGCAAGTAGATTGTAAATATGACTCCTCTTTGTTTATCGTTGATGATCTAAGGTTTCACCTTATCTATTACATGATCTAAGAGTCACAATCCTTCATTGATACACTTGTTCACAACTAGTACAATTATGATACATTTCATGCAAAAAGTATTTTATTTGGTTTCTGTCCTGTCGTGGCTTGCTGTTTCGACCCCGATTAAATCAGAATCTGAACTTGAGTCCTGAATATGAAACTTAGTCCCATATGTCTAGTTTACCACCCTTTCAACAGAATTGAATTCCGAGTTACGGTTTAGGAGATAACGCAGTTTTATTGCTGCTATGTCTGTAATCGCAGATTCATAAAAACTGCTGTACCACTTTAGTTTTCAATTATTTTAACTATGTTACCAGTAAGTAAATGACTTGAAATTTTGCATGCTGATACTAGACACCCTAGAGAATATGTATAAACTATACATATAAAATTAATGAATAGTTTTACAAATTAATTAGAATTAATTAATGAAGTTTCAAACCTGTTTTATATGTATAAACTCAATTTTACAAATTCTGGCTGAACTATGTAGTTTACTGTTTTGACATCTGATTCTATAACTTTTATGTGTCTTAATTATATGCATTGGAACCGAGCAGGAGTCTAGTTTCTAGGACTTCTGACGGATCTATATTTTCTATCTTTTAGCAACGGGAATCGCCGTTTTGGTGCAGCAACTTCATGCTGTCCAGAATTGCAATTCTCGTAGTTCTTGATAATCTTAATTTATGTTGACCTAAACTTGTTCCATGTTCTTGATCATGTTTACTCGACCTGTTTTGTACACTTTCATGCTTGTTTGATGATAATAATAAATAATAAGCCGAAGTTTAAGGAAAAGACTATAGTAGTGGACAATATAGGTAAGTGTACTCGGAAGGGGGTCCGTGTTTTCCAGTACTTGGTTCATTAACTTGTTGTATCTTGAGTGTATTCATAAGCCAACTACTTGGATCATGAACTTGTTGTATCGTCAGAGCATTCATGAATCCACGGTTGGTTCTTGAACTTGTTAGTGCATTCACGAACTTGGTTCGTGAACTTGTTATATTATTTTCGTATTCATGAACCATGCTTGCTTGATACTTGATACCTGAGTACACCGTTCTATAAAATCCACCACTAGGTCTAAACGTAACTGATTGTATGTAGTAATCATGTAGTAAAAGTATGGATGCATGAAGTGCTACCTAGATAGAATTAAACATTAGACTTAAGATTAACTAGTCACTTGTACATACTTGATACCCTACTTGAAACTTGTTACTTGTTACTTGAGACTTGTTACTTGCTACTTGATACTTGTACGTGATACTTGTTACTTGATGCTTGATACCATTACATATTTACTTGCCACTTGTTATTCTATTAGTACTTGTTACCCAATCTTGTCACTTGAGTTGTCTTTCTTGCTATCTAGTTTCTTGAATCCCCCTACTTGTTGCATACCTATGATATTATGTTATACATTCTTAATTTTGAATATTGTTCCATATTTCTTGCACTTATTTTCATACCCTTGCTTGTACTACTTGCAGCCCTAACTTGCACTAAGGGCGTTTGTCTTGTTTTTTCTATTTTTTTCCTTTTATATTTATATATATAGACTTTGGAGAAAAGTTGCCTGCTGGAATTAGTGAGCAAACGTTCTAGGCTTTGCTTGGGGAAAGACTTGCTTTAATTTTTTTTTTGTATTTGAGTTCATTTAATTCTGTTGCTACTTAAAACTTGTAACGGGCTTGTAGTCCCGAAGTTTTATCTTTTGATCCAGATCTGAAAATTATTTGGGATATTTATATTTTGTTTCAACTATTTTCGGTTGATTAATAAATTATTCATGCATGCGTGGCTGTATATATTTTGATATATTCTTGTTATGATGCTGAGTCGATCCTACAGCTCATAAATGATGAAAATTATTCGCTGGGCTTTATCACGTACTCGTATTCCGTATTCCTTTTGGAAAGCATGGCGTGACACCAATGCGAAGAGTATAAGAAAGGACAAGCAGGGTCACAAGTAGCCAATGTGGTAAGTATCGACCTGTTTAAATGAATTGTGTTTATCTGCTGGATTTGATATTATGCAAGATGGTTGGTGTATAGACTCAGGTACTTCTTATCATTGTACATCCATGAGGGATGCTTTTGAGGATTACATGAAAGGTGTCTTTGGTGTAGTCTCAGTTGGTAATGGACAAATATGTCCAGTTGTAGGTAGAGGCACAGTGAGAGCGAAGGCTCGCAATGTCGGGCAATTAGTTTTGAATGATATAAGACATATTCCGAGCTTGAGGAAGAATTTGATCTCAATTAGTAAACTAGATAAAGAATGACTCACAACAACATTTGGACGTGGAGAATGGAAGGTGACTACATGGCCAAGTTGATGGCAAAAGGAAAGCATGGTGACATGTTGTATTACTTAGAGGAGGTGATTCAGATGATATCATTGCTACAACATCAACAGGTAGTTCTTCTTCTATTCTATAGCATATCAGGTTGGGATACCTTGATGAAAAGGATGTCAAAGAGCTTTGTTATATGGATCTTTTGCAGGGGCTTAAGAAAGTTGAGATGGATTTCTGTGAGAACTATGTGATGGGCAAGAAGAAGACAGTTAACTTTCAGTTGAATGGGCGTGAGAATAAGCTTAGGCAGTTAGAGTTGGTGCATATAAATGTGTGGTGTCCATCTCAGGAATTCTCTTATGGTACTAAGAGATACTTTGTCACAATCATTGACGATGCTACAAGAAAAGTTTGGGTTCATGCAATTCGCGAGAAATCAGAAGTGTTTGAGGCATTCAAAGCTTGGAAGGCCAAGGGTTGAGAATGAGTCAGGTTGCAAGGTGAAAGCATTAAAATCAGTACACAAGTAAAGAATTTGTTGACTATCTGGCAAAGGAAGTTATCTAAGGAATCAGGACAGTTCTTGGGACTCTACAGGAGAATGGAGTAGCAGAAAGAATGAACTACACGATACTCGAAATAGTGAGATGCATGAGACTTCATGCTAGTCTTCCAGTCCATTTTTGGGCCGCTACAGTGGATACACCAGTGTACTTGATTAACCGTTGCCTATCTAATTTTCTTGATGGGGTCATTCCGCAAGAACTATGGTAAGGTAAAACTATCAATTATTCGCATTTGAAAGTTTTTGATTGTATTGCATATTTACTAATTGACAGGGAAGACAGAAAGAAACTAAAATTCTAAATCTAGAAAGTGTGTATTCATTGGCTATGATGGCGATCAGTATGGTACAAACTTTGGAATTTTGTGGATAACAAGGTCATTCGCAGTAGAAATGTAATGTTCAATGAAGATGTCTTGTACAAGGACAGACACATAGGTCAAGATAGTATAACTAGTACAGAGTCAGGTTCAGATTCAGAAGACGGCCCTAGTGGTGGGTGCCCTACAATGCAGCAGCAAGTATATGTACCACATGCAGCACAAGAGGCTCATGATAAGCCTGTTGGGAATGAGCAGGATTTTCAAAGCAAATAGGTATAGCCAGAGCAGTTCAAGAATCCCGAATCGGTCGATGAATTGGTACCCACATTGAGGAGATGGACACGAGAGAGAAGGCCAACTAAGATATTTGATCTATCAGCTAGTGTTGTTCACGAGCATATTTTGCACACAGATTGAGGACAACCAAAGACTCATAAGGAGGCTTTGAAAGATAAGGTTCGAATTCAGTGAGAGTTAGCCGTGAGGGACGAGATGGACTCTTTGGTGCAGAAGCAAACTTGGGATTTGACCAAGTTACCTTTAGGGAAACACGCTCTAATGAACAAATATATTTTCAGAGTCAAGGATGAGGCAGATGGCAGTAAGAGGTATAAGGCGATGCTTGTTGTGAAATAGTAATCTCAAAGCAAAGGTGTTGACTATAGTGAAATCTTTGCACCGATTCTGAAGATGGCTTCAATCAGGGTTTTGCTTAGTATTGAGACAGTTGAAGACTTACACTTAGAGCAGTTGGATGTGAAAACAATATTTTATCATGGTGATGTCGAACAAGAGCTATACATGACACAATCCACAAGTTTTAAAGTAAAAGGGAAATAAGATATGGTGTGTCAATTAAAGAAATTTCTTTATGGGCTCAAATAAGCACCGCGGCAATGGTAGTTGAAGTTTGACTACTTTATGAGAGAAAAATGCGAAACAAATCATTGTGTGTATGTTCGTAGATATGAGGACAATGAAATAGTTACCGTGGCATTGTATATGAACGACATGTTGTTAGCAGGTTCATGTATAGAGAAGATCAAGGATGTGAAAAAGGCGCTAGCTTCAGAGTTTTCAATGAAGGACTTGGGTGAAGCAAAACAAATTCTCGGCATGAAGATCAGTAGAAACATGAAAAGCAAGAAGTTTTGGTTATCACAAGCGGAGTAGTTGAAGAAAGTTTTGAAACAATTCAATATGAATGATGTGAGGCCAGTCACTTGTCCCTTGGCTGCTTACTTCAAGTTATCTATGGACTTGTGTCCAATAACGGAGGTAGAGATGGAGAAAATGAATGCTATTCCTTATGCCTCAGCTGTTGGGAGTTTGATGCATGCGATGATGTCTATAAGACCAGACATTGCACAAGTAGTGGGAGTTGTCACCCATTACAATGAGAATCCAAGTAAACAACATTGAGATGCCGTGAAGTGGATTCTCATGTATCTTGTAGGTACTTCAAATTACTCTCTTGTTTTGGGAGAGATTCTTTGCATATACACGGTTATGTGGATGAGAATTTTTTCGGCAATCGTGATGGTTGCAGAAGTACTACATGGTATGTATTTACAGTTGGAGGTACAACTGTTTGTTGGACTTCACAGTTACTGAATGTTGTAGCATAGTCAACCACAAAGTCAGAGTTTATGACACTTACAAAAGTAACGAAAGACTGTGGATTTCAGAGCTTATGAAAGGGTTAGGCAGAAAGCAACTCATAGGAGAGCTATGGTGTGACAGTCAAAGTGCAGTTTTCTTGGCGAAAAACTCGGCATATCACTCTAGGACTCGACACATTCAGATGAGGTATCATTTTATTAGAATGACGGTTGAAAAAAAATGGTTGAAGTTATCAAAGATTCTTGGCACTAAGAATTCGGCGGACATGCTCATGAAGGTAGTGGACAATAGGATGCATCAGTTCTGCTATACCGCTATCAGATTATCTCCATGTTAATAGATGAGGAGACTTAGAGAGACACATACCTAGACTAAGCCAATGGATGAATGAAGAACATGTTAGAGACTTCGTGTATATGTCTCCAAGTGGGAGATTGTTGGGGTTTGTGGATCCAATGCACGATAATAAGTTGAAGAAGATTAATGAGAGAAAAGAGTCATAGTGGGAACAAGCAGGTCAACAATAGCAAGTAGCTACAGGCAGAGTTACGGTCGACTGCACACCCGACCGTCCTGCTCGTTGTTGCAACCCTGTACACTTCAAGGAAGGACCAGTCAACCACGCAGTCGACCATCCTACTCTCTGTTGGATCGTTGTACACTCGTATGACAGTTGCGGATGACCGTCCCAAGTTACGATCGACTGCGCGACGCTGATTAATCTGACTGAGATTAAATCTTATGAAACTTATATATATTGTATTGAGTACGATTTTATGGTTATGAGAAAAAAGAGAAAAGACAAAGAGAGATCTATCAACCGTTAGAGAGAGAGAGAGAGGGGGGGAGATAGAGAGAAACCAAACATATTGAGAGTGAGTTCTTGAGAGATTTGTAAACTTCTTCATATTTTTAGTGGAAATTGCAGGAGTGCATCTGCGCAGAAAAATAGCTATTGCATTGGGTGAATCTTAAAAAAATCTCGTGTGTTGGTTTTTGTTCTCTATTCTCTTACTTGTGATTATATTGTTTTACATCTCGTTGGTGAGTTATTCCGCAGTTAAAATCCAACAAAATTTACATTGAACTTGTGTAATACCTGAAAAGGAACTTTTTGTGTACCATATAGGTCAGCCAAGACAAAATTTTGTTTGCAATTACAGGATCTTTCTGTGAAATAAAATGCTTGTGCTCCACCTTTTTCTTCGACAAAGGAAAATCCGCTTTGGTCTTTACCTCCTAGTAAAAAGTTGTTCGCTTGCTTAAGAAATCAAATGATCTCTGTATGACGACATCAGTGCTAGAAAATTGCGTCTCTGTCTATGCGTTATTTACTACTTGTTTTACTCTTTTTGGGGAGTCGAATCCTCTAAAGTAAGAGCAAAGTAATTTCCGTTAATATATAAAAAAATGATTTTATTTTTTGAAAGTGTATTAAAGAAGAAATTATGTCTATACATACGTTTTGCCGGTTCGGTTTCCCATCATTTTCACTTGTTCATCAGCATTACTACAACTGATCTTCACAAACCAACAAGCTACTTCATATCAACCTAAACATGCGAGGGTTTCATGAATCGATTCTTATGTAGATATCATGTCACTATCTAACAACGAAAGATATGCCCATACCCAAAGTTCTAGCTTCAATTGTCATTCTATTTCCTCGAAGTACATTTTGTAGTTTAGAAGGTAATTTCGACTCAAAGGGCCAGTTCTATTCTTTTAGAAAATTAAATTATCAATGTACTTCCAGAAACCAGTAAGTTTTCCAAAAACTAATCTTTAGAAAGTACATTAATTTTCAACCACCACAATTACGTAACGAATGCAAATAAAGTGTACACTCTTAATTTCCCAAAAACATTTTAAAGTAAAAGTATACACAATATTTTCGAAGCAACGTTACGTCAAAGGTTATTGCACTCAAATTGATTAATCTACACACTCGATCTGATCATTTTCTGTTATTAAATTGGATAAAATTGTGGTCTATGAGATCATGCACAATTATCTAATCCTGGTAGAAGCAAGCATGTATTCTACAAAGTTTTTTTCTTTTTTTTTTCTTTTTTGATATATCGGATAGAGCCAAAAGGCTCCAGCCATCAAAAAATATATAAATCAATAAAAACAGTTAAGTTACAGACAAATAATCAATGGTTTTACAAGGAGTAAAACAGAAAAAGGAATACAAAAAAGGACACAAAATCGAATGTAAAGCACACCAAACAGAGGGCTGTGAGATAACAGAATCGCCACACCGAAAAAAAAGAAGGGGGCGGAGCAAAACAGCCGGGAAAACCAAATAAACTGATGAAGCCAAGCATCCTTGCCGAGCCCTAAAGAAGAACATGACGAAACGCCCGAGACATGAGCCAGGCGGCCAAACCTCCCCACACGAAGACAACCAACTCCACTAGCAGATCAAGGGAAACTCAAGTAGCACAACGGAGGCAAAACTGGCTGCCTACACCACGGAACGCAAAGAAGAAGCCAAAACTCAACTGAGCACGAGCTAAAGAGCTGACACAGAAGCTGCATTCCTCGCAAGAATACGGTCTCTCACTCGAATCTGCGAATTATAAAAGACTTTTTTTTTGTATCTCCGCCTCACGGGGGGAGAAGCTACGTTCACCGATGGGGGTGAAGTAGGCGCAAGGTCAGAAGCTTTTTTTTTTTTTTGTCAATCGATAAAGTTGTTATACTTAACAGTGCATCAAGTGGGATTATCTTCGCTGCTATTTTAGATTTCTTAAAACTTACTGTCACCTTGTATGTTCTTTGACTTTCTTCTTATAGTCTTTGATATTAGTTGGAATTTTTTCACTAATTCCTTTATCTTAATTAGTTGATAATCAAACAATTAGCGATCTAAATGGATCACATAATTGTTAGGATTTCCTACTGAATTTATGCGACACGATCACTATAAACCACCAAGTAAAATATATAATATATCAAACAAAACACACAAAAGCACACAATTTTATCTCAGTTTAGCTATACCCAATCCTGAAGAGATATAGCCGATATGATATTCAACTAGAGAAAATACAAGAGTCATAACTACTCTCACTAAGAACATATCTATCTCTCAAGCCTTACTAGAATATACCTGTTGTTTATAATTAGAAAACCTCTCAAACTCTCTTCAATAAAGTACTATTTCTCTTGCTCTTCTTAGTGCCGTTACAATGATATATATAGAGATCTATATAAATCCTAAGCTTAACCTTGATACAGTAATCATCTGATGTGTTCTGAAGAAATAATCATACAATAAGAGCTGTACGATCTAACTTGGAGAAGATTTTGGGTTTCAATTGAATCACTAAGACTTGGCCCAATCAGCTGCTGTTGCCCAGACACAGTCGACTGCCCGACACAAGTCAGAGAGCAACAGCGGTTGACTGCCCAAATGACAGTCGATTGTCCCTGCCTTTCTGCAACTGTTGTGTTGTGTCGTTCTATTGTGCCTGCTTCCCTTCTCGCTTCGAATCATCGCTTCAATCCCTCTCCTAGCATCGCCGTATATTCTTCACATTTTATTTGTATGCAAAACATATAAATCCAACAATATATAACACCTTCAAAAATGTTGGAAATATATTCTAATACATTTTTTAAAGTTAATTATTGTAATGCCCTCCTTCCATTAATGAGAAAATAGCAGAACTAAGGAAATAAAGAAAATGTATTACTACTTAAGGTTACACTTACATCATAAAAACATAAAATCCTTGAGTGCACAAGGCAAAGTAGGATATTTTTTTCTTCCGCTAAACCCAAACCACGATATATGTAAATTAAGTAGTAAATGAAACACAATGAGCAAAGTAAAGTTCCTAAAACCTTTTCTAGTACTTCTTCCTAGTCGCTTCGTCCTTGCCCCGAAGTCTCCTCCCCTCTCTTCCCTCAAACTTACTTATTTAAATTCAATTAAGATACATTGACATCAAGAAAAAAATAGTAAAGAATTATCATTTAGCACATTAATAACAAGAAGGGGCGGAGCTATGTGGGGGCCGGTGAGGCCTAGATTTTTTTTTGAAAATCTCCCTAAATTTATTGATTTATTTTTTTAAAACCCTATTAAATCTATTAAGCTTTACGATTTGCCCCCTCTCCTAACAATTATAAAAAAGCCCTTATATATTTATATATAGTTATATGATTTTTCCTTGCCCCTATAAAATTGTCTTGGCTTTGCCCTTACAATGTGACTCGAGATAACGAAGCGATTAGATGTTGTTGCTGCTAATTTTAGTGCCGGAGTGAGCATATGTGAATTCTTTTATTAGATGGATAAAGCTGAGTTTTGTGCTGTCGATCAAGATCTTGATATGGTTGATTTGAACAGTTGGGAACACATGAGAACTTGCAAAAACTCGTACATCAGAAGTTATTTTGCTGTAAGGCCCCCTTAACTCTTAATTCAATTTTTTTCCTCATACAATTGTACGTAAATTTTAGTGAAATATAGTGTTTTATTGAGTATAAAGTGGTTGATTTTATTTTCAGCAGTAGGTGTGAACATTCAAAGATAGATTTCCAATTATATAGAGGGAAAGTTAGACTCTTTCATTACATCAGGCATGTTACATGTGTTCTTATCTCCCATTATACTTTCTTTTGAGTTAATCCCTATAGTTATTTACCTCAATATGTAATGTTTCATTATATTTTTTCTACAGTGTTGGATTACATATTTATTATTCATATTTAAATAATTATCCAAAACTACACTTACTAATGTAGGATGCAAGACAAAAATAATATTTTGTCTTTCCAACTTAATAAGGCAATTTCTGCATGTGCACGACGTCAAAGATTTGAAATATAGTGGCGAAAAAGGCATCGTCCATTGAGGACACTGCTGACTTCAGATCCACATAAAATTGCACGTTCGATAAGAATTCTAAAGTTAAAATAAAAACGTTTGCGACGTACTATGGCAATTGATTTGCTTACCCATACATCTAAAAGGAGTGTGACCTTCAACCTAAATACTTTAGATCAACACTCTGAGTTAATTAGAAACGTCCATCAAGAAAACATGTCAACAGTGAGTGATGCAGCAAATGAGAGACATGAAAGAAATTCAGCGACATACAATGCTTGGTGTGTTGGTGAATCATCAACAGTGGGTAGACCATCTTTGGTATCAAATGATTTGAGCAGTAATAATGATTGGTGTGTAGGCGAGCCATCAAACGGACGATCGTCATCTTTAACAATTCAAAATGAAGATATACATGATGATGGTAAGTTCAATGTACTGTACTGTAATGCATAAACTATTAATAGTATGATATCTCTCTCCTACAATTCAAGACATTATTAATTATCTCATTTATATAATTCTTTATAAAATTGGTTGTACAGCATGTTCCGCTCAGATTGGTCATGCAATTGTAATTGAAAGAGGTGAAGATGCAGAGCTCATAAGAAGTAAGAATATTCGGTATCTATATATGGTTTAAAACTATTAAATAATTTTATAACTGAATTATAAAATGACTGAAATTCTTTTTAATAGGTACGACGAGAACATATAAACTAAATATCGAGTGAAGTTCATACTTAGGCAAGCAAGATGTTGAGTGTAGTAGTTGTCATGCTCAAATGTGGATTGGAGAGCGTTCTTCTACAACATCAATCAGTCGTCCATGCTTTCAAATGTGTTGTAGAGAAGGTTTAGTTACTTTACCTTTCTTGTCAACATCACCCCAGCTTATTATGGAGCTTCTTGATGGAAAATATGACACACCTCACTCAAAATTCAAGGATCTTGTTAGAATTTATAATTCATTATTCTCCTTCACATCAATAGGAGGAAAAATTGACTTGCGGGTCATGGATGGTAGGGGTCCATATATTTTCAAGATAAGTGGATCAAATTATCACCGTATTGGTTCTCTTCTTCCAGTTGAAGGGGTCAAACCCAAATTTGCACAGTTGTATATACATGATGGTCTATACGAGTTGGATCAACATACAAATCATGCAAAAAATATGGGTATCAACAACATAGATAGAGAAGTTATGGAGAAACTACAAAATTTGCTGAATGAAGTTAATCCATACGTAAAGATATTTCGACGTGCAAGAGATCTACTTCGACCACCAGGAGAAAATTTACATCAACATAATTTGTCGATGAATTTGAGAATACGCATCATAAATGAGAGGGCACATGATGGTCGACAGTATATTTTACCTTCCTGTGATGTGGTTGCTCCTCTCATGGTCTGTGATGGCTCAGAGAATGTGAGTAAGAGGGATATCGTAGTATGCACGGAAAGTAGATCCTTACAAAGGATATTTGAAACACAACCATGTTACATGTCTCTGCAATATCCATTGTTGTTTCCATTTGGTGAGGAAGGATGGAGAATTGACATTAAATTTAAAGATGGAAGGCACGTTGGTCGAAAAACAACTGTATCTATTTGAGAATATTATGCATTTCGCTTGCAATCACGCAGATGTGAGGATAATGTCCTATTAAGAAGTGATCGACTAACTCAACAATATTTTGTTGATTCATATGCCGCAATAGAACAAAATCTTCTCAACTGGATGAGGATGAATCAAACAAATATACGGAATGAGCTGTTATGTGGTCTTCAAGATGCATTCATCACAGGGGAAACAGAAGCAGGGGCAGTGTGTAGACGATATGTTCTTCCGTCTTATTTTACTGGGGGACCGCGAGATATGTATCAACAGTTTCAGGATGCTATTGCAATATGTCGTTGGGGTGGAGCACCCGAATTTTTTTATAACTTTCACACGTAATCCTAAGTGGACCGAAATTATTGAATCACTACAGTGTTTTCCAAATCTAAAACCCGACGTTAGACCAGATATTGTTACCAGAGTGTTCAGGCTAAAATTAAAGGAGCTTATGAAAGATATCAAACAACGAAAAATATTTGGATCAACTATTTCAGGTACAAAATCTAACAAATTTAACCATTTTAAATTGAATTTTAATAAAAGGAATGAAAATTAGTAGAATTTGACTTATATTTCAAATGAGCATATTTTAAGAAATCTATTTATTTTTGTTGAAAACATATCTACATGTAATTGAATTTTAGAAAAGAGGGTTTCCTCATGCTCACATCTTGATTACTGTTCGAAGAGAAGAAAAGATTGCCTATATTGAAGATATTGATAGATTAGTATCCACTGAAATTCCAGATAAGGAACAATTTCCCGAAGCTCATGCAATTGTGCTTTGGTCTATGATTCTTGGGCCATGCGGGGAGTACAATCCAACATCTCCATGTATGGAGAATGGTGTGTGCACAAAAAGATATCCAAGACAATTTATAAATGAAACTATTATTGATAAGCACGGGTATGTTCAATATCGACGTCGGGATGACGGTCAGACGTTTGTAATAGGTAGTCACAATCCGAAGGTTGTTGACAATCGATGGGTGGTACCCTACAATTCAGATATAACAACAAAATATGATGCTCATATCAACATTGAGATTTGTGCCAATCCTAAGTTGCTCAAGTACCTTTACAAGTATGTGCATAAAGGTCATGATAGAACTACAATAATTATAGAAGACAATGGAAATCCTGTCCCGGGAAATTCCGAATCTCATTACAAACCAGTTGATGAAATTCAGCAATATTTAGATTGTCGTTATGTCTCCTCTGTCGAAGCATGTTGAAAATTTTTTGAATTTAGTTTGCATCGTCATCATCCTCTAGTGGAACGTTTACAGTATCATCTAGAAAATCAACAATGTCTATTTTAATGAAAATGCTAACTTGGCCGATGTTGTCTCAAGAGCTGAATATCAGAAGATGATGTTAGATGGTTGGTTTGAGGCTAATCAGGTCCATGAAGATGCTCGAGATCTTACATACTCTAAATTTCCAGAAAAAAGGGTATGGAAACCGGTGGATAGGAAGTGGTCAAAAAGATTTCGTGGTCTCGCAATTGGAAGGCTATACTATGCACCTCCAACTGTAGGAGAGAGGTTTTATTTACGGATGTTTTTGTGCATGGTATGTGGAGTGACTAGCTATGAACATTTAAGAACCGTGAATGGAGTGACCTATCATAATTATCAGTCTGCATGTTGTGCACTTGGGTTGCTAGAGGATGACAACAAATGGCACCAGGCACTAACTGAAGCAACCTCTTTTGCATCAGGTCGTTGGCTCAGGATTTTTTTTGCTTCGATATTGATGTTTTCTGAGCCAACTAATCCCATTGATTTATGGAACAAACATTGGAGCAAGATGATATATTGCATAGATGTAGGACTGAATCACATGATTTTGAATTAGAACTGACAGAAAACCAGTTGAAGAATTTAGTTCTTTCAGATATTGAAAGTATTTTGAATCAGAACAGACGATCTCTTAAAGAATTCTCATCACTCCCATTTCCTGAGGATGTACATGTACATGCCATTCAAAATCGACAGATACGCGATGAATTGTGTTGTGAGGTCGACGAGTCGAAACAAGAGTTTGAGCAGTTATTTCATAGGTTGACACATGAGCAAATTCAGATATTGGAAGTCGTGGTTTCAGCGCACTCAAGTAATAGGGGCGGTGTTTTCTTTGTGCATGGTAGCGGCGGTACAGGAAAAACATTTTTATGGAATACATTAGTTGCAAGGTTTCGAGCGGAAAGAAAAATAGTCCTTGCTGTAGTTTCTTCTAGAATAGCTGCTCTGTTATTACCTAGAGGTCGCACTGTGCATTCGAGGTTTCGTATTCCAATAAAAGTCCATGAAACTTCTACATGTTCTATCTTTCAACAGGATGATTTATCTCAACTCATTCAACAAGCAGATTTGATCATTTGGGACGAAGCGCCAATGATGCATCGCCATGCATTTGAAGCTATTGATCAAACTTTTAAGGATCTAATAAAGTTTAATAATGAAAGTGCAGCTGATGACGCATTTGGCGGAAAAGTTGTTATTCTCGACGGGGACTTTCGACAGATTTTGCCTATCGTGCCAGTAGGTGGGCGACCCCATATTGTAACTGCATCATTACAAAGGTCACATATTTGGTCTTCATGTAAAGTGTATGAGCTGACGAAAAATATGAGATTGATGGGGAGTTCACTCGATCAAGCTACCAAGAATGAACAAGAGACATTTGCAAAGTGGATTTTAGATGTGGGAGAAGGTAAAATTCCAGGTGAATCTAATGCTGGATGTTCTGCAAAGGATTGGATACAAATACCAAATGACCTTCTAATTAAAGTTGCAGATGGTCTAAAGGGTTTGATAGATTGGATTTATCCTAATATTGAATCTAGATATAATGACCCAACATTCCTTGAAAAACACGCCATTCTAGCACCTACTAATGAAGAAGTTGATGCCATTAATTCTCATATTTTGTCTATGGTTCTTAGACAGATTGTCAACTACTTAAGTGCAGATTCAGTCGAACATACCCCGAATGGTACTAATGAGCAGGATATGCATCCGCCGAAATTTCTACACACAATTAAGATAAGCGGGCTACCAAATCATTGTTTAGAATTGAATCAAGGAGTACCAATTATATTGTTGAGAAATTTGAATCAGTCTATGGGATTTTGCAATGGAACACGTCTTACTATTCATGCTCTGGGAGAACATATTATTATAGTAACAATTATTACAGGAAGGTGTGCATGTGAGACAGTTGTGATTCAAAGAATGAGCATGTCGCCTACAAAAACCAGATGGCCTTTTGTCCTTAGAAGAAGACAATTTCCTATAAAGTTGGCATTTGCTATGACAATAAACAAGAGTCAGGGCCAAACTCACCATAGTGTTGGGGTCTATCTTAAAAAACATGTGTTAACGCATGGTCAATTGTATGTAGCACTATTGCGTTGCACTTCCCGTTCTGGCTTGAAGATATTGCTGACAGATAACTCAAATGATCCCCAAAAGACAAATGATCGTACACGTAATGTGGTATATCAAGAAGTTCTTCAAGAAGTGCATAACTCCATGATAATCAATTGAAAGATAAATGTCATCAACAATCTAATAATATTTAAATGATTAAATAGTATTTATTGGCACACAATTTTTTTATATTTTAAGAATCTCATAATGTCATCTTAGTAGAGTTTATCAAAGCCTTATTTATTCTTTTTTCTTTTATGTATCGTCTTATATCAATTCGTATTGGTTCATGCTGCTATATAAATAATTATTTTTTAATGTGATGCACCTAACTAAATTTTCATTTCATATTTTTTTTAATGTAGGCCGACATATGATGTTAATGTGTCACGCCCTACTTCCCAAAAATACGGAATACGAGCGCGTGACAAATCCTAGCGAATAATTTTCATCATTTATGAGCTGTAGGATCGACTCAGCATTATAACAAGAATATAACAAAACGTACACAACCACGCATGCATGAATAATTTATTAAGCCACAGAAAACAATTGAAACAAATAATACTATCTCAAATAGTTTTCAACTCTGGATCAAAAGATAAAACTCGGGAACATAAGCCCGTTACAAGTTTTTAAGTAGCAAAGAAATAAATAACTTAAAGAAAACAAATAATTTAAGCAAATCCTTTCTCCATGCGAAGCCTAAAATGTCTGCTCACCAATTCCAGTAGGCAATTCATCTCCAAAGTCTGTTTATATAAATATAAAAAGGGAAAAAAGGGAAAATAAGATAAACGCCCTCAGTGCAAGTTAGGGCCGCAAATAGTAAAACAAGTACAAGAATATGGAACAAGATTTGGAATCAATAATGTAATAGGGATGCAACAAGTAGTGGGAATTCAAGAACTAGCTAGCAAAAAGATAACTCAAGCGACAAGGTTGGAAAACAAGTACTAGTAGTAAAACAAGTGGCTAGTGAACATGTAATGGTATCAAGCATCAAGTAACAAGTATCACGTATAAGTGTCGAGTAACAAGTAACAAGTCTCATGTGTCAAGTTGTCAAGTACAAGTATCAAGTAGTAAGTGTCAAGTATTATGCTCAAGTATCAAGTCTCATGTATCATGTCATCAAGTATCAAGTAAGCATGTGTTATGTTCAAGTATCATGTATCAAGTCTTGTAGTTATTACTATTTAGGTAGCACTTCGTGCCATCCTTTTATCACATGGTTGTTACAGTCAATGCAATTTCGTTTAGGCCTAATGGTGGATTTTATAGAGCGGTGTACTCAGGTCATGTAGGAAATACGAGCATGTGATCAAACTATGGGCTCTAGTGGTGGCCCCCGTAGGCTCTAGAGGTGGCCCCCGTCAACCCTTGACGTGACACTTAATTCTACGTGGCACTTAGTTCCATCTGATCGCAAATACATATCATGTAATCATATAATGGGCTCTAGAGGTAATCCCTGCAAGCTCTAGAGGTGGCCCCCATCAATCCTTGACGTGGCACTTAGTTCTACGTGGCACTTAGTTCCATGTGATCGCAAATACATATCATGTAATCATATAATGGGCTCTAGAGGTGGCCCCCGTAGGCTCTAGAGGTGGCCCCCATCACCCATGACGTGGCACTTAGTTCCATTTAACGTAAAATCATGGGAAACACGGGCCCCCTTTTGAATACACTTACCTGTATTGTCCACTACTATGGTCTTTCCCTTAAACCCCGACTTGTTATTTATTATTATCATCAAGCAAGCATGAAAGTGTGCGAAACAAGTCAAGTAAACATAATCAAGAACATGTAACAAGTCTAGGATAGGCAGGATACACGTTCGAGGGTCAAAACAAATAAAGTATCAAGAACAACAAGAATTCCAAATCTGGACAGCATGATGTTGCTGCACCAAAACTGCGATTCCCGTTGCTACAAGATAACAAATGTGGATCCGTCAAAAGGTATTGAAACTAGACTCATTTCCGGTTCCAACGCATATAATTAAGGTACATAAAAGTTGTGGTAACATATGTCAAAACAACAAACGATACAACATTTGTGTTCAACCAGAATTTGTAAAACTGAGTTTATACATATGAAACAGGGTTAAAACTTCATTAATTAATTCTGAGAAAATTTGGAAATATTCTCTAGGGTTTCCAGTAATAGCATGAAAAATTTCAAGTCATTTACTTAATGGTAGTATAGTTAAAATAATTGTAAACTAAAGAGGTGCAACAGTTTTTGTGAATCTGCGACTACCGACACAGCAGCAGTAAAACTGCGAGATCTCCTAGACCGTAACTCAGAATTCAAAAATTCTGGATGTTATTGGAAACTAAACACTTAGGGCTACATTTCATATTCATGAATCAAGTTCATATTTTGATTTAATCGGGTCGAAACAGCAAGTAAAGGCAAGAACAAGAACAGCAGCAAGTGTGAATTTCTTCTATGTACAAGTTGCATGATAAATGACTATTATGAGTCTAAATTAGTGTGTCATACAAATACGGATGCATTGTTGATCAAATCAGCAAGTCACATGTATTTCTCAACTCTAAAGAATGTAAGATCAGCACAATACGTCATACAATATGCGTCTACAAGTCAAGGGGTTCATGTTCAAGTAATTAGGAGATAAAATGGTCCAACTAGTTTTGTAAATATATCAACGAAGGTTTGTGACTCTTAAGATTTTGGAATCGATGAGGAATAATTTAAGATCAATAAACGATGAGACAAGGAGTCACAACTACGATCTATTTGCAGTATTTTCAATTAAACACCTGTACTAGACTAATAATTTGTACAAGAAGAATACTTGCCTTGGGGAGTAGTCGACGAATCCGATGGAGAGTAACGGAGATGGATCCCGACACGGATCTTGACAGCGATCAAGATCGAAGGAGAATCGACGGTCGAGATCAGATCTGGCTGATGATGATGATCAGATCTGGATATGATCTGATCACGATCTTGATGAAATCATGTGGCCCAGATTGATTTGATAAATCTCTCCTATTTCCCTCCTTCTCAGCGATAGCCAGGGAGAGAGAGCAGCGGCGGTGGCAGGCGGCGACCGGTGGCGTGATTGCGACACCCACAAAAGGCAGCGATGACTGCGATGATGATGGCGACGCTGCGGTCGGGAAGCGATGGTGGCGGCGATGGGGAACGACGCTCTGTTTTGGGTTCAAAAATGGGGGAGCGAAGGAGAAATGGAGAGGCGAAGCTACTGGGTTTCTGGCTTGGACGAGGCGGTGGGTGAAGCTGTCGACGAAGGGCGACAACAGCTATGGGGAGATGCAGTGGCGAAGCTAATGGGTTTGGGGGTGAGGTGAGGCGAGGTTGATGGGTTTCGATCGAGGAGGAAGACGAAGGGTAATGGCGAAGTGATGGGGGTCGGTGGGGGAGATGACAAAGAAGACGATGGTGGATGGAGGTCGAAGGCTAAAGTGATGGGAAATCGGAGAGCGGCGATATAAGGTGGGGAAGATGATGAACAGTGGAAAAATTCTTGGCGGCTGGATTAGTTTAGGGTTGAACAGTAATAGGGTATTAGGGTTAAGGTTAAGTAGGTTTAGGGTTATATAGAAGGGTTTTGGGTTATTGGGTTATTGGTTAGCGGATTTGAGTAGGATCCAACAGGAGATTGAGTCCAAATTAATCAATAATTAGGGAACATGAAATAGATGAGGTGAACAATCAACTCTTCATGAAGAACGACAAATCAGCGCAGATACGAATAATGAAATTGAAATAAATATTGGCATAAAAATTTAGTTGAAACAAATGAAATAATTTTATTAGAATTGGAACAAAATACAGATCTCAAATTGATGGATAGTGCACAAGGAATGTAAATACATTAGAAAAATACAGATATGGGAAATAGAAGTTACATCATGTGTGGAGAATTCCGTTGCTCGGTAATGTGATTCCATATTGAAATTACTAAAATATTTTTATACAACAATGTTGAAATTAGTACACGTTTTTTTTTTTGGTTTTGTATTTACGTAGCTATAAACAATAGTTGTTTAAAAAATAAATTTTGCATTTTAACTATTTGGATTGGACTCTTTTATTATCGTGCACAATTTATTTAAGCCATATGTTGTATATATAATTGTGATTTAGGTATGAAAGATTATTGTGATTGAGTTTGGATGTGCCTTATTATCATCAAACATTTGCATTTGAATATTGTGTTTTCTGTGCAAAGCTTTACTGCATAATTGTTGAATATTAATATGTTGGATTATAATTATACAGGAAAAAAGTTGTAAATATGGGGAGGTTCTACCGATTTTTTAAAAAAAATGTTATTGATGTTTTAATTTATCTTTTAGTAAAGTCTGTGCAATTTGCAAAGGGGATATACTAGTTATGATTTAACACATTAATAACAAGGAGGTGCGGAGCTATGTGGGGGCCGGTGAGGCCTGGACCTCTCAAAATTTTGAAAATCTTGCTAAATTTGTTGATTTATTTTTTAAAAACCCTATTAAATATATTAAGTTTTACGATTTGCCCCCTCCCCTAACAATTATAAAAAAACCCTTATATATTTATATATAGTCATATGATTTTTTGTTTTCCCTGATAAAATTGTCTTGGCTTTGCCCTTACAATGTGACTTGAGATAACGAAGCGATTAGATGTTGTTGCTGCTAATTTTAGTGTCAGAGTAAGCATATGTGAATTCTTTTATTAGATGGATAAAGCTGAGTTTTGCGCTGTCGATCAAGATCTTGATATGGTGGATTTGAACAGTTGGAAACACCTGAGAACTTGCAAAAACCCGTACATCAAAAGTTATTTTGGTGTAAGGCCCCCTCAACTCTTAATTCAATCACAAGGATTAAATTATGGTTTTTGGAAAATTTTTTTATCAACTTTAATTAGCTTGGAAATTCCCTAAAGGATTGCAGGTGGCTGTGATTACAAGTTTAATCTTGCTATTAACGGGCTTTGATGCAGTCGACTTTGCCCCATTGACCTGTTTACAAGTGAAATTACCATCTTGCCCATACTTCTTTTAAGATGCTTGCTGAGGAATGTACAATTCCAATAGAGCTGTCAACCGGCCGGGCCAGCCCAACACCTGGCCCAGATTTGGTCGAGTCGGAAGGTAGCAGGTCGGGCCACGGGGCATCAGGCCATTATTGGGCCGGACTGGTCGGACCAAACATTGAAGGGGGTATCTGAACCCGACGCGGTGCCCATGACCCAGGTCAAACCTATCGGGCAGACTAGCGGGTTGGTTAGGCCATTGTAAATTCTTAAAGTTTGTTTTTTTAATTTAATAAAATTATATGTGACTTTTAAATAAATTGGCTAAGTAGTTGAATTTGTTACCATTACAAATTTACATTTGCACGCTCCCAAACTCACCAAAGCAACAACAAAGAGTAATTTAAAAATATAGTTATATATCTATTTAGTGATGAGCTTCGGGTTAGGCGAGCGTGCTAGCAGGTTGGGATGGGCTGACTCGGGCCTACAAGCATGGAAAGGTGCCTAAACCCGCCTGCGACTATCGGGTCAAGTAGTTGGGAGGGCTTAGGTATGGCCGGGTAGAGCACGCCAAAATTTTAGGCCGAGTCTATTGGGTTCATTTGTCTTGCATACTCAATTCAAAGTGAAGAGAAGACTGTTAGGAATATGTCTTGTATACTAGTGGTTCAGATTAGAAGAAGATATGATGAAGCACTTAGGTCAAAGAAGTCGAAGAGAGTAGAAGTGAAGAAGTAGCAGTTGGCAGAGTGACGGACCGCAGACCTGACCGCACACCCGACTGCACACCTGATCGACCACTATACAGGGTTTTCCTGAGAAGGAGATAGTCGACCGCACTTGTGGGTGCAGTCAACCGACCGCGACGGCTGTGTTATTTTGGGCCTCGATTTGTTATGTCGTTTCAACCCAATCTTCTACTCCAAGTCAGATCGTACAACTCTTATTCAGTTACTTTTTCTACAAGATATATCGGACGACTGAGAATCAGGACTAAATTAGGGTTCTCTCTATTCTTCTTCTATTTATTGTAATCATCTCCAATATGAGAGATAGTACTTTATTGACATTATTTTTTCCATTGCAAAAAAAAGCTTGAGAGAGATAGTTCTTGGTGAGTGAGTTTAATTTCCTTTATTGAGTGAATCATTAACTCATCTCTTCTAGTTGAATATTATATCTCCTTATATTTTCCACCGGATTAAGCAAAAATTAACCGGGATAAATCCTCACTGTGTGTGGATCTATTTGTTTGGTTATTCGATTGACTCTACTCATCTACTTCGACATCCTTATTGCTCTAATCAGTTCCGTTGCGCCACCAAGGTGTTTGTAGATACCCCATCCCAACAAAGTGGTATTAGAGTTTTAGGTTGTCGAGTCCCTTGGTTAAGATGACAGGTCATAATATTTTGAAGATCAAGCAGTTCGATGGAATGATCAACTTCAATATTTGTAAGGTTGACATGTATGTTGTCCAAGTTCAAGAACGTCTACAGTTAGCCATTAAGAAGAAGTAAAAGCCATTCGATATGAAGGATGATGTTTGTGATGATATATTTGTGAACGAGTCGTAATTCTAATCCGATTATTATTGGTGGACGAGGTCAACTGCAGATTTCTTGATGAAACTAGCACGGCAAGTTTGTGAAAAAAACTCATAGCTGACTACTCTGGTTTGTCAATATTAGATCGGATGCATTAGAAGAGGAAGTTATTATGTTTGTCAATGAAGGAAGGTACCGATCTTCAAGTTCACATCACAGAGTTCAACAAAGTGCTATATGAAATACAGGCAATCAATGCAAATGTGAGTGAAGAAAATAAAACTTTCAATTTGATATATTCATTGTCGGATTCATACAAGCATTTGATCACTACAATGCTAGATGGTAAATCTGCCAAGGAAAGTATTACAGTAAATGGTGTAATCAAAGCACTGAAGGAAAATCAACATAGGAAGGAGACTCAGAAATTATCGTCTACTTCAAGTTGTCTAGCAGTGGAAGGTCCTTCAACTGGAAGTAATAGTGCATTGCAAAAGGATTCGATCTGTTGCCGATATTGCAAGAGATCAGGGCATATCAAGAAAGACTGTTGGAAATTGAAGAATTAGAAGAGCGCTAGGGATGACAATTCTGCCACAAATGTGGTCCACCCTTCTGAATAAGGTCATTTGTGTCTTCTTGTTTCACATTCATTAGAAGTGGATTCTAGTTGGTTTCTTGACTTATGGATTTCTGCTCATATTTGCTCCGAGAGGGAGTTGTTTGCTACTTATAAGTCTACTACAGGGCGTTGTGTGAGAACAGAAACTAGAGAGACTTATAATGTAATAGGTGAGGGGACAGTTGAGTTGAAGGTACCAGATCTAAAAATGTTCACTCTAAGGGAATTCTTGCATATTTCTCAGCTGAAACGCCTTGGGAATTCTTAAAGCACGGGATTGTAGGTACATAGCTCGACGTGGAGTTCTGTCTGTTTTTCAAGGCCGTTGTAAGGTGATTAGAGATATAAGAGTGGTTGTACCAAGCCAAAAACATCTCTACAAACTTTGGGGAATACAAAATATTGTGCAAGTGTTGATACTTTTCCCATTATTCCCACAATTTCATCTAGTTTGCCGCAACTAGCATTATCGAAGCGAGACCACGACGTTCAAATATCGTCAAGAGGTGGAGAGTGCCTCGATGTAGGTGGAGTTCGCATGGAGGTTGGCAACTCCGTGATAACGCATACTGCGATGTGCCTTTGAGGGGGTATACTGATTGGTGAGATTGAGTAGAAGATTTGTTCAACTAGTAGAAGAAACTATTGTTCAAGTATGATTCGCAAGTGGAGTTTAGTAGAGTTTGGAGATGAGTAATCACATCATATTGATAGCACTCGTATGCAATCCAAAGTGGAGGTTGTTAGGAATATGTCTTGGATACTCGTGGTTCATATTAGTAGAAGATACGATGAAGCACGGAAGTTGAAGCACTCAAAGAGAGTAGAAGTGAAAAAGCAGCTGTTGGCAGAATGACGAGTCGACCGTCCAAGGTGGCAGTCAACCGCACACCATACTGAATGTACAGGGTTTTCCTGAGAATGGGATAGTCGACCACACTTGTGGGTGCAGTCAACCTACTGTGGCGGCTGTGTTATTTTGGGCCTCGATTTGTTAGGTCGTTTCAGGCAAATCATCAACTCTATGTCAGATTGTACGACTCCTATTTAGTTACTTCTTCTACATGAAATATTGGACGACTGAGAACCAGGACTAACATAGGATTCTTTCTATTCTTTTTCTATTTATTGTAATCACCTCCAATATGAGAGGTAGTACTTTATTGACATTTTTTTCTTATTGATAAGAGATGTTTGAGAGAGATAGTTCTTGGTGAGTGAGTTAAATTTCTTATATTGAGTGAATCATCAACTCCTTATAATTTCTTCTAGATGAATGTTATATCTCCCTATATTTCCCTTCGGATTAAGCGAAAGTTAACTAGGATAAATCATCGTTGTGTTTGTGTTGGATTGGTGGATCTATTTGTTGGTTATTTGATTGACTCGTCTCATCTACTTCGACATCCTCATTACTCTAATCAGTTCCGCTGCGCCACCTGGGTGTTTGTAGAAAACCCATCCTAACAAAGACGATGAAGTGATCGAGGAATCGAGGTGATCGAAGCGGAGTGGAAGCAAGTCAAAACAAGCACTAGAAATTACTGTAACCCAGAAGCAGAAATTATTATAGCAGTCGACCGCACTCGTGTGCAGTTGGCCGCACAGTCGACTGTACTCCTCTTGGGATTGGAATATGAAAGAGGACAATCGACCACACTTGTATGCAGTCAACCTAGCGCGGTTGAATCTGTTTTTCGGGTACGGATCTGGGTGATTCGTTGGAAGCCCGAACATTCTCTTTAAGTTAGATTGTACAACTCTTATAGTAGGGATATTTTTTCATAAATATCTAACGGCTATTGTATCAAGATATCAAACTAGGATTTATATATATATATATATATATATATATATATATATATATATATATATATATATATATATTGTAATAGTTTCCTTTGAGACAAGAGAGAGAGAGTACTTCATTGAAGAGAGTTTGAGAAGTTTTCATATTATAAACAACTAGTATTTTCTGGTGAGGTTGGAGAGATGGTCGTTGTGAGAATTGTAATATTCTTGTATTTTCTCTAGTTGAATTTCATCTCTGTTATTTCTCCACTGGATTAGGGTTTGGCCTAACCAGGACAGAATTATGTGCTTTGGTGTGTTTGATGAGATCTTTTTTTTTAAAAATTTAAGGAAAAGGTGGAGTATGGCCACCCTGTTTTATTAATAAGGAGTTAATAAAATAAACTCAGAGTACTGAGCCAAATACAAAGTCTACAATACATGAAAGAAACATAAATCCTCCGCTAGCATAGGGGGTGGGACAACAGGAAGGTACATATATGCTTTTACAGAAGAACATCAAAGTATCTAACTCTCCCCAACAAATGTACTACACAACACAACAAACTCCCCCTAACAAAGCCCTGGGGTGGTGGGGATCTATCCACAGTCCAACCACGTCACTTAGTTGATCGTCACTCCGATATCGATCTCCTCGTCGTCGTACTCCTCGATCTGGAAGACACTGGCAATTCTCCCACGAGGACCTGTTGCAGCGACAAAAGCCCAAAATGAAATAAGATGCATAATGTGAGTTAAATTACCTGAAATACTATTACTAATCCCACGGAAGTAACAGTTATTCTTATCAAGCCAAATGACCCAAGTCGTTGCAGCCATAGCAATAAGCCAGACCTCTCTCATAGAACGTCTCTCGTTCGCGAACTTAGCGCCGACCCAGAGGTCTTCGTATTTACTTTGGTAGTCTCATGTACCCAGGGCACTAAGTACCTCAACAAGGACCACTTTGCTCCTAGGGCACTCCAGGAATAGATGGTCCCTAGTCTCAGGCGTCGCATTGCAGAGCCCACAGATAGTGTCCGTGTTCAGTTGATGTTTAGCCAGGTTCTCTCTAGTTAGGATGGCATCATTCAGAACCAGCCATAGGAAGATTTTTATTTTCAGCGGTGTTTTCGCCTTTTAGATGATACCGGACCAATTCGGGCGACATCCCCTAAAATGAATACGGTTATATAGGGAGCAAACAGTGAAGGTTCCATTCTTCTCGATATCCCAAGATTTCCTATTTGGTCCATGAGAGCACTCAACTTTGGATCTGGCTATGTGGGACTGAAGCTCCATGAGTCTAAACTGAGAGCCCGAGTCCAGAGTTTGTTTAAAGGCCGGATTCCAAGAGTTTCTTTTCCAAGTTGCTGCAAATCGTGCAGTGCGGGTGCGATGCCTGATCATACAAATCGGGAAACAGACCTCTAAGGGTGTGATCACCACACCACTTATCCCCCTAGAATCTGGTGAGTCTGTCGTTTCCAATATAGGATGTCACACAACTATTGAATGGTTCATAGACCTTAGCAATTCCTCTCCAGAACCAGGAAACGCGTGGACCCACCTTAAAGCCCAGCTTCCTCGTTTCATTCCCATGCATGTATGTCTGAAAGAAATCCTGCCACCCTTCTCCATTAGGATGGAAAATTTTCCACCACCACTTACCTAGTAGCGCGATATTCATATCACAAAGGTCAATGATACCTAGGCCTCCATGTCTTTTCTTCATGCACACTTTTTCCCATCTGATTAGATGATATCCGCCTTTTGCACCTTTCCATAAAAAAATGTTTTCGGATGCAATCGATTCTCTGAATAACCCATCGTGGCATTTCAAAGAAGGACATATAGTATGTTGGTAGGTTGGAGAGGACTGCGTTGATAAGTGTGACTCTCCCTCCTAGGGACAACGCTTTACCTTTCCAACCCGCTAGGTGGTTCTCCACCCGATCAATGATGGGTAGCCAATTCACCTTCTTGAGTTTCCCCGATCTCAACGGGGGCCCCAGGTATTTAATGGGGAAATTGTCGATGGTGCAGTTTAGTATCCCAGCATGGTCCTGTGCCTCCTCAGGAGTAAGGTCAATGGGAATAATAGCACTTTTGTGGAAGTTAACCCTGAGTCCAAACCATGCTTCAAAACTATAGAGAATTCCTTTGAAAATGATTGTTTCCCCGACATTGCCGTTTCCAAACACAAGGGTGTCGTCTGCATACTGAAGGATTGAGCAGCCTTGGTAACTCCCTCCATTTGCCACCAGTGAGATCCAGCCTACCCGTTTGCATTTACTCATTATAGACCGCAAACCGTCTGCCACAATGGTGAACAGAAGAGAGGAGAAGGGGTCTCCTTGTCTAAGGCCCCATTTGCACGAAAATGGTTGGCCGGAAACCCCATTCACCATGATGGCAGTCCTACTGGTGGTGAGACACTTGTGTATCCATCTGACCCACCTTTCCCCGAATCCCTTACCAGCCAAGGTTTCCAGGAGACCTTCCCATTCAACCGAGTCATACGCCTTCTCGAAGTCCAGCTTCAGAAGATAGCTTTTAGCATTTGTCCTGTGGCATTGATGGATGGTTTCTTCAGCGGTAGCAATACAATCCTGGATACATCGCCCTTTAATGAATCTCGTTTTCTCTGTAACACCCCGAATTTCAAATAAGGATAAATTCGAGATTTACAGGATCTTTACTTCACTTCGTACAATTTTACAAGGAAAATTTAAAACTTTTTCAATAGTACATCAGAGTTGAATTACATCTTAACTTTACACAGCGGGATAATGAAATTTATAATAAATCATTTACAACATCTTTAAAATAAAAGCAGCATCAGCATATCCACTTCATAGCTTCATGTATGGTCTTTTACCTGCATGTTAATCTGTGGGCTCGTCAGTTACTTACAACTGACGAAATGTTATACACGGCTATCCTCTCTATGCCGGGAATAGTATAACGATCTCATACTTTAACAAATCACACAAAAGATTGAATGAACAAGTAAAGTGTCAAAAGTGATTATTCTAAGCATAAGTGTATGTCATGTCTTAATGCCTAATGCACACAACTCTACACTAGGATGACACTAATGCACACTTGTTCAGATTCTATGCATCCCATACTACATAGGTCTGAGGGCAAGTGCCTACGTACTCCACATTGAAGGGTTCGATCCCTCACCATGAGATTACCCAGTAATAAAACAAGTTTTAGAGTTATTCCACAGATACGGATCTCAGCCTCCCTGGCTATAATAACAGATTCCAGCCTCCCTGGCTATTATATCGTGAGAATAATCCCGTAAATGCCCCTATAGCCCCGGTATATACATATTCTTTGGAGTATGGTAAACATCCGTCGACTACCCTAAGTCCCGGATAAAATACAATCCATCTCCTATGGGGCAACCACAGTCCACCAACTGGGTCTATAGCCACGGAGATCCACCGTCGACTATATAGAAGCACCCATTTACGTTTGCGCATGTCTATTACATCTTCACCTAGGTGCCTAATTATTTTCTTAAGTTCAAGACATGAATGTACTATCATTTCTAGAATCAGTTTTACTTCCTACCGGACTTGTTCACAAAAATACGAGATCGCCCCACGGCAATATCTCAAAATCATATCAATTCTTTCTTTCATTGGCCGGTAACCGAAGTCTTACTAATTCTTAATCATAATCTTTCATGTACAAGAAAAACATGGGTACACATACCCTTCAATAATCATGTCTTAACTTAAAATAATTTCTTCTTTCAACTTAATCACAAGTAATCATAGTCTCATCATTATTCATTATATAGTCATCCGTTCACATTCTTTATAAGCAAAGGAATAATTTCTTTTAAGAACACAATTCTATCACATGAGATTTCATAATAAAATCAAGCCATTATAATGTCTCACTTTACTTAGAATATTCTTCGAACAAATAAGAGTAAAATTCTCTCCAAGAAAATCACTTCACAAAAGTAATACTTTACATTTCTTCTTAAAACATATAAACCTTGTAGTAATTATGAAGACTACATTATACAATGCACAAGTAGCCGAACAACTAGTTTGCTACAGTTTGCTTGGGTACATAGGACAAATATTTTCAAAAGTGGACCAGTTATGGACTAACTTTGGTAAATATTTTCAAAAGTGGACCAGTCGGGTAAATATTTTCTACGGTGGATCAGTTTCGGAAATTATTTTCTTTTTACCCTTTTCATCATCCCTTCAATTCTCCTCCGTGCACGTGTGCACGTGTATGATACTAGTTATTATAATCATATACATGCTTATAATATAACATTCCTGAAGGTATCAATTGATTTGAAAAAAATGTATATGTACCCATATGTTAAAATAATTATGAACCATATTGCAAAGTACTAAATAAACATGAACATCCCGAAATTTAAACTAAATTATTGCATGATGTACCATGTTTAATATAATTATAATATTAGCCCTTATGCTAATAAATTTATTAAAAACATTTGTTATGGATAATTATTACCAATAGTACCGATTTCAGATTTTTATTGAGTAAAGCAAAATAGAAGTTAACTATCAAGATTCGAACCCAGGACCTCTTATAAAATAGTATTCACTGGCTAACCAATAAGTCCAATTATAAATTCTGTCTAAGAGTTGTATTTGTATGTTTTTGTTCACACTTTTCTGAAATTGTTTCTCTTTATCAAAATTCATTTATCCAAAGATCCAACACTTTAGGATATTGAAATAAACTTTCTCTTGACTAAGATAAATTTTTAAAAACAGTAGCAAAACTCATTTCAAACTCATTTAAAAAATATATTTCTATTTTTTAAATAATTTCCCTTCTCATTCTAGATATAGATTTTGCATTTTTCTCAAAAACTTGATTTCTAGGAGTTTTATTCATGAAGACTAGTTTATGTACTTCATCCAACTAATTAAATTTTGGTAACAAAGATAAACATGTCTCTTAATCATCAAGGATAATTCTTTTATGAAGAATTATATTTTTACATAACAACATGCAATAGTTGACATATTTTGTGGTAATAATCTAATTTATCTTTCTTTCTTTCTTCATTTGACTCATCATGGTATCAAGCATAAATTAGTAATTTCTTCATTCAAAAATATTCTTTAATAATTGCTCATACTTGTCACAAGAATTTGCAAACATTCTAACATGGTCCATATGATTATTTCTCTACTTCTTAATTAGCATGGTAACAATTTGTTCACTAACTTTCAACAAGATTATTGTATATTGTGCTAGCATGGATTCTACATATATCTACACATATCACACTCAATTCATACTATTCATATAAAATAATTAGCATGCAATTTCTACAATTAGAGAGTAGGAGACACCTACCTTGATTGAAGCTTGAAAACTACAAATGAATGGCTCCTTCTTGCTCCTAGCAACTCCTAGTCATCTTCTCCTCCTAGCAAATGCTCCAAGCAAGAGATTCTCCAAGCACAATAACTTTCTTACTCTCTTTCTTTTTTTTTTCTTACACTCTTTTCTTTCTCTTTTCTTTCTCTTGTTTTAAATTCTAATTTTTTGTGTGTGAAATGAAAAGGGGTAGGGTGCTATTTATAGGATTTTGGGAAGGTGTATCTTGCAAAATTCACCCCTAATAACTCTCCTAATTAACTCTTACAACCTTTCCAATTCTAAACTCCTATAACCTACAACTCTCCACCTCCCCACTCTTCCAAACCTTAACTCACATTCAATCTCTCTTTTTTTTTTCTCTTCATGAAAACCGGCCATACCTATGATCAAAACCGGTGTACAAATGTACAAGCATACTTACATATTAAAAACACTTGTTATAATTCTAAATGTGTACAAAAAAAATGTGACTTGTCTTGTATTAGTTTATGTTCAACCTAATTTAGGTTATAATTAGTGGGCTTGAATTATGGGCTTTCATTTAACTAATTTAATTATTCTAGTGGGATCTCTTTTTAATTAGCCTATTGGGCTAGAATTTAACTTTAAGTCCATGGATCAAAAGAAAGGCTAAATAAGACTAATGCATGCTAAAAATAGTGAAATGAGAGTAGTAAAATGAGAATAAAAATTTGCACGTGCACCATACGTGCAAGAAATTGAAAAATGCATGTTAATAATAAAAAATATAGTTGGGGTGTTACATTCTCGCCACCAATGAGTCTGTCCATCACCTTTCCTAGTCTGTTAGCTAGTGTCTTGGTGATGATCTTGACCGAGCGGAAATCTCCTACCCTCAAGGCATCTTATTTCTTTAGGATCAATACCACTTCAGCATAATTAATTCTTCCTAACCTGAGCTTATGGTTAAAGAACTCGCCAAATACAGTTACGAGGTCGTCTTTGATTTTCTCCCAAAAGACATGGTAGAAGAGGATTGAGAAACCATTAGAACCTGGGGCTTTCTCCTTTCCAAGCTGCTTCACTGCCTCCCAAATTTTCTTTTCCGTAAAGGGAGCTTCCAGGGCTCGTAAATCTGGGACCAGGTCGTCCGTGGGCTCGCTCCAGAAGTCTTGAGCAAAAGGGACTCTTACATCTGCCTTTTGACCAAACATGTTCTTAAAGTGGGACTGGAATTCCCTTCTAATATTCTCTTCTCCTTGTAACATTCCAGAGTCCGAATGGATCGAGAGAATGAGGTTAAATCTACACTAGGCACTGGCAACCTGATGGAAGAAGGCGGTATTCGTGTCTCCCTCCTTGAGCCACGAAATTCTGGATCGCTATTTCCATTTGATTTCCTCTAGTCTATATAGTTGAGCGATGTCCTCTCTGAGTTGAAGTAGCCTATTCCGTTTCTCTTACAGTAGGTTTCTAGTTTCTTCCAACTTTTTGAGCTCCTCAATATCCTCTAAAAGGGAGTCGTTAGCCCTCCAAATCAACGCAAATCTGGTCCGGTTCCATTTCCTGAGCTTGGATCTTAGTCTTTGTATTTTTTCACACCAGATGGCCGCCGCTTCATTCCCTCTGGTAAGGTAGGCCCAACTATCGTTAACCATGTGGTGGAAACCTTGGACTTCCAACCATGCTTTCTCGAATCTAATTTGGGGGATTTCCTGGGTTGTGCTTCGCCGGAGGAGAGGACGAACGACACATGATCCGATGTGGGTTTAGGAAGAGATTTAGCCCACGAGAGAGGAAACTTGGTCTCCCAATCAGAAGAGACCAACACGCTATCAAGTTTAGCCAAAATAGGCATTGATTTCATGTTAGACCAGGTGTATAGTCTATCCATTATGGGGATGTCGATAAGTTCAAGATCCGCAATAACCACATTGAACGCTTCCCTCTCCGTGTCACAAGAGCCTCTTCCTTTATGCTCTGTGGCGAACCTTGTAATATTAAAGTCTCTCCCTACCACCAAGGGGTGTGGCCAACAAGCATGAATTGTTCGAAGCTCTGTCCAGATGGACATCTTGGCGGATGCACATTGTGGTCCATACACCACCGTAATTGTGTGGGGCCACAAGTCGGCTCGACGTTGAAGCAGAAATGATAACAAAAATTGCCCATGGAACACATCTAGGCAGTTAAAAAATTGTGAATTAAAGCTAATGGCAATACCCCCTGAGGCATACAGAGGGGCAGATTTTCCACCCAGAGATTCGATTCCCTCCCACTCTACTAAGCCTAGAGATATGTGCTAATTTGATCTCCTGCAGACCCACGATGTTGACTTTAGAATTTGTGATGATATCCCTAACCATATCCCGCTTACCCCGCCTCCCTAGGCCTCTAACGTTCCAAAAAAGTGTTCATTAATTACAACCAAGGTCAGGTCCATGACTCGATTTGGAGACCGAGTTCGACATAAGGTTAACTCTATCACACTCCCATCCCCTAATCTTATTCAAGAGAAGGGTGTTCCGATCGGTATCGCTAACCGCTAAATCACAGGTCTTGGCTAGACTAAAAATCTCAGAATTCGACATGAAATTAAAAAATAGATGCTAGAAATGAACGCGTACCTCCTTCACTGGTCTTAGCAGACTTAGCGGCAGCAACAATTTCTAGGTAATCGTCCAAGGACTCCTCAGTAGCCCTTTTAGCAACTTTCTGTACTCTAAAACCTTTCTCTTTGTGAGGATGGACAAGGGCCTTTGGTTGTGACGATGGGTAAGTGGATGGGACATAGTCTGGGGACATATCCAAGGGTTCCTCTGCGATGTCATCTGAATTCATAGTCTTCTTCCGAGTAAACGCAATCATCATCAAGGTTTAATCTAGCTTCACTGTCGTCGTCATCCAACTCCACATAGATCCCGCTCCCAATAATACTAGACTCCCCAGTAACAGAATTTGTAATAACTGAGATACCATGCCCCTCTTTGGGCCCATTCAGTTCCACAGATATAGATATATTGGTCCCCTCATTGGGCCCATTTGTATTTTCCGACCGATTTTCAGATTTTTTTCTCCACTAATGAATTTTTTTTTTGAAATTCAAGCCCAGGCCCACGCAATTGGGCCCAAATTCCTCTGAGCCCCTATCGATTTTAAAAACCCCCTGTAGCCCCAAAACCCTCCGCTCTCCTTTTACGAGCTCCCCACTTCGTTCGCGGAGCCCATGTGACCTCTGCAGAGCCTTCATCCTCTCTTTGGGATGTGTCACGCTTTCATTGGGGGGAGAAGTGGTCGAGGTATGCTGTTGAGTTATCGAGGGAAGAAGTGGAGGTAACGAGGTCTCGACTTCGTTCGTTTTCTTTCTCAAATTTACAACCCTAGAATTCGTTTCGTCTTCCCCAAAATAGCTCATTTTCTTCTTCAAAGTCCGTTCCCTCACTTCGAGCGGCTTCCCTCTTGTCATCTTACCCAAAATAGCCCCTTTTTTGCTTTAGCCCTCGCCCCAAAGCTCCCACCTTTTCTTTCAATGGTGGTTGGCTTTGACTGTTGGCCAACATCGTGGTCATGCCTTTTTCAGCTAAGAATCTTTCTGCTGCATCCCCCTGCTCCAGTCGCAGCCCCTCTTCGCCTTGAGCTGTGGGTTGACTTCTAATTTGAGCTTTCTTTTTTCCCCACTTTCCAAGGAAAGTATATGGGTCAGTCACCTCTGCCAGAATTGGGTCTGGAAGCAGATCCACTCTTTGACTTCCATCCTGACCGTTGGTGGTTTTGATCAGATCAAGATCTTTACCGTCGGTGGTCGGTGGAGGTTTTTCAAGTTCCTTGGTCACCGTCGCTGGCTCCCGGCACTCCTCTGTCCCCTTTGCAGCCCTGATGAGTTCTCGGTGCGCACACTCAATTTCGTGAGCCCCATCAATAGTGAGATCCCACCCCGATGAGATTACTTGCTTGTAAGAGCGGCCATTTCTGAGCACAGGGGAAGGAGGTGAGCCCTCGATAGCGCCACCACAGATTCCTCTTTCTTGTCCAGAACAAAACGAATGAGGTACGATTCTTCATAAGAGAAAGCTTTTGCAAATCGAGGCATACGGGTGATGTCGGGGCTTCGGATCAAGATCCTAGCACTCACAAGCTCTGATCGATGGATCGTCTTTTCATCGATCTCTTCGATGGTACCAAAATCCGGCGTGATCTCTTGTAGCGCTTCTCTTTTCCAGAAGTGCAAGGAAACATTGTGTATCCAAATCCAGTACCTCTCGCCTTGAGGTAGTTCGGCTCCAAACCTAGGGGACCAAGGAGAGAATTCTACTTTGAAGTGCCCAAAATCCCCTGAGCTCAGGTTGGCGACCTCCACCATCTTCTCCGATGATGGGAAAGACACCAGGAATTGTAAGTGGCACATCCTCTTCACTACCCAATCCCTATGAGCCCTTATCGGCCACTTAGTAATTAGAGCAAGAAGAAGGTAGTTCTCCGATGGACTCCCTGACCTGACTTTAGCAATGGCGCACCACTGTCGTAACCACTTCTCTTCTTGTTTGATGATCTCAAGACTGTTTGCAAGCCTGATGGGTGTGGGATTTTTCCGTGAATTGCCCCTTCTGATCGGCCTTTCATCGTCGAAGTTAGATGAAGTCACATTTGTACATACATACGACATATGCCCCCATTGCATACACTTGAGGCAACGTTTGCCTTCGTGTAATCCTTTCGATAGTGGCCTAAGTCGCCACAGTTGAAGTAAGGCATTGGTGTGTGTTTTTTTTTTCTTTTTCGTTGCTTCTTTTTGTTTTCAACCTGAGTAGGGGGCGAATTACTGTTTCTCTTCTTTGATTTGCCAGTAACTTCCACCCAGGTGAAATCCCCATTCGAAGATGGAGCAACCTCCATCGTAGACCCGTTTTGTGGATCCCCTTCTTGGGCCCACTCAATGCTGGACTTAGGTGGAGCTTTTGCCTCCCTTTGAGGTGGTGGAGGAAACTAGGGTAGGATGTGTGTTGATTGCTGTGGTTTGTGGTGGTGGTCGGAAGCTGGGGTGTTGGGTTTGGGGTATACTTGATGATCAATAGGGTTGATGGTAGTGCTGGGAGGTTGGTTGTGGGAATGCGGCAAAGGTTTAGGATACCTCTGTCTAGGTAGGGAGTGATGTGGCTGATGTCATGCACATTGTGGTTGGGTTCCTATGGTCATTCCTTTCTCCATGGGTGCGATGTCGGACTGTGGGGGGTGGTTCTTACGCTCGAAAGAGCTAGTAGGAGGCCCCCCCTCTATGGGACCATCCTCTCACGGGGGGGGGGGGGGGGGGGGGGGACTGGCGATGATGACTGAAGCTCCTTTCAAACCGCTGCTAATGCGCACTGTGATGTGCACGCGCATTGGAGTGAGGGTGTCTGAGCCTCCTCACATCGTAGTCGTGCTGGTGAGGGAGGTGGGGGGGTGGTGGGGGTGGGTGTCAGGTTGTTTGTGTGGAGAGTAGGATGGAGAAGGTATCACTTGGGTTGAGGGTGCTAACACATTGGAAGAGGGGGGGGGGGGCACTGGGTGGTGGCGGACCACCTCATTGGGCCTGCAACCGCTCATTTCTACTTCCGACAGTCCCATCGGTTGCAACAATAGCCAGGCGCTCCACCGAACTAACACTGTAATGGTTTGGTTTTGATGCAGGTCTTGGAGAAAACAGTAGGCCAAAGAGGAGGTGGTGGGGTTAGGATGTTGAAGGTAAGAGTAAAGGTTTCAGCTCAGGGAGAGGAGGGGAGAAGAGGTGCGTTGCCGGTGACTTTGTTCAGGGGAGGGGGAGAGGGAGAGGGAGAGGGTTCAACCATTCGGTGACTTGTTGTTGTTGTACTTCCAAGACCAACTACATTACGTAACAAAAGAAAGACATATTAGAGAAGGGAATAGACCATCTCTGGCTATGCTATTGAGATCTATTATGTACTTGATTTGTTCGTAGTGATTGTGTCCCATAAACTCAGCAGCGGTTTCCTAACTATTGGCGTCAGAGTTTCCACATCGAATTCCAACAACTGGTATCGGAGTATCGGTTGGCAATGTAATTCCTAACAGGGTCATCGGGTTAGCGGGCTGACCCGGCTCATTGACAACTTGAAACTCCAACTTGCCTTCACTTCTTTTAAGATGCATGTTGAGGAATGTACAACTCCAATTTTTGCCTGTACCAGTTGTGATTAATCGGAACTAAGTTTAGGATAGTGCAGATTGCAATAAAAAAGTAAGGGGAATAGGGTGAACTTAAAGCCTACATCATTACAGGACCCAGTAACTATTTTAAATTGTCAACTATATATACGGATATTAATTATACTGGGAATCATTACAGGATCAGTAAGTTTTTTATAAATTATCAAACTATATATACGGATATTAATTATACTGGGTGCTAATATTTTCTTTCTTTTGTAGATTTCCTATTTCCTAGACTTGTTAGTAGAAGTCAGTAAGCTCCCGTACGTTTGAACTATGTGAATTGTCAGAGCTAATCACCCAATTCATCCGTATGGTTAAACCTAATCAGTAACTTTCCAGTATAAATTCTCAAGAGTAACCAGTAACTTTTCAGAGCATCTAGACTTCGTTATTTTTCTCGTTAATAATGCCGGATATTGGAGTACTCAACTTGTCACTTTGAAAAAAACGTGCCTCAGAGTCAAATATATGAATCACTAACTTTCTATCCAACCCTGGTTCAAAATGGATGAAGATTTGAATCCGGTATTCCATTTAGCATAGAAACCACCAAAACCGCTTAATTAACTTTTTGTCCTAACTCCCCCCTAAAATCCTCCCCTCCGCCCACAAAAAACACACTCTACTCGCCCACAACTTACCCCCTCCCCACCTCTTCTTATTCCACCCCCGTTCCGTTCCGTTCCGTTCCTTTCCTTTCCTTTCCTTGCTGTTCTCCTCTATTCAACCACTCTCTCTTTTAACTCTTGACACTTGAACTGATATACTCATCTCCTGCTCTCATCAATGGCACTTTCAACCCCACCACCCATTGCAGCAGAGGAAGGCCGTACAACCCGAGTACATTTCACTCTCTCTCTCTCTTAGTCTCTTTCATGCATTCATAATCTTGTTCATGACCTGCTCTTTCTATGGTTTGTAAAGAAACCTATTTGATCATGTGGGTCTTCGAAAAATTTGCATTTTGTAGGCTGATTTTTTTGGCATGCATTCAAGAACATGATTGGGAGGTTCAAGATTCTTGTTTGACAGTTAATCCAATATCATTAGTGCTATTTTTAGTTGCCCTTTTTATGGTTTGCCATTTTCCTTATTTGGGTTGATGTGGTTCATGTCAGAGTTCTACTTTGCATTTGGTTTACAAATTTTTCGAGAATTCGCTAAGATTGCTTTTCTTTTACTCCTGCAACTTGTGACTCTTCTTGAAGGAATGACACCATCTTGTATATGAAAGAGTGGGGTTGCTTGCTTACTGTGAGATAGAATAAGCAAAACTTTTTATCTGTTCATCTAAAGCTCTAATTTCCCTGATCACAATTCCATCCTTTTTTTTTCTTGTTTAAAAATGAAATCCATCAGGATTCTGTTTGAATTTCCTGTTGTAATGCCATTAGTTTTTGCTAGAATTTCTCTAATTTATTCATTTATAATTATTTTGAAGAAAATGTACTAACCACTCTGTTTCACTGGGGAAAGTTAGACAGAGTATTCTCTCAATTTATAGTTAATATCAAATTTCCATTTTTGCTTTAAATTTAGTATCTCAAGTTTGGTAGCTTATTGTTGCAACAGAACAGGCAGAGGAGGCTTAGTTGCATGGATGTGCTGATACTTGCTTACCAGAGTCTTGGTGTGGTTTATGGTGACCTTAGCACCTCTCCTTTATATGTTTATAAGACCACCTTTTCGGGGAAACTGAGCTTACATGAGAATGATCAGGAAGTGTTTGGAGTGCTCTCTTTTATCTTTTGGACTCTCACTCTAATCCCTCTTCTGAAATACATTTTCTTTGTACTTTTGGCCGACGATAATGGCGAAGGTAGAATTTTTTTTTTTTACTTCATAAAAGTTACAACTTTTTTTACTTTTCAAGCTATTATTATTACACATTTCTTTTGATAAAAGATGACTAAAGTCATCGCTTCATTAACGAACGAATTATTATTACACTTTGCATGTATCAGTTAACTATTTTTAAATATCACAATGCAATTGTTTGATTAAGCTCGCTGAAGCCTGTGACAAAGGTCAATTAGTTTTCATATATCATAAAGCAATTAAAAAATCTTGTGTATGATCTCAATTTGCATTGATTCCGAGTAAATAGTATAAGAAGAAAAGGAGAAGGGGTGTTTTTGTTTTATCAGTTTTTCAATGATGAATTATGTTAATATTCCATATATATGTTCGTTAATTTTCACATATTGCAAATCCTAATTATGGAGTATTTTTTGCTCCTTTTCCTCTCTGTTTGGCATCTCCAATTTAAACTGTGATAACTTTCTAGATGACTAGTTTGGTAGTAAGAAATAAGAATTTGTGATTATCCTCCTAGTGAAACTTGCCAATTATTATATAGTCAATGTCTTTTTGCCTCTTCTGATATAGTCTTACTTACATGCTTATTAGGTGGTACCTTTGCCCTGTACTCACTGCTCTGTAGACATGCGAGATTATGTATCCTGCCTAATCAACAAGCTTCTGATGAGAGCTTGTCGGCTTATGATTCGGAAGGAGGAGCTGACACTTGGCAGAGTGCTTGGCTCAAGGATTTCTTCAATAAGCACCAAAGATTAAGGAAAGGGCTGCTGATAGTTGTTTTACTTGGAACTTGTATGACAATTGCAGATGGAGTGCTGACACCAACATTGTCAGGTGAACTGAATGTGATTAGTCAGTGTTCAAGTAATTGATATATGAATGTTTCTTTGATCTCGATGAATTTGGTTCTATTACTTATTTCAAGGGAGCTTTACAGCTGATGATCTGCTCTTTTATTTCTGTATTATCACCTAATAAGAATGGACACAAACACAATAACGTTGATACAGTACAACATGATGCACCAACCTACGGGTAGTTCCAAAATTATACATTAAAATACATAAGGTCGTTTCAAATACGTGTGTCTAACGACACAATTTCCTGCATATGTTCCTGTCTCATAGATTATCACATTTCATAGTTTTGGCCTATTGGTTCCACCTCTATTCTACAGTTTGCTATTTTGATATTTTAGTTTCCTGTTTGAGTTCTGATTTCAAAATTTTATAGCTAAAAAAGGAAAGAAGAAAAATTCAGAACAGCATGTGGTTCCTCACTACTTCTTTGTACTCTGTATCCTTTTTTTTCTTTTTTTATTAAAAAATAATTTATTTATTCAAAATTTAAATTTTTTGATTTTTGATTTTTTCCCCCTTCTTAAAGTTCTACCTCTCCTGAATTAGTAGCATTTCACCGATAAGTGTGGGTCTTGTAGGTGACTCACGGTTTTAAATATCAAATATCGGCATTGTATCAGATGGAAAATTTTCATATTGGATATCGGATTTTGGACATATATCAGCATTATTTAAAAAATATTGGGTTGTTATATCAGATTAAAATATATATTTTATAGGTGAGTAAGATAACATTCACACATATGATACACTACATATTTAACAAATAAAAACCACAATGTAAACTGAGCATCCACCCTAAACTCTTGTAGGAACTATGATACAAATAAAGAAAGAGGGAACTATCAGGCTATCCACTTTCCACAAATTCACATGAAGATCATGTTTGGACTAATTTAGACAAATAAATAACACATGAAGTAACTTCTTGAGTTTATGGGTCTCTCAAAAATTTATCTTGCATATCTGCTTTCATTATCCCCATGGTTCTTAAAGTATACAAATAATTCAAGAAAGAAAATAAAGCTAATATATGAGTATCTGTTGATATATTGGATATCTGCAGAAATATCAGATATCGGCCAAAATTGGTCAAAAAAGGGTATGTGTTACAAAACACAGTATGGGTATCGTTAAGTCATTCAAAACTATTATAACAGTCGATATAGGAGTTGTAATGGCCATTATTTAAAACAATGTGATATCCAATATATCTCCGATATGTCCGATATGCGATATCCGATATAAAAAATTTAAATAGGCAGGAGGCCACATATCTGATATGCGATATCAGGTATGCTTTTTTTTAAAAATAAAATATTTATTGTTATTATTTAACTATCACAAACATATGTTAGATATGCGATATTCGATATGAACAATTTTCCACCCGATGTGATACCGATATCCGATATCTATAATGTCTTCAGATTGATCCTCTCCCCCAAATCAATAACATATAGGACCGATAAGTATGGGCCATGGCTAAAACTTGTAAGTTGTAATTGTTAGGAATTATGCGTTGGATCTTGTTGAGTCTTCGACACGATCAGTACAAACCACCAAGCAAATAGTAAATCACACAAAACACACAAAACACACAATATTTGTTCCGGTTTGGGCAAGCCCTAATCTGGAGGGAAAAAAATTGAGATATTATTTAACTAGAGAAGATACAAGAGTTATAATTCTCTCTCAAGCCTAACTGAAAATACTTGTTTACAACTTAGAATTCACTCACCTCTCAGATGAAGTGCTCTATTTTCTATTTGACACTCAATAGAATTACTCCACATTAAGTCGTTACATTGATAGATACAGAGATCTTAAAAAACTTAGTTTGTAGTCTTAATATAATAGTCGTCCAATATGTCTTGAAGAAGAAGAAGCTACACGATAGGATTCGTATGGTCTAACCTGGAGAAGAAGTTGGGCCTGAAACAGATCACCAAGACCCAGCTCGATAGCCTGTTGTCGCCACTTGACGGTCGACTGCCACTTTCGACTGCCCAAAGTGCAATGCTCTCCAATGCTCGCTTTGATCCCTCCTTCACTTCAAGAGCTTCTCTTCATATTGGCATGGTATGCAAGACATATAAACCCAATAATTTCCATATTGGATTGCATACTCATGCTTCTACACTTGTGTAATTAAAACTCTTCTAGACTCTTTTCATCTCCTCTTGTAAACAACCTGGTTCAATAGCTCTTTCTGCTAGTTGAATTTACTTTCACCTGTTTTTCTCCAATCGTATGCCACCTTCAAGGACACACCCTGGTAAGTGTCAACACATAGGTACCAACCTCCGCACGAACTCCACCTATACCAATGCTCTCTCCACCTTCCAACGGTATTCGAACATCGCAGTCTCGCTTTGTCTTTAATATGCTTGCTTGAACTTTCTTTAATTAGGTAATGCAATGAAATGTCATATGGCACATGATTAAATTGCTGATCTCAGACAAGTGTGCCCATACCTGTAGCGACTTCCAAATTATTTAGCAAATTTTCTTTTCTCAAACCATGGTCCTAATGAACTAATCTCGCCGGGTACCTATATGCATCAGCTGTACTGGTTTGGGATTATGCCTCCCGATACTTTAGATATGACCAGTATTAGTGATAAATGGCAGGTCGATACCTTACCCTCCCACCAAAGATTGTTTCTAACCTTTTCCTTTATTTTTTTTAGCTTCAATTTTGAAATTTTCTATTGTAAAAGACCAATTGACTTAGTCAGTGTATTTACGTCTCTTTTTTCTCTCAGTTCTTTCTGCAGTCTCAGGTGTGCAAGTGAAAATTACGCATCTTAATGAACGTAAGTCTCTTCAGAACCATCCCAAAAATCCTGCATCTCATTCTAATGCAATCAATGACATTACTTGCATTGTATATTCGAAATTTCAACAATTAATTTTCTCCCTTTCAGGTTCTGTTGTGGCTATTTCCTGCATGATCTTGGTGGCCCTCTTCTATTTTCAGCACCTTGGAACACATAGGGTTGGTTTCGTGTTTGCACCAATTGTCATAGCATGGCTTCTTTCTATTGGAGGAATTGGAATATATAACATATATCGTTGGAATCCGAACATTTTCCTTGCCCTTTCACCGCATTACATGTATAGATTTCTCAAAAGCACCGGTATTGAAGGATGGAAGTCACTAGGAGGAGTTGTCCTCTGTATTACAGGTATTTTCCTTTGTCATATGCATTTCTCAATAATTTACAATAAAGATTTACTTTTATTCCCTATAGTTTCAAAGAAAGGGATTATTCACCCTAAAGTTTATTAATTACTTAAATTATTGAACCCCCACCTTAAAAACAATTACACTCACATATCATTATATTTTACGTCAAATGTATATAAACATCAATTTCAGGGTCTTAAGCTTAACAAAATATGTATTAGCATAAAATGGAAACTGACAGGCAAGGTTGCAGATTACCAACTTCTCAAGCATTGGTGGTGGTTGCAAACTGTTAAAAAATAAAATCCAGGAGGGATGTTTTTACATTTTGTTTACTTTAGGGGGGGATTTCTGTATTATCCTTGAAAGAAAATGTTCACTTTAATCCTATTATTGATAATTATATGAACTTGTGGATGAAAAAGTGTGTGTTTTTGTGTGTGTGTGGGGTTATGGCCTTGTTGGGAAAAAAAAGATAATTAAACGAACTTGAAAAGTAAAGGTTGGTTGTCTTTCTTTTTTAGGTGCGGAGACTATGTTTGCCAACTTAGGACATTTTTCCGCATTATCAATCAAGGTAAGTCATGAACCGTCTTTTGTGTGTGTAAATATCGTATCTGATTATTTGTATCTGTCATTCCTCCTAAAGTATGCATGCAATAACAGATGTCTTTCGCACTTCTGGTGTATCCCTGCCTTATTCTTGCTTATATGGGTGAAGCGGCATTTCTTTCTAAACACCATGATGATATCCAACAAAGTTTTTATAAAGCAATACCAGGCAAGGATCATTGGTTTCTATTTTTTCCAAGATATCATATACTCTATTTTGTCCCAAGATTTCTTTACTGTAGGGTAGGGTGTTGATGGTTTTGGTTGGGTGGCTATTGGAGTCTTTTCATCCCAAATCTGAAAATGCCAGTGTTTCTTTCTTTTGATTGCTCTTTAGGTTACCAAACCTGAATCCATGATTTTGGATGGGTTCTGGGATCGAGTTGGGTTTCGTTTAATTGGGAAGGTATTTTCAGGTTTTGGTGGATTTAAGTCAATTCAAGTAAACACTCATTAATTTATAAACTATTAGTTAAGAAATTGGTATACAATCGTATGGCCTCACTCATCTATTCATATTTACAAACTAAATTAAGCAATAAGACTAGCATTGGTATAAATACCCGCAACCCGGACCCGGCATTAGACCGGAACCGACCCGGCCTATCCGGGTCCGAGTCCGGGTCCTAAAATGAGACCCGTTGTACTTTTGGGTCCGGGTCCGCTCAAAAGAGATCGGACCCGGACCCGTTAAAAAAAACCCAAAAAATCAACATAAAAATAAATATTCTATCCTCATCCCCCCTCCTTCCTCCTCAATTCTAAATCTTCCTTTTCCAAACTCAAAACCCATGCCTTTTTATTCTCTCCTCTATCCTAAATCCTCCACTCCCCGCCTCCGCTCGTCGCCCACACTCCCGCTCCTACCCGAACGGGTAGGAATATTTTAATAGGACCCGGACCCGGACCAGGAACCGGACCCGGTCCTCACGGGTCCGGGTCCGGGTACGGGTCCGATTTTTGGACCCGTAGGGGATCGGGTCCGGGTCCGGGTAGTGAAGGACCCGACCCGACCCGATACCAATGCTAAATAAGACCTCTGTATTTTTGTTGTTTATACTTTTCAAGTTGACAAAATATTTGCTAATATAGTCCCAAGTTTAACAACCACGACATAACTAGTAGAAAGTCCCATGCATGGGCGGATCCAGGATTGAAAAGTAAGGGGGCTAGAAAAAAAATATGCACAAGGTTGGTAACATTCAAAATATATATAAAGTTGTTATAGATACTAGAGAGGTAAAGTTGTTATAGATTCTGGATGGAGTACTGTTGGCTTTGGCCAAAAAAATAAATAGAAGACTCGAATATATATGGGGTGGGCTTTAAAACATATTTGGGGAGGGACTGAAGCATACATTCTACACTAATATTTCAAAAAAAAAAATTGCAAAGAAATGTCAAAATGTTTGGCGGGGGGGTGTAGCATACCTTAGCCCTCCCCTATATCTGCCCCTGGTCCCACGTGTATTATAATTAACTAAATATCTATGTACATATAATCTATGGTTTATGTATGCCTCGGTGTGTATATATATTTATATACAGTAGTTTTTTTTGGATTAAAAGATGACATCGTCATCGCTTCATTAATGAAAAGTTAACGAAACAAAGTAGAGCTAATTACAACCAAGATACTCCATATCCTTACATCAAAATACAGCCTCTAAAACATGAAGCTCAAAAGCATAAGGAAAATACATATACATAAACAGATACAACCAACCAAAATGCGGCTCAGCGCAACCTCTTCCATGTGCAATCTCTTCTGTGTTCCCGCATATCCTGCCCAATCATGAATAAAAAAGAATATTTTATGCATCGTGACCGGAAATCTATAAGTGATGTTACGGAAACATAAGATGTTACGATCTAGCCATAGACCCCACATTGTCGCAGCAGCCACGATGTCCCATGCCATCCTATCCTCTTTCCTAATTAATACCTCCCCAAACATCCGAACTCGATCTAGGGCTCTCAAAGCATCCAAATCCTAGACTCACTACTTTCCAGGCTAGACTGGACTTGGACAGGAGAATAGGATGTGATTTGAGTCTTCGCCCGCACTATGACAGGTGGAACAAGTAGCATTAATTTGCATATTTCTTTTTTGGAGGTTGGTCCTGGAAAGAATCGCGTCGTTCATCACAAGCCAGATAAAGACTTTCACTTTCAGAGGTGCCTTAACCCCCCAAATGATGTTTCCATCTCTGGATCTAAGTACAATTGGCTTAATGACGGGGGACTTAGAAGAAACCGAGAAAGACTTTGATACATCGAGATTCCATGTTCTCTCATCCTCCATCTCGCTAGTGTACTGTCCTTCAGATTGTATGAACATGTTGAGGTTTCCGAGCTGGATAATATTTTCCGGCGTTAGTCGGTTGCCAACGACGAGCTTAAGCTTTTAATTACGCCAAATGTCCGCAACCAATGAATCGTTATTGATGGTAACGTTAGCCGCTTTCCGGAACATTTTAAGAAGCGACGTCTCCCCGCACCATCTGTCTTTCCAAAATCTTGCCTCCTTACCATTCCCAATCTTGCACCTTGTGTTAATGTGGAAAATATCTCCGACTTTAGCCACTCCTTTCCATAGAAAAGACGTTCTCCCAAATACGCTTCTTCCTTCGAATCGCCATTTTTTCTTCTTTCGGTAAACTGTAAATGATTTGCACCACCAGGTGTTGTGCCTTCGTTTCATTTTCCACCGCCATTTGCTCAGCAGAGCTTTGTTCATGTCTTTAAGATCTAGAATTCCAAGATCGCCATATTCCCTCCTCTTGCACACTCAGACACTCTACCCCAATTCACCATGTTGAAACCTTTATTGGACTAATCCACGCCTCTCCAAAGAAATTTTCTTCTGCATTTGTCTATTTTTTGAATGACCCATTTCGGGAGTTCGTAAATAGACATTAGATACAACGGTAGGTTGCTGATCACGGAGTTAAGTAACGCTATTCTTCCGCCTAGAGACAAGAATCTACCCTTCCATCCCGCCAATTTTTTCTCGATCTTCTGTATTAAAGGCTACCAATCTTCCCTGTGCAATGGACCCGCTCTGAGAGGCATTCCAAGATAGATTAACGGAAATTGACCGATCTGGCATCCGAAATAGTTCTTAATGGTGTCTATAGGGATGGATAAATGATCACTTATCGGTAAAACGCAGCTCTTCATTAAATTAACTTTCAGCCCCAACCATGCTTGGAAGTTGTGTAGTACCATTCCTACAACAATAATTTCATGTTCGTTAGCCTTTCCGAACATCAAAGTATCGTCTGCGTATTGAAGAATGGAGATCGGCTCATGGATTCCTTTCACTTCGGTTCCTTTAATGTCATTATGCTCTCTACCCCTCGACAATGGCGAATAGAAGAGATGAGAGAGGATCGCAATTGTCTTAGTCCTCTGCGGCATTTGATTTTTTTTCCCTGTTGACCGTTCACTTGTACAAATGATTTCTCTCCAAAGACGCACTTGTTTATCCACATTCTCCATTTAGATCCAAACCCTTTGAGTTACAAGGCTTCGTCTACACAGTCCCATTCAATGGAGTCGTAAGCCTTATGGAAGTTTATTTTTAAAAGGAAACCATCCACCTTGTCCTTATTTCCTCTGTAGACACTCTCATGCGCTGAAGCCACACTGTTCATGATATATCTTCCTCTGATGAACCCACTATGAGAATCTCCCACCACTTTGGCTAGATGCGGAGCCAATCTTTGGGCTAACACTTTCGAAATCACCTTGAATGAACAATTGAGTAGGCTAATTGGTTTGAAATTTTCCACCCTGACCACCTCCTGCTTCTTTGGGATAAGAATAATGTAAGCGTAGTTTAGTCTATCCAAATCGGTGTTTCCGTCGTAGAACTCCTGCAATATGTTCATGAGATCCTTCTTGATGATCGTCCAGTAAGTCTTGTAGAAAAAGATTGGGAATCCGTCGGGACCCGGTGCCTTATCTTGGCCCAAATTTTTGATGGCGCTAAACACTTCTTCTTCGGTGGACATATTCTCATTTCCATCACTTCCATCAATTCTGGAAGATCTCCACATATCTGTTGTTAGTTTACATCTATAAGCTTTCTTTACTCCCAGGAGGTTTCTATACCACCCATCAATGTGGTGCCTTACCAATCCCTCATTTTCAATCCAAACTCCATCCACAATTAGTCCAGAGATATGGTTTTGCCTCATATTTCCGTTGGCCACATTGTGGAAGAACTTTGTGTTGCCATCACCCTCTTTAAGCCACTGGATCCTTGACCGTTGCTTCCAATATTGCTCTTCCATGGCAGCAATATGTTGGATCTCGAGCCTGCATTTAGACATCTCCTCTACCTCGTGGCCGAGAAGGTCTCTTCCTTCCCGAATAATCTCTAAATCTTTAACCCCAACCAATAGGTCCTCCCTCTTAACCCTAATTAATCTTGATTCCTTCTTAGCCCACTCTTTCAATCGTTTACGAAGACGTCTCATTTTCTCAATCCATGATCCAACCGCTGATACTTCCTTGGTGCTGGCATCCCATGATTCCTTAATGATTGAACGCATATCTGTGCTCATTGTCCAAGCTTTCTCAAATCTAAATGATTGAGTCCTCCTAGGGTTTTTGTAGCCGCAATCTACTGCCAACGGCAGATGGTCAGAGGTATACCTCGTAACGGACCTCACTCGCGCTAAAGGGAAAGCATCATCCCAATCGGTAGACACCAATATCCTGTCCAACTTAGCCATGGTCGGGCGGCTCTGCATATTTGTCCATGTGAACTTCCTATCACGCAACTCTAACTCCATGAGTTGGAGTTCATCTATCGTGAGATTGAAAGAATCCTGCTCGGCGCTATTTGATCCTCTTCCATTATGTTCGTCCTGAAATCTAATAATATTGAAATCTCCCCCAATCACCCATGGGCCATCCCATCTTCTTCTAATAGCCTTGAACTCTAACCAAAACTGTCCCCTACGCCTAGAGTCGTAAGGACCGTAAACCGTAGTTACCACTTGCTCCTAGTGGTCGCTTCTTCTTCTAATTCTAATGGATACTGAAAATTCCCCGATCCGATCCTCGATAATCTTGAAAATTCTGCTATCAGTTCCCAATGTGATCCCCTCAGAAAATCCTAAGGCCGGTTTAAACCTCCAATCGAAACCCCTAGCCCATCTGAAGCAATTGAAGTCGGCTAATGTAGGGTTCTCTATCCTGGTTTCTTGAAACCCGCAGACAGAGGGGTAGATCTTGCTAATTGAGTCGTTAATAAGTCTTTTCTTAGTTTTTTGTCTCATCTCTCTAACATTCCAGAAAATGTATGACATAAAAATAACTTATAATACACCTAATCTCGACACTCTATAGGGTACACTTCAATCCTATGAAACTACCTCCTCGAGCTCCCCTCTAATCTTGTGGACATGACTGATTGGCTCGTCTCTATTAGAGCCTATGGCTAGACCATAAAGAGTAGCATAATAAATAAGTGACTCGTCATTTAACAAATTTAATACTGATAAATTTTTAATCGACATACCTCCACAGGCAGATGCAGGTTCTTTTGACTTTGCCGCGGCCCTGATCAATTCCCCTTCTGTAGGACCAAGTGAACCCTATTTATCTGTTGTCTTTTGCTCCTTATTTTTTTCCAAGATGTCAGTGTCAGTTTATGAGATGATATTATCCCTCTCACCCCATCTAGATCCCCAATGATGTCTTCATTCATATCTTGACTCTTGAACATTCGCCGGTAATATTATGATTTGGACATAGAAAGTTGGGCCAACTCTTCTGGTGCTGGTTCAGCATTCTGTCCCGAAGCCCACTTCCCCTATTTCTGTGGAATTTCACCTAAATAACATCCAGACTCCTTAGGCCCGAAAGAAAGAGGCCCACCTGAGCGATTACAGCTCTTATTCTTCATTATTGAGGTAAGAGCTACTCTTATAGACTCTTCAACCTCCGATTTGGAAATGGAAAGTAACTCCGCCCCTAAGATCCCGCCGTCTACTGTAGCATCGAGCTTCGCGCCATCTGCAATCTTCAGAATTCCACCTTTTCGGCATGAAGGTACTGTGTGAGCAATCTTTTCTCCTGACCCATGCCTACTCTGTTGAGACTAGCATCGAGCTTCGCGCCATCTGCAATCTTCAGAATTCCACCTTTTCGGCATGGAGGTATTGTGTGAGCAATCTTTTCTCCTGACCCATCTCCTATAGTGTAGCACGATGGATGGTGGTACAATTTCTCATGCCTACTCTGTTGAGACTTGATCGCATCACATCTGAGTAGGCTAGGAGGCTCCAGAATTGCTGCTCGAAGATCTAGTGACCGGGGGGTCGACTTGATCATCTCTAGGCTTGGACGCTCCAGAATTGACGATCCAGGATCCAACGGTCGATGCCAATCTGCTACCTCCAGTTCATTGTACTATTCATCATCTTCCTCATGAGCCGTTTGAACCTCCGCTCGAAATGAAACAGTTTTCTTGCTCTCCGTGGTCACTTTAACTTCATAAGTCTCGTTCTCAAAATCGACCAAGATCATTGAAGGAATGTCTTCTTTGCGAACGACTCCGACGCGAAGTCTCGCGAATTTCCTGCACGATTGAACGACCGTATTCTGATCAATTTCGATAAGAAGGCCGAAGCTTCTTACCAGATTTTGAAAACCAGTTCTAACCCAACAGTGGAATGGTAGATTGTACAACCGAATCCAAACGGAAGGTAATGAATGGGCTTTTAGAGCCCCGATCTCTCGTGACCACTGTCGAAATGTGATATAATACTCCATTCCATCTGCAGTCCTACCCTCCAGCCCTTTCAACTGCAACACCTCCGATGTCCTCTCCTCATTGCAGCAATGGACGAAGAAGACGTTGAGTGCTGTCTTTTGAACGACCCACTTCGAATTCAGCTTTGTTTTAACAGCGGAGTTAAGAGCCTCTACAATGTCGTCTGTCGTCGGATGGCCAGTTTTTGCTTTCACCACAACGCAGCTCTTGAACCTTCTTTCAAACTCCGCCATGATCGGAGTGGGAATGATGCGATGCTTTCACTACCTTTCTCTCCCTGCACAACTTTCCTTACTCATCTCTGAGTTGGCTGAGATAGCTGCTTGGCTGTGATGAGTGGTTGTTGTTGCGTTGATGACAGAGTTTCTTGGACAAGCCGTCGAGATATGGCCGGAGCTTTTGCATACATAACAGAACCAGTCGTTAGGATATTTGTGGATCGAATGCCCCCTCTATGCGCATTTATGGCAAGACTGTCTTCCCTCGACTTTGCTGCCTTCAGACGAGCTGTGACTTCCTCTTCGATCGAAGCTCCTTTCGATCTTCTTCGCTTTCTTGGGTTTAACCAATATCCACTCCCCCTCGTCATCGTCTCTTTCCTGAAGATCTCACTCTCAGGTGATATGGGAGGATACTGAGCTCTATGCTTTGTTATCACCCTTGATGTTATCCATGTATGACCTTTTGTTATCCTCCGACGGTCGAGTGGGTTGCTTCCGTTACTCAGGTGAAGGCCTTCTGTCACTCGCCGCCTGGTGCCTTCTTCCTCCATCACTATCGTCACCTTCGGTATTCCTCGATCGATCTCTATGATCCGATCGATGGACACACCAACTTGCAAGACCTCTACCTGTTGATCTATCGGTGTAGTCTTGGTGAGCTCCATGGCGCTTGGACAGCCTCTGCTCTGCCTCATGGGTCCTCTCTCTCTTTGGCATCACTGGGAATCTCTGGTTGAAGCTAAGGGGTGGAGGGGCTTGGCTTGCTCGAGTGCCTTTGGGGTGGTGGGGATAATCGTCTACCTTGGTTTCTCATATCTCCAGTCAGGGTCGAAATTTTTGATCCTGAAATTCCGGAGCTTCCTGCTGCTGTTTTTTTGTTATCGGAGTAGTTACAGGTAACAAAAATCTCTATTTTTTTAATGGTAGAGTTGGGTTGTAAACAAACAAACCCTAATTTTGTAACTGAGCAAACCCGTGCAATATACGTGCAAACTACATCTACTAATCATCCCCGTATCATACACGTCAAATCAAAATATACAAATCTCTGCTATTTTAATGGGAGAGTTGGGTTGTAAACAAACAAACCCTAATTTTGTAACTGAGCAAGCCCGTGCAATATACGTTCAAATTAAATTCAATTAATACAAACATTTATAGACAAACAAATCCGTGTATTGCTCGTGCATATCTAATCTAATATAAAGGAAGTATTAGATTTAAGGCTAGACTACATTGAAGTTTTTACTATTATTAATAAAAATATATTTATTAAGACGTGTGATGCACGTGAAAATTACTAGTTCAATTAATTTAATGACTAAACTTTTTTATAAACATGCATCGCACGTGCATTATACTAGTTTATATAATGCTGGTTTATATATAGTAGTTACAGGGAAGGGGTGCAGGTGGGTGTTATTATTTTTTTACTTACCCGAACAAAAGAGGAACGTTTTTTTTTTTTTTTTATAAAAATAATAAAAGAGGAACGTTTTATAAAATATTTGATTTACATAGAACATATTTTCAAGCTTTTTAACTATAATGCTGGTTGGATTTGGAACGGTCTGCGTAATGATCCTACTTACTAAACTCTTTCTTATCTGCAGAAGCTGTTTTTTGGCCCGTATTTATAGTTGCCACTCTGGCAGCTGTTGTCGGTAGCCAGGCCGTGATTTCAGCAACCTTCTCTGTAATAAGCCAGTCGTGTGCACTGAATTGTTTCCCTCGTGTGAAGATAGTACACACATCGGATCGAATCCACGGGCAAATATACATCCCTGAAGTCAATTGGTGCCTCATGTGTCTATGCCTAGCCGTCACAATAGGATCACAGAACACAAATATTATTGGACATGCATATGGTTAGCCCTTCTCTTTCCTATAATATCTATATTTATTTTTTCTGAATTCTCAAAAAAAAATATTTATTATTTCTGTCGAACTTTAATTTACTATAACTGGGAGTATATTGTGATTTATTCGACTCCTTGGCAGGCCTTGCAGTCACAATTGTCATCTTCAAAACCACTTTCTTGATGTCGCTAGTTATGATCATCGTATGGAAGCAGAAGATAATCGTGGCTGTCATCTTCCTCTCTTTTTTCGGATCTATAGAGCTTCTATACATTTCAGCTTCCTTCATCAAGATCCCAGAAGGTGGTTGGATTCCTCTCACTCTTTCTGTGATCTTTATGAGCATAATGTACGTATGGAACTATGGAACACTAAAAAGATATGAGTTTGCCGTAGAGAACACGGTCTCCATACAAAGAATATTAGAATTAGGGCCCAACCTAGGGCTTGTTCGGGTACCAGGGATCAGTCTAGTTTACGCCGATCTGGTAACCGGAGTTCCAATTGTTTTTGGACACTTTGCGACAAACTTACCTGCCTTCCACCAAGTTCTAGTCTTTGTGTGCATCAAATCAGTTCAAGTCCCTTACGTCTCCGAAGAAGAGAGATTTCTTGTGGGCAGGGTGGGTCCCAAAGACTTCCACATGTTCAGATGCATTGCAAGCTTTGGCTACAAAGAACTTCAACAAGATAACTGCGAATTTGAGGACATACTCGTGTCAAAAATCATTACCTTTGTCGAAATGGAAGACATGCTGATTTCGAAAGATCAGCAATATGATGAGAATCTTGATGTTGTTTTAGTCAAACTTGAGGATAATGGGATGACAGGAGGATCTCTTCATAAGCAGGAGTCGCTGGATATATTGAGAGCAAAGGAATCTGGAGTTGTGTACATTATGGGGCGATCAATTGCTAAGGCGAAGAAATCATCGTCTCTTATCAAAAAAATTGCGATCAATTTCGTATACACTTTTCTCAGCAAGAATTGTAGGGAAACTGATGTTCTGTTGAAGGCACCACATTCTTTGCTGCTGGAAGTTGGGATGGTGTACTATGTTTAGTTTCCGGGGGTTTTATCATTATGGTGAAAATGTAGGCGACATTTTGTGAAGAATTAGCGCAGTTGGCTGACTGGTGGAATTGCAGCAAATTATCCTTTGTCAAAACTTAAGGGAATGAATTTTTCTGATATACAAATGACAATTTGTACTGCTTTAACAATGTAAATGTACTGGTTCATTTCAGAAAGTTGGATTGAAGTAATTGCTGCTCATTACAGATAGGATGAATGAAACAATTTTTATCATTCCCTGCAGATTTTTTACTGACGAAGAAATTGCATCCTGATACATATAGTACTACAAATGTACTTGAAACAAAATTAGCGCTATATATAATACTGCTCTGTGTTGTGTATCACAACTGATTAGAGCTCTGTTCTGATCATGCTCAATCAAAAGAACAAAGGGAAGAACTTACAGAAACAGGAGATGTTTCGAAAGTGAACATGTTCGATAACTTTTGTTCTGCATTTATTGACCTTAAGTTTGGTGTGCACAAAATGTATCATCTTCAACTAATATTTTCAGTTGAGATTTACATTTACAGGATCTACAGAAAAAGGAAAACCAACAGAAAATATTCAAAGTGATTGGAGATCAAGCAAAAGAGGCATGAACCAAAAATATCAATGAAGATTGCACACAATAAACATGTGCTTCAAATCATGAAGAAAGTCAGCAAAAATAGATAATTTATTTCTGTTCATGTAGGGATAATATATGTGAAGTAGTGTTGATTGATAAATTAGTTTTGGAAAGAATATAAAGTGAAATTGCCAAATAAAAGTCGAATCTGCATGACAGCGGTCGACCGCACAAAATGACGGTCCACCATCGCAACCGTCAACCTCTCATTTCTGTGAAAAAAGTGAATCAGTCGACCGGTCATCTATCGACTTTCGAGTTAAAAGATGAACGGTAGACTGTTCATCATTGCGGTCGACCGTCCAAGTGCAGACATGACTATTTCAGAAATATCTTTTCATTTTCGGAAAGACGCATTTCCCCACTCTATAAATAGAGGCGAATTCACTGTGTATTCTTCACCTCCTACGATCTTAACTCTTCTGAACTAATCATTCAATCAACATTCCGAGTGTGAGAGATTTTATTGTCTTCTTTAGTCAGGGTCTTTTTAGATCTTGGGAGTTTTTCTTTTCTTCCACTTCGGTGATTTTTACGGGACTTGTTTGTCGAAACCCTATGGGTGTAATAGGTCTCTCGTCCTGAATTCCGAGAATCATTGTACAATGGTTTAAAGTATAGTGGAACGCTTGTGGCGGAGAATTGCTACAAGTAGGTGGTGTGGACGTAGACCTGGAGGTCGAACCACGTTATATTGCTGTGTCTTGCTCGTTGCTCTATTTGCAATCTCTTACGGAGTAGAAATATTATGATAGGGAGGTTTGGAGATGTTAGGAGTAGTAGAGGTGAGAAATTAGCATATTATTAAAGAGTTGGCAAGTTGTTAATAAATTAGGGTTTGTGAATTTGAAAAGGAAAATTGGTTCCATTGATGGTAGAAAAATTATTGGAGGGTGAAAAATGTTATAAGAGGATTAATGAGAAATTTTGGTAATTTTTATAGGCTTTAAGTTCAATTAAATTGAGTAAAATGGACTATAGGTGAAAAGTGCACGCCGGGTACTCGGTGAAATGCCCGAGCGAGATTTAGGTGAGAATTTGTTGGGTTCGGAAGTGTAATTGAGTTCTATTATTATTATTAACCCTAATTTGAGAGATTAGGAATAAGGGGATTAAAGAAATTAGAAAATAGGAAATTTTCCTATTAGAAAGCCTCCGATCAATATGTGAGTTCTTGTATTGGGGTTCGAATTTGAAATCCGTCGATGTAGCTCGCCTACTTATGTCATTTGTGACGTGTGGGTGACGACGGATTCAAATTTGGAGGTCCGTAGGTCCAGTTTTGAGTTTTAAGCTAATCGGTTCTATAATTTTCCAATTAGGTGGAAAAAATTGAACTTCGACTGGCTACCGAGCGGACGTGGGACATCGTTTGCTCGATCCGTCAGGTAATTATGTTGTATCTATAAATATTTTATATTGTGGCCAAATTTCGTGGCTTTTTTATATATTTTGTAGAAGTTATGCCAAAAATTGATTTTCAAATGAAAATACGGACTTTTAAGGGTCCGAAAATGGGTTTTTGAGATATTTGGTGAAATTAACTATTTTAAGTATATAAAACTTATATTATGGGTTAATGTGACGTGTTGAAGTATAAAAATTAAATATATTAAATGGTTTATGCATATTTTTACCCCATGCATGTTTCGTGCATGTTTTTGGGGATATATGCCGGTATAGGTGAGTTGGTATAGGTGGAGCCTTGTGTATAGGCTAACATGCTATGGATAGATGTTATGAGATATAATTAGATGAAATTAGTGATTGTGATCATATTTTGGAGACCCGTGTATATATAGTGCATGTTTTATGCTTATTTTGGGGCATATAAGCCCTTATAGGTGATTTTACTTACATAGAGCATTGTGTATGAGCTAGCATGCTATGATTGATTGTTATGGAGTTCAATTAGATGAAAAAAAGTGATTGTGGCCCTTTCTCTTGGAAACCCACAAATGTGATGTATGTTTGTGATATATATATATATATATGATAATGACTGGTGATGTGATAAAGTATATGTTTACATTCTATTTATGTTCGAAATAAATTAATGGGCAATAACATGATATTATAATGTGATGAATTATACGTTTTGATACTCTTACGATATGGAATAACATAATGTAGTTATTTTATTAATGTTATAACTTGGCGTATGTCTATATATGATACAATGAGGTAATGAATAATATGGTATCCTTAATGTGGGATGTTATGGCAAAATAAATATCTTGGCAGATTAATATTATGCAATAATATAATATAATGGTTTTATATGTTGAATGACAGGGTGTATGCATAATGTGGTATAATGATATGATGATTAATATTGTGGACACCGGATATGCATCAAATGGTAAGATAAAGGATAAGATGGTACATGCTAATAAAATGTGTTACTAATTCACGTGGTTAAAGTCAAAGACATGACACGTTGTTAATCAAAAGTGAAATGCTTGTGTCGATAAAGTAAGCTGAAAAGATGAAATGACTAATGTTAATAACAGTTATTTTTTGTTGACCAGTACCTACAGCAATCCTGGGGGTTTGGGCTAGACCTCCTAATACCCAAGGACCGGCTTGGGGTGCGGAGTTTTTCCCTCCTGGCTTCGGCTGGGAGGAAGTACCCAGTTTATCTGGGTTGCGGAGTTTTTATCGCCCAAGCTATCGGCTTGAGGCCCGGTTATACCCTCGATGACAGCTGCCGCGAGGAAGTACCCAGTTTATCTGGGGTGTGGAGTTTTTTCCTCCTGGCTTCGGCTGGGAGGAAGTACCAGTTTACGTGGGGTGCGAAGTTTTTCCCTCCTGGCTTCGGCTGGGAGGAAGTACCCAGTTTACCTGGGGTGCGGAGTTCCCTCGCTGGCACAGGCTGGGAGGAAGACGTAGCCTCGGATGTGTAAGACTTTGTGTGAGCATCGGTCAGCGTGTTTTACTGGGTTGTCGGCCTTCATTATATTGGGATACTGTGGCTCACTGGTCGACAAACTAATAAAATAAATAAGTATAAATAAGAATGTGTAAGAAAAGAAAGTGGATTGTGATAGTAAAGAAAGGGAAAAGGAATTGTGAATATGAAAGAAAGTGGTTGTGAATGAAATGAATAGGAAGGAATACGAGTTATGAGTTTGTGTATGAGAAGAAATGATAAGTACAGATTGTGGTTAATCTGAAATGAAAAAGTAAAAGAGACGTGTGTTAATATGAATAGTATGAAGCAATTGTGTAATGCAAATGATTATTAAAGTAAAATACAATGTGATAAGAGTTGGTACACCTTGGAATTGTGTCGAGGGACTACCCGCCCGCTATTTCCGTGGAAATGGTGGGAACTACCTGCCTTGGCATAATTCGCAGGGTGAGATGGTGAGCGATTAACTTAATACCGGAAATGAAGAATAAAGTAAAGTGAAGGTGAAAATTAATTGAAGTAAATTAATAACCAAGCTATCGGTTTGAGATGTGATGTGATATTACCCAGACTATGTGTTTAGGGTGCGGTGATTATTACCCAAGCTATCGACTTTGGGGTGTGATATATTATTGCATAAACTATGTTTGGGATATGGAGTATAAATTGATGAGAATGAAAGAGAAATTAATGGTAACTTGAGATATAAGTGAAAATGAAAGTAAGTTTAATTCTCAATAAGAATGAGAAGTAACTAAGTGATATAATGTGATGAGAATGAGCTATAAAACATGCTTTTGATGCAATGAAAATAAGCATTCTAATTAGTGATGTGTTAATGATGTGATGAAATGTGAGTAAATTGCAATGGGCAATGAGATGTTATATTTGTGTCACAAGACATGAACGAATGTGGTATTATGAGAATATATGCATATGTTTATGATGTGATACTGGTAAATGAAGTGTGTGGTCTAATAAATATGAAGAATAGATGTAGTAGCATTATGTGATTAAATATATATATAAAGAGAACGAGAAATAAGGAAAGTGCTTTTGTGTGATACTTATGTGATACAATATTATGTGAATAAGAAACGATTAAAGTATATATGTGGTTAGTGGGATGTATATAGTGAAGTTATATATATATAGTTGGATGCAGATTGAAGAATACTTTGACGTAAAGCAATAATTGTGATGTTTTATATTCAGATTCCAGGTTGAAATTTCTTATCTCGATATTTGTAAGTTCAATTTATTTTTTTTATACAAGTTAATTTATTTGTTAGACTATTTAAATTATACTCACCAGAAATGGCTAACCCCTATTGTTTTCTGGGGGTTAGGGGGTCCCTCCAGGAGGATGGATAGCCCTAACTTTCCTGCAGGGTTGCTAGCAGCCCGGTGAGGTAGTTATAGAGTTAGAAATTATATTTTGTTGAGATGATAGATTATTTATGTAATTAGTATATAAAGAAACATGGACAGTTGATGTATTATTTTGTAATAAAGTGAACATATATAGATATAGTGCTGTGATGAGGTAAGAAAGCCCGTACCCAGCTCGTTGTGGAGTATTGGGTTTTGTGTTTGGTTTTTGGAAAGTTTTTCTTCAGTTTTCTATTACTTATATAAGTTTTTAAAGGAAAAATATGGTTTTTAATTGATAATTGATATTATGTTATGAGTTTGGCCCCCAGAGCATAATATTTATATTGCCTGTGTGATTCTGCTCATTTTGGCTTGGGGAGCCCATGATTATATTGCCTGTGTTGTGAGCTACGAAATTTAGAGCAGAATTCCGTAAACTTTTTGTATTTCGGGGCAGAAATTTCAGGGGAGATTCTGCCAAAAATTTATTTGAAATATATATCTTAGTTTATGTTTAAAGTGATATAGAAATTGACAGAATTGTATTTAGAGGTTTAGTTTTTCAAAAAAAAAAATGGGGTGTTACAGTTTTTGGGGCTCTTTCTCATGGCTTCTCATGGTCCTTTCTCCTTTCACAGATCTAAGGGTAAGAAAGTTGTTACCTCTAAATCTGTCACTAGAGAAGGAATCACGTTTAGAAATGCAAAATGTGCAGATCTTTATTTTTTAACACTTTCTTCTACTCCGGTTGTTGCTAACCGAGAGATAAATCTAGAAATCTTGGGTGGGCAATTTAGTCAAATGGTTAAGATTATTCGTGGTTTTTAGGTGGAAAAATTATTTCACTACACCAAGCACCCACTCCGAGTCGTTAGCTCGTCAATTTTATGCTAATCTAGAGGGTATCCAAGACAATGATCTCACACTTTCATCAATTATTCTTGGGAAACGAGTTAAAATTACTCCCGACTACATTCACATGCGATATGCGTTGTCCGAAGGAGAATTCGATGCCTATCATCTTGACTTCAACACACTCGACTACAAACCAGGCCATGACAAGTCTACCGTCAAATCCATGATTGTTAAATCTGAGTTTCTTCATATCCCTCGTCCCGCTCCCACAAATTTTACAGATATTGCATGTGTCTTAAATAAAATTGTCAATTCCAACATTTGGCCTAAAAAGAATGATAAGATCAAAATTCGGTTGGATCAATCATTTATAATTTTTCTCATTGTAGGCGAATACAAATTCGATCTTGCTACATTCATCATTCAAACAATGAATTTTGCCACCACTCGTAACCGTAGTCTACCTTTCAGCTCTCTTATTTACAATCTTACTATTGATTTCCGCATTGATGTTGGGAAATTTCTCCTAAGCAAAAATTCCATGTCAGTCCTTCCCCAACAAATGGGTATTGATGTTCTGTTCACACAATGTGCACGCCGTCGTCAAGCCCAACAAGATCGTAAAGCTGAACAATCCTAACAAGCACCTTCCTCATCCTCTCGTCGCAAGAATGCTACTCCTCCATCCACCTCATCTATGTTTGTGACTCATAAACAATTTGCCGCCCATCAAAGGCAAGTCTACAATTACTATGTCAACATCATCGAGTACTTGCAAGGCAAAGAAGATTGGGAACTTTTTCCTCCTTCTGATGAAGAGGAGAATGATGAAAGTGATGAAGAAGATGAAGACGAAGATGATGATGACGATGACGATGACAATGATGTTGAGGAATAGTTTATATTTGTTAGAATACTGCACTTGTATGGGATTCCTCTTGTTTGCTTCAGTGTAAATCTTCTTTAAAATGTGTTTTGTAAACATATCTATCAAGAAATTGAATGTCGCAGCTTTCAATGCTCATCATGTCAACTTGAATGTCTCTCAAAACTCTTGATACATCTCGCAGTTATCTATGTGTAGTGCTTTCCATTATGATAATTATTTTCTTGTTTGAATGCATGGTCGATTGAGCGGTCGATGACCTCCCTCTCTGTTTTGCTTACAGTCAAAACTACTAGTGTTTCAACTGTTTTTTTTTGTTTTTTTTACCGGTCGACCCGGCGATCGACCGGACCCTTCTCTGCTTTTCTTACAGTCGCACATACTTTCTTATTAACTCCGATCGGTCGACTATGCGGTCGACCTGTCTCAATTCTATTTTCGGGGTTCTCTTCGTGATTTATGGCAGTTGTATTTTGCATCTTTTGGTGTGTTTCAAAAAGGGGAGAATTTTTCAACTTAGAACTTGAAAAATATTTTACTTAGAACTTGAAATCTATTTTAACTTAATTTAACTTAGAATTTGAATCTTGTAATTATGTCTCTCTTATGTATTGGTGAAATCTCATATCTATGATACCATGTAGCGCTCTCACTGTATATCAAAGAGTTTCGTGATCAGCGGTGATATGGCTAAAAATAGGATTAAATCGGGGCCATTCACATCGGACACGAATCTTAAAGCTCAGGGGTAAGACGGTAATTTCGCCTACAAACGGGTCTGAAATGGGAACTGGGTCTTTAATTCAAAAGCCCAATAACCCATAAACGGATCCACGTCAACTGGGTACGGGTTCTAACCCGCTGCACACCCGGTCCAGCAAGATACAATCAAGGTCCCTGATTAATCCTAATCAACGGCCCTGATTTACATCTATCTTTTCACTGGGAATTAGGGATTCAATTCCTTATCTGATTACGGGGAATATACCTTATCAGATTACTTTCCTCATCTGATTACGGGGAATATTCCTTATCTAATCACAGGGATTACATTCCTAATCCAGTCCCAAAGACGCCTATAAATACCCCCCATCCATCTCCATTAAGAGGTAATGAGTATTTTCCCACTTTACGCTCTTTCTTAATCATTTCTGATTACTGACTTGAGCGTCGGAGGGTGCGTCGCCGGGATCCCCCCCGGTGTCTCGCACTTTTTGCAGGTTAACGGCGGGAGTCAACGATCAGTCAACGACGGGTCAGGTTTGGTTTCGCTATTCAGGTTTTTCCTCGAACCCACAAATTCATCTGTTTGCCCCCACACCGAATTTAGCGGCAACAGATTGGCGCCGTCTGTGGGAAAACCATACGAATAGCCTCCGCCTCTTCCTCGTCGACTAGTTCTTCTCCAGCCATGCCTCCCAGAAAAGTCAGATCTAGAGGGTCCAACCGCGGGCCCAACCCCGCCGATCAGCAAGAGGTAGTCCCCGTCCAATCTGCTCCGTGGCAGGGACAACCCCCGCCTCAGGTGGAGGACCCTCTTCAACAAGATCAGCCTCCTCTTCAGAATCAGGAACCCCCCAAGCGTCCCACCGGTCCTCAGAATGCCGGTGCGGGGGGCTCCCGCATGAAGCAACCTCTCCATCAAGACCGCGTCTCCATACACAAAGCCTCTACGGATTCCATGGCCTCTCACAATCCACAAAACCGGCAGAAGGTGGAGGACTTACGCCACCGTCTAGACGAGAAGCGGGCCCGAGAGGGAGCCTCCCGCCAGCGACGTCTGGGTGAGCGATCCCCTCACCGCCGAGACTACAGAAGATCCCCTGCCCGAAGGGGAAGGAAGGAGTCCCCCGAGCATTACAGAAGGAGGCACTCCCCCGCAGATCGGCAACGGCCCAGGAACAATGAGGCACCAATCACCCGTGCCGAGTTCCAGCAGTTCCAAGCAATGGTACAACAGGCACTCAACCTCCGTCAAAACCCTAATGAGCCGAAGGCCCCGTCCCCTCCTCCAGTCCGAAGCCCTCGCCGACGGTCCCCATCTCATCGTCCCGCTCCTACCAACTCCCGGCGTACCCCAAGTCCTCATTGCTCCCGAAGTTACCATCGCCGTAGCCCTCTCTCTCCCTCCTACGAAGACGAGTCTAGAGGCTCGGCTGATTACCGTCGGAGGGACGACGCCATGTATCGCCGTCTTCATGAGGTAGAGAGGCGTCTGGGTCAGATAAACCGAGAAGAAGAGCTCAGGGGGAGAACTCTTCGTCCTAGCAGACCTCCTTTCTCCCGAACCATAGTGGATGCACCTGTGTCGTTCGGGTTCAAACCTCCCCAGTTCGAGATTTACACCGGAGAAACTGACCCCGTTGATCACATAGAGAGTTTTAAGACTCTGATGCTCCTCCATCAAGCTTCCGATGCCCTCCTCTGCAAGACCTTCCCCGCAACACTGAAGGGCCCAGCTCGAGAATGGTACTCCCGCCTCGCACCGTCTTCCATATTCTCCTTCGAGCAGTTCGAAACACTCTTCATCACCCACTTCGTGAGTAGTCGCCGAACTGAAAAGACCAGCATTTCGCTACTCTACCTTAACCAGAAGGAGGGTAAGAAGTTGAGAGACTATGTGAAGAGGTTCACAGCTGAAGCCAGGTCTATAGCTTCCCTCGACCAATCCGTCGCAACGGCCGCCTTCCAATCCAATGTCTTCAATTCCAGCCTCCGTTCCTCTCTTGCTAAGAAGCCTCCACAGGACTTTGCCGACCTCCTTCTCAGGTGTGAAAAGTACATTCGGGCCGAAGAAGCCCTCGACTCCCTTTCTCTGGAGGAGACATCTTCCGGGAACAAACGGAAAAACACAAGTGAAGAGGGGTCCCAAAAATCCCAGAAGGACAACAATGGACAGCGTCGCCCGACTCCTCGGTTTGAGAAGTTCACCCCCCTCATTGCCAACATATCAGAAGTTCTTATGGAGGTGGACAACGAAGGACTACTCCGCGCTCCCCCTAGAATGAATACCCCTGGTAAGAAGAGGGACAAAGATAAGTGGTGCCGCTTTCACAGGGACCACGGCCACGACACGGATAATTGTCGGGCTCTCAAGGAAGAGATCGAAGAACTCATACAACGGGGGCACCTGATCAAGTTCGTCCGAAAAGAGGGTGCCGAGCTCCTCCCCTGATCATCACCTCTTCCGAACGAACAGAAAGGCCCGCCGAGCTTCAAGATTCAGCTCCTCCCAAGAGGTCTTCACCTTATTGTAGAAGTAGGATTCTGATTTTCACTAAGGCCGATGCTTGTAACTCGGCCAACAGCATGTAATAATGGCTCGCCCTATTGGAGCAGCCACTTAGCCTATTTCAATAAAACTTTACATCTTTTCATTGAAAATTATTGCTCTTGCTTCTCTATCTCTCCGAGTCGCGACTCTCTTAAATGGTGGGTTCGGAGTCCAGCTTCTTCTACATGGCTCCTCCCGCAACTCACTAAACTCTACCGATGGTTCCGGAGTCCAACACTTGGTTCGATTCTGCTTCGAATAACTTGCTCTTAAGCGGGTTAGAAGTGGTTCGCCATTCGAAATTGCTCCCACAGCCGTTGAATAACTCTACCGATGGTTCCGGAGTCCAACACTTGGTTCGATTCTGCTTCGAATAACTTGCTCTTAAGCGGGTTAGAAGTGGTTCGCCATTCGAAATTGCTCCCACAGCCGTTGAATAACTCTACCGATGGTTCCGGAGTCCAACACTTGGTTCGATTCTGCTTCGAATAACTTGCTCTTCAGCGGGTTGGAAGTGGTTCGCCATTCGAAATTGCTCCCACAGCCGTTGAACTTTTCTAACGATGGTTCCGGAGTCCAACACTCGGCTCGATTCTACTTCGCAAGTTCACTGTTAAGCGAGCTAGAAGTAGAACGCCATCCGGAATTGCTCCCACAACTGTTGATACCCTCACTTAAATAACGAGTTCGGAGCTCACCACTCTCTCCCAGAGTTGCTCCTCAAACTCATCTCACAAATGGCTCTCTTCCAGAGCCGAGCTCTTCCCTCCGCTCACCTCCGAAGCGGACCTCTTAAATAACGAGTTCGGAGCTCACCACTCTCTCCCAGAGTTGCTCCTCAAACTCATCTCACAAATGGCTCTCTTCCAGAGCCGAGCTCTTCCCTCCGCTCGCCTCCGAAGCGGACCTCTTCTCAACGAGTTCGGAGCTACAGCTCTCCCCAAGAGTTGCTCCTCAAACTCATCTCACAAATGGCTCTCTTCCAGAGCCGAGCTCTTCGCTCCGCTCTCCTTCAAAGCGGACCTCTTCTCAGCGAGTTCGAAGCACAAACGGCTCTCCTTCGGAGCCGAGCTCTTCGCTCTGCTTGCCTCCGAAACGAACCTCTTCTCAACGAGTTCGGAGCTCGCAACTCTCCCCTAGAGTTGCTCCTCAAACTCACCGGCCAAGCGGCTCTCTCCCAGAGCCGAGCTCTTCACTCCGCTCACCTCCAAAGCAGAGCTCTCCTCGACGAGTTCGGAGCACAACTCTCTCCTATAGTTCCTCCTCACACGTCTCACAAACGACTCTCCTCCAGAGCCAAGCTCTTCGCTCCGCTCTCCTTCGAAGCGGACCTCTTCTCAGCGAGTTCGAAGCACAAACGGCTCTCCTCCGGAGCCGAGCTCCTCGCTCTGCTAACCTCAAAGAGTGGGTCTTCCCATGACTCTTACGTGGGTCTTCCCAGTACATCTTCTCTGCCCCTAGGAGTGGAGCCCTTCTTCAAAAATCCCCAAAAACCAAAACTCTCCTCAACCTCATGAAGACAAGGATGTTGCGGGGCTATTTTGACCATGAAGGAGGGTGAATCTTCATCTCACCCCTAAAGAGAAGTTGTAGATCTTCGAATTAGCTTCGAAACAAGGGGTCGCACGCCCCGAGCCGACCTCCGTAGCACTGGGAATATCAAGAAGAACTCTGCAGGCAAAATCTGGGGTCCGGCACCCGCTGCCGAGCGTTCTTGCCACCGACCGTTTTACGGGCTTGAGGTCGGCACCATTCTAGCTCGGCACCATCCGCCGAGCACCCGTGCCACCAACCGTTTTACGAGCTTGAGTTCGGCACCAATTCAGATCGGCATCATCCGCCGAACACCCGTGCCACCGACCGTTTTACGGGCTTGAGTTCGGCACCCATTCTAGCTCGGCACCATCCGCCGAGCACCCGTGCCACCGACCGTTTTACGGGCTTGAGTTCGGCACCAATTCAGCTCGGCATCATCCGCCGAGTACCCTGGCCACCGACCGTATTACGGGCTTGAGTTCGGCAGCCAAGATCTCCAAAAATTTCTAAGTCTCAAGCCTCGGCACATTCGAGTTCGGCACCAGCTGCCGAGCATTCTCGCCACCGACCGTATTACGGGCTTGAGTTCGGCAGCCAAGATCTCCAAAAAATTTCTAAGTCTCAAGCCTCGGCACATTCGAGTTCGGCACCAGCTGCCGAGCGTTCTCGCCACCGACCGTATTACGGGCTTGAGTTCGGCAGCCAAGATCTCCAAAAAATTTCTAAGTCTCAAGCCTCGGCACATTCGAGTTCGGCACCAGCTGCCGAGCGTTCTCGCCACTGACCGTATTACGGGCTTGAGTTCGGCAGCCAAGATCTCCAAAAAATTCCTAAGTCTCAAGCCTCGGCACATTCGAGTTCGGCACCAGCTGCCGAGCGTTCTCGCCACCGACCGTATTACGGGCTTGAGTTCGGCAGTCAAGATCCCCAAAAAATTTCTAAGTCTCAAGCCTCGGCACAGTTGAGTTCGGCACCAGCTGCGGAGCATTCTTGACAACGAGTTCGGAGCTCGCAACTTTCTCCTAGGGTTCCTCCTCACACTCGTCTCCCGAATGGCTCTCTACCAGAATCAAGCCCTTCGCTCCGCTCGCCTCCGAAGCGGACCTCTTCTCAACAAGTTCGGAGCTCGCAACCCTCTCTTAGAGTTCCTCCTCACACTCGTCCCACAAACGGCTCTCTTTTAGAGCCAAGCTCTTCGCTCTGCTCACAGGACGGGTCTTCCTAGCACAAGGGTCTTCCTAGCGCAGCTTCTCCATCCCTAGGAGTGGAGCTCCTCTTCCAAAACCCTCAAAACCGAACACATTCCACATCTTCATGAAGACCAGGATGTTGCGGGGCTATTTTTACCATGAAGGAGGGTGAATCTTCATCCCACTCCTAAAGAGAAGTTGTAGATCTTCGAATTAGCTTCGAAACAAGGGGTCGCACGCCCCGAGCCGACCTCCGTAGCACCGGGAATATCAAGAAGAAATCTGCAGGCAAAATTGGAGTTCGGCACCCGCTGCCGAGCGTTCTTGCCACCGACCGTTTTACGGGCTTGAGTTCGGCACCAGTTGAGTTCGGCACCCGGTGCCGAGCGTTCTTGCCACCGACCGTTTTACGGGCTTGAGTTCGGCACATTTGAGTTCGGCACAATTGAGTTCGGAACACTCTCAGTACAAGACCCACGAACAAAAAAAAAATAAAAAAAAAAAAAATAAGGGGCCGGGTTCGGATCCACTAAGGATCCAAACCCGAACCCACCTTCCCATCTCCTTCTCCAACGATTCGGCGCCAAAACCAAAAAAAAAAAAAAAAAAAAAAGAAAAGAAAAGAAAAACCCAGTTACCGAGTTCTCCACCGCATCGAGCTCCAACGTCGTCAACCTCCTCAACGACGAGCTCGCCCCCTCCTTCGCGAAGCATCGCCGTCGCCGCCCATCACCGTAGCTCCGGCGAGCTCCTGCCCTTCTTCCTCGTCGAAGCTTCACCAAGCTCTGCCGAAGCTCAGTTGCCGAGTTCTCCACCGCATCGAGCTCCAACGTCGTCAACCTCCTCAACGACGAGCTCGCCACCTCCTTCGCGAAGCTTCACCGTCGCCGCCCATCACCATGGCTCCGACGAGCTCCGCCAAGCTCTCCTCCTCCGTCGAGCTCGACGATCACCGCCTCCTCCGAGTTCGAGAACTCCATGGCCAAGCTCGAGGACTCCGTCACCCTCGTCATCATCGAGCTCCCTCACTCCGTCGCCGAGCTCCAACCTCGCCGATCCCCACGCTCGAGCCGCCTCTTCTTCAACCCCGGGCTAAGACGAACCCATCTTCGCGCGAACTCGACCTCGCCGACTAGCTCCTCCATCGAGCTCACTTCCTCAACGAAGCCCCGAGCTCCATTCGATGACCACCGTCGACGAGCTTCCGCTTCGCTCCATGTTCGTCTCCCGCCGTGGCCAGCTCACGCCACCACCGAGCTCGAATGGTCCTCCGAAGAGCTCAACCCCACCGCCAGTTCGAAGAGCTCCTCACCTTTGCCGCCTCAGTCGAGCTTCGAAGTCGACGTCGGAGGATCGAGGTCGGATGAATCAGTCGAAGAAGATAGAATGAGCGAAGAGGAGGAGAGCGAGAAAGAATGAAGAAGAAGAGAAAGCCAGCGGAAAAAAAAAAAAAAAAAAAAAAAAAAGGAGAGAGAAAGTCAACCGCCACGTGTCGTCCATGTAGACTTCGGCCACTTTTTGCCGAGCACTCATGAACCACCGACCATGTTACACCAAAAAATGGTCTTCTCTTTCTCCTCCCGATGCGCGCTCGCTTGATCGTGATCAACGCACACGATCGCGCCACGTGTCCAGGTATTATTTAATTTATTTAATTATTTAATTGTTTTTTTATTTAAAAAATCCGAAAAAATATTTAAAAAATCGGAAAAAATTAAATAAAAATTCTAAAAATAATTATAAATTCAGAAAATTTATTTTAAATTCTGAAAAATATAATTATTTAATTAGAATAATTATTTAGTATTTTCGATAATTAATTATTTAAATCGGAAAATGAATAAAAAATTCAAAAAAAATGAGAAAAAATTCAGAAAAATCTGGAAAAATCACAAAAAATCCAGAAAATTCTGAGGACATTTTTGGATATTTTACAAGCCCAGAATAACACCGTTACACCTCCGAGCAAGATCCAAACTCCCTTAAGAACACCGATAAAATCCCGTACGCCATTAAAACAGTAAAACTACTCCTCAAAGGCTGATCAAACTCAGTCTTCGGGAGTGGGGGGCTCGTGATATGGCTAAAAATAGGATTAAATCGGGGCCGTTCACATCGGACACGAATCTTAAAGCTCAGGGGTAAAACGGTAATTTCGCCTACAAACGGGTCTGAAATGGGAACTGGGTCTTTAATTCAAAAGCCCAATAACCCATAAACGGATCCACGTCAACTGGGTACGGGTTCCAACCCGCTGCACACCCGGTCCAGCAAGATACAATCAAGGTCCCTGATTAATCCTAATCAACGGCCCTGATTTACATCTATCTTTTCACTGGGAATTAGGGATTCAATTCCTTATCTGATTACGGGGAATATACCTTATCAGATTACTTTCCTCATCTGATTACGGGGAATATTCCTTATCTAATCACAGGGATTACATTCCTAATCCAGTCCCAAAGACGCCTATAAATACCCCCCATCCATCTCCATTAAGAGGTAATGAGTATTTTCCCACTTTACGCTCTTTCTTAATCATTTCTGATTACTGACTTGAGCGTCGGAGGGTGCGTCGCCGGGATCCCCCCCGGTGTCTCGCACTTTTTGCAGGTTAACGGCGGGAGTCGACGATCAGTCAACGACGGGTCAGGTTTGGTTTCGCTATTCAGGTTTTTCCTCGAACCCACAAATTCATCTGTTTGCCCCCACACCGAATTTAGCGGCAACAAGCGGTATCATGTAAATAGATTTTCCTTTGGTTTTAAAAAATGTAATATTTTTGTCCAACTTTATATTCCCCAAAAATTGCTTGACTCTCAAAATATATGTAAGCATGGTTTCAAACAAGTTTTGGTCTTTACATATAGGTTGTATCATGAACACGCATTTATTAAAATCTTACCATGAATGAATTTAAGGGGAAGTATTGGATTTAGGGGGAGCACTTGAATCTCTTCTAATATATTTTTAAATTCTATGGTATGATTACATTTTTAAATTCTAGGGTATTTTTTGTCCACACTAAAAGGGGAAGATTGTTGACCTTAAGTTTGGTGTGCACAAAACATTTCATCTACAACTAATATTTTCAGTTGAGGTTTACAGGATCTACAGAAAAAGAAAAACCAAAAGAAAAGATTCAAAGTGATTGGAAAACAAGCAAAAGAGGCATGAACCAAAAATATCAATGAAGATTGCACACAAGAAACATGTCCTTCAAATCATCAAGAAAGTCATCAAAAATAGATAATATATTTCTGTTTATGTGAGGAGAATATATGTAAAGTAGTGTTGATTGATAAATTAGTTTTGATAAATTAGTTTAGAAAAGAATATAAAGTGAAATTGCCAAATAAAAGTCGAATCTGCACGACAGCGGTCGACCGCCCAAAATGACGGTCGACCATCACAACCGTCGACCGCTCATTTATGTGAAAAAGGTGAATCATTCGACCGGTCATCTCTCGACTTTCGAGTTAAAAGATGAACGGTCGACTATTCATCATTGCGGTCGACTGTTCAAGTGCAAACCTGACTATTTTGAAAATATCTTTTCATTTTTGGAAAGATACATTTTCCCGCTCTATAAATAGAGGCAAATTCACTGTGTATTCTTCACCTCCTGCGATCAGAACTCTTCTGAACTAATCATTCAATCAACACTCCGAGTGAGAAATTTTATTGTCTTCTTTAGTCAAGGTCTTTTTAGATCTTGAGATATTTTTTTTCTTCCACTTCGGTGAGTTTTGCAGAACTTGTTTGTAGAAACCCTGAGGTGTAATAGGTCTCGGCCTGAATTCCGATAATCAATGTATATGGGTTTAAAGTATAGTGGAACATTTGTGGCAGAGTGCTACAAGTAGGTGGTGCGGACGTAGATCTGGGGATCGAACCACGTTATATCGTTGTCTTGCTTCTGTTTGCTTTCTCTTACTCTATCTTTTTTACTTTACTCATTTCATTTGAATTTTTAATTTCCGCACAATTACTCTATTCACCCCTCCTATGGGTGATTTACAGCATTAACAAGCAATGATATAATTAAACTTGCGCCTTAATACACAGAATTCATAATTTTATAAATTGGGAAAAATGGATTGGAAAAGATGTTCCTTGCCTACCATTCTGCAAAATCTTAACTGAATGGAAGCCAGGAAAGTCTCATAAATTATGATGGTAGAGATACACAGAGTGGAAGCTGATTCAGATGATTTGCACACAAGAGGTTGCAAATTTAAAGAAAAACTCGCGGATGTGGTAAGGATATCATACATCTATGTGGGTAAAAACTGATCACTGTGTAGACTGTTTCGAGTACAGTAAGGACTAATAGGAAGATGGCACTCAGCAGTCCAAAGAAAGTCGAAGGATTGGAAAGGTACAGACGCTTAAACTCGGCGAATGACTTATTCTGCATTTTTCACAGTAATCATTCAGTAGATTAGAAAGATCTTCAAGGAATGACTTCTTATCATTTCCCATTCCGCAGGAATGATCCCGTCCATCCTGAGGATATCTGTCCTTAGCCGTGTCAATAAGACAAACCATAAATTCCAAGGGTGGCAATCTCATTACTAATTGGATTAGTTTGGATGCTATTAACTTCTGTGGAGGCATTCTTCTCGGAATCAAATTGTCGTCTTTTAAACTTGTTGCTGTCCTTAGATTAAAATACTTTCTTGTGAATGGTAGTTCTTGATTGGCCGGAATTCAATTCTCACCGTTGTTTCGGTTTATGGTCCTTCGACTGCTGAGGGCAGACCAGTTTTGGGGATGAACTCAAATCTTTCTCTCGTCTTATTCATGGGTTTTGGTTATTCTGCGGAGATTTCAATGTTACAAGATCCGCTCATGAAAGGAAGGGTAATGCGTCTAGATCCTGTGACTCCTTACTTTTTAACAACTGCATTCGCTTACTCCAACTTGTCGATAGCCCTATCAACAGCAGATGGTTTACCTCGTCTAATAACCGTGTTGACCCATCCATGGCCAAACTCGATAGATTTTTGGGCTCTCAAGATTGGATTTCCTCCTTTCATAATTCTTTTGTGAAATCTCTTCCTAATCCTATTTATGACAATGTGCCCCTTAGCTTTCACTCTTATTTCAACTTTTCTAAACCGTTTAAATTCCGCTTTGAAAAAATCTAGCTAGATGATCATTTTTTTATCAATGTGATCACCTCTTGCCTCTCGTCGGTTGTTGGCTCCTTTGGTCTTGCTGGAATTTTACTGAAACTTCATACTGCCAGGTATGGGTGTCAATTGTGGAAGGAAGAGAAATTTGCCAACTCTAACGCCCTTAAATGCTCCTACCTAGCCTCTATTATATCCATCGACCAACTTGAACAGTTAGGGCCCATCTTTATGGACGATAGGAGGAGAAGGTCGGAGTGTAAAAAAGAGTATATGGATTTGCTTCACTGCGATCACATTAAGTGGGCTCAAAGAACTAAGGTTAGGTGGCTAAAGGATGGTGATTGCAATACTTCCTTCTTCCACAACTTTGCCTCGCATAGACAAAGGATCAATCGAATCACCATTATTTCTGATAACGATTCGGAGTTCCATTCGTCTTTGGATTTTCATTCTATTTTTCTTAATTTCTATAAAAACCTCATGGGCACATCTCATGAATGCTCATTCCATATTCATTGGGCCTCCCTCTATGGTGACGATAATCACGACCTATCTTCCCTTGAAGCTCCCTTTACTATCGAGGAGATTCAGGCTGCTGTATTCAGTATACACAAAGACTCTTCTCCTGGCCTAGACGGGTTCCCGGGACTTTTCTTTCAAAAGTTTTGGGATTCTCTCAAAGATGATATATTCACCATATTCACTGATCCTTTTACTGGTTACTTTTCGTTCGATCGTACTAATTATGCCCACATTGTTCTGATTCCAAAACTGATTGGTGCCAATAAGGTGAGTGAATTTCGTCCAATCAGCATTCTACATGTTATTTTTAAAATTCTCATGATAGAGTTTTCTTCCTGGTTGAGCAAAGTCGTCTCTCCCATGATTGACCTAGCGCAATCGGGATTCCTTAAAGACATACTCATCTAGGATAGCATGGTAGCAGCACAAGAGATTATTACAGGCTATCACAAATCCAAGTCCGATGGTATTTTTTTTAAGCTTGAATTTGAAAAGGCCTATGATAAAGTTAACTGGAACTTCCTCTTCGATATTTTTTGTCAACAGAGGATTCAGTGTTAAATGGATCTCCTGGATTAAATCGAGTCTCTTTGCTGTCACTTCCCCCCATTATTATTAATGGAGTGGAGGGGAACAAATTCCCTTTTAAAAATGGCTTAGACAAGGAGACCCGATCTCTCTTCTATTTGTTCTTGTGGCTGATGTTTTTAGTAGGATGCTCCTTAAAGCATGGTTCTCTAACATTATTGAAGGACTTGGTGGAGCTCAGGGTTTTAAAGGTGTTCTTAATTTACAATACACAAATGATACCATTCTTTTTGTTAAATCGAATGGTCCCTCACTACTTAACCTGAAGCTTATCATCTATCTTTTTTAGGCCGCTTTTGGTATGTCAATTAACTTTCGTAAAACTTCTGTCATTTGGCTCGATGATTCCAATAGCAAACAGATTGAAATCTCCTCTCCAATTTCTTTAACTGTTTGGTGGCATCTTTTCCTATCTCTTATCTTGGTATCCTGCTCAGATGGAGTAAACTTCACATGGAAGATTCGATGCCTATCATCGATAAGATCGAAGCGAGATTTAATCCTTGGGCGGGTAGGCAGATGTCTCGTAGTGGAAGGCTCATTTTGTTATTTCCTCCATACATGATGTTACCTTTATGTCCCGTCCTGGGTGATTAAACGTACTAACAAAATTAGAAGAAATTTCTTCTGGTCAGGTTCTTCTATCATGTATGTGGGGAAACACCTTTGTAATTGGAAACGTATGTGCGAGTCCAAGTATGAAGGTGGTCTTCGTATTTTAGACCTGAGACACCAGAATTTGGCCTTTCTCGGTAAATGGCTATGAAAGGTTCTTAAATGTCACAATTTAGCTTGGATCATACTTGTTAAAAGCAAGTATCATAGAAGGAAAATAATATGGGATCTGCATACCAAACTGGCTATATAGGCCTCCCCTTTCTGGAAAGGGGTCTAGAAAGCCATCGAATCATTCAAATGTGGCCTACAGAAAATTTGTGGGGACGGTTCGACTGTTAGATTTTGGACTGATCTTTGGATTGGGAACAATACACTTCAAGTTGCTTTCTTGCAACTTTTCAGTTAGCCTCTAACCCGAATGCCACTATTGCCTTGTATATTTTTATCCATAACAATATGAGACATTGGAACATTCCCTTTAGGAGAAACCTTTCCTTAGCTCAGAATTATGATTGTACAAGACTGATGGTTATTCTTGGCTCTTATCATTGGCAAGTCAGAGATAAAATTAGGTGGAGATGGTCCTCCACCTGTACGTATACTGTGAAATCATTGTACACTTTTCTTAATTGCGGGGGCATGATCTCTCTTTTCTACAAATATATTTGACACAATTTTGCCCCTTTGAAAGCTAGAATTTTGACCTTGTTGGCAGTTCATAATAACTTGTTGACGGTGGAAAATCTCAATAAGAGGAATTTGGCTCATGGCCAAAAATGTGTCTTGTGTTTGGCTCACGACGGGTCAGCAGGGTATTTATTCATCCATTGTTCTTTCATTCAGCCGATTTGGCACATTTTTAAATCATCTTGGAGTGTTATAAGGAAGTCGGGCTCTCTATCCTCTTGGTGGAGCTCTTGGAGGTCTGCTTCTGCTTGTCGGGCTTCGCGGTTATCTTGGGATGCGTCCATGAGTTTTATGATTTTAGTTATTTGGAAAGAAAGAAACAACCGTATCTTCACCAAAAAATCGCACTCTATTGACCTTATTATTGAAGATATCATTTTCTTTATCAATTTTTGGACCAATGTTCTCCCCAATGATAAAATTGCCAAGTTGAGATTGTACAACCTTGCATAATGTGGCAGATTCTCTTATTCAATTAGGGATGTCAAATCCTTCTTGAACTAATTATGCTTACTTTACCTCTGTTTGGGTGTGTTTTTGTTTTTGTTTTGTTTTTTTTTTCTTGAAGGAAAAGGTGGAATGTGGCCACCTTGTTTCATTAATAAGAAAGTAACAAAACATACAAACTATGAACAGAAAATAAAACATGAAGCAACATGACCCGTACAGACAACATTCCCTCCAACAACCCTGGAGGGTGGGTCGACAAACCGATAGTCATCACACACTATCAAAGTGTACAAACATACTCCACAAATATTGTAGTGGACCCCATCTTGGGCTCAAACACAAAGCTCGGCCCAGAAAAATTGTATGTACGACAATTAAGCTTCTTACTTTGCCTCCACGGCACGCGCACACCCACCTGTAACTAGTCATGCTGAATTTTAACGACCGCAAAACCCTGTCGTCTCATCGATGGGGGGACCCCTTCTTCGGGCCCAAGACCCACAGCCGTGCTGCAACAAATAAAATCTACTTTCTTCCTTCAGGCGGGATTTGACAACCGTCGAACCCAGCCTTCTCCTCCTCTCCTCCTACAATCGTGCAAACATCACTCACCCCAACCAAAACTGCAGTCAAAGAAAGAGCCGTGAAAAGGATACATTCGCCTATCTCACGCTCTTTCTCTCTCCAGTGATTTCTCACCAGCACAGACAAACACCAACATAGAGTAGTGAGGAGCAACATCTTCACTCATTCACTATCTAACTCTCTGTCTCAAGCAAAAAAAACCCAAAACAAATCCCAACAAACTGAAGCCTCAACTTCTCCTATCGCCACAATTGGTGAAGGCGTTGGATGTCAGATTCAATGATGAGGGCGTAGTGGCGGTGCTGCCTCGAAGACCGTGGTCATCGGGTGAAGTAGACCAAATGCTGCCACCGCCCATCACAATTACTCCCCACCAAAACTGAGCATGAGCTCTAGCCTCATTCTCCGGTTATGCCATCATCACAAACTCCGACTTCTTCGCACACTCAACCCGGACCTTGAAATCCAAATTATAGCTGCAGATCACAGTGAAACCCGAACCTTGAAATCCAAATTATAGCTGTAGATCATAGTGATTGGCAATGAGGGCGTGGACATGGTGGTGGTGGCGATGGTGCCGTTTCCGGCGCCGAAGAGGGGGAGGGATGACGAAAGGGGAGCGGCGGCGACGAGGGCTGCGGCGAAAAACACCTGACCGATGCAAGTGGGAAAGACTCCTCCCATTCTGTGGACACAAAAATCCTATATAGCTTCGCAAGGATCGGGATCTGTTGCATATTCGTCCACATGAACCTTCTATCAGACGAATTCAGCTCCATGAGCTGAAGGTCGTCTATGGTGATGTTGAAATTATTTCTGTCGTTACCGCTCGCCCCCTACCTTTGTGCTCGTGTTGAAATATGGTAATATTGAAGTCTCCTCCAATCACCCGTGGGCCCGCCCAACGTTCTCTGATTGCTCTCAATTCGTCCCATAACATCCCCCGCATTCTCGAGTTGTAGGGGCTATAAACGGACGTTATCACATGAATCCAATTATCGCTCCGCCGCCTAGTTCTAACAGAAACCGTGAACGTCCCAATCATCTCGCCTGTAATTTCAAACATGGCTGAGTCGATTCCTAGAGCAATCCCTCCTGAAAATCCTATTGCCGATTTAAATCTCCACTGAAATCCTCTAAGCGCTCTAATCCTCTCAAAGTCCTCCCCCCTAAGATTCTCTATTCTTGTTTCTTGTATTGCGCAGATTGATGGTTTATATTTAGAAATTGTGTTGTTAATTAACATACTCTTCGAACCCTGCCTCATACCCCTGACATTCCAGAAGATGTATAACATTAATAACTATTTAACACCCCACCCTCTAACTAGTACTCTATTTGATTCCTCTACCCGGTTAAAGTAGAATTCTACCTATATTTTCTCTTAGAGCGTTCACTGAATGGAGCTGTTCGGCGTTATTAGAACCCGTGGCTAGACCGAAAAGACCAGCATAATAAAGCAAAATATCATGAAGAATATAATTCAAAATTGATAGATTCCAACTAGAAATACTGTTTTGGCTCTTGTATGTTGTGCTGTGTGAGTCTGCTGTTTCTACACAATTTTTGTAAATATTGTACTGGAGTTCTGTTGTGCTACTCTCTAATTCTGTTTTATATATGCGGTGTGGCTGGAGCTGTTTTGGCTATCCGTTTATTTCAAAAAAGAAAAAAAAAGAAAAAAAAAGAAAAGAAAAAAAGAATTCCATACAGGAATAGAGGAGTGTATCTGAATTCTTCAACTTTCCAAATGGTATTAAATTAAGGTATATAGACTCCAATACCTCGTCGATACAGATGTAAAATAGTTAAAGGATTCCATTTTTGGAGCCAATACGTTTTGAGTGGGACTTCTTAAATTCAACTCCTGCATCATCCAACGCTGTTACAGTTGGTGAATCCACTGTCATGTATGTAAAGGAATTTGAGTCTATAATCCCTCCAAAGTGCATTGAGTCTGTGGTAAACAATTTTTCTTAAAACATTTTCTTGCTCAGCCTTAAGGAAGGGCATATCATTGGTGGAAGCTACATTAAAATTATAACTAAATTCAAACTAACTTTTGTTCACTTAATTCAGATCAAGATCCTTCATGATTTGCTTGAGAAGGGATTTGCTTCTGAAACAGGAATTAGTCATTCATGATTGAAAAAGTGAAAGGACGCGTCTCCTCAGGGACTATCAACGGTCGTTCATCTCTAACTTTCTTTCAAGTTAAACTAGTATAATGCACGTGCGATGCACGTCTATAAAGGTGTGTAGGATTTTGAGGAAGGGACAGGTCACCGAAGAGGTTGCATGCATGCATGCAGACAGAAATGCACAATTTATTCATTTTGATATTTGCATGCATGTATTAGACCTACTGGCTTTGAGAGGAGGAAACTTTCTTATGAATAAATTGTGCATGCAATTACATGCAAATCTATACTATTAATTATTTTTCCAAATCTAAAATCTATGCAGACAGGTATGCAAATCTATGCATATTAATTATTTTCTCAATACATGCAAATTACATTTCTAACCTCCGATATTAACCATATATTTATTTTTAGCCTTTTATGTTTATGAGGGCATGATAGTAAAAAGCCGCCAAAATAGAGCTTTACTTAATAATCTATATCTATCTATTTCTATTATAAAAACAAGAATAAATCTGTCTAGAGCAGATCTGAACCCTACATCCAATTCTGATTAGACCTTAGATCTTATATCTAACAATAGAAATCTGTTATATATTTCAGATCTGGACCGCACATTTTATTAGTAAGTCTAATCTGGACCATTCAAATTATTGTAAAACCCTATAATTCTTAATCCACACCCAAGCCGCCATCTGTCTTCTATCTCCCATCTCAAATCTCGTCGCCCTTTAGACGCTAATCTCCCCTTCTCTCTCCCCTATTTCTCTCTCTAAAAAACGAAGAAGACGAAGAAGAAAACTATGACCTCTCTCTCTCTCCCTCAGCCTCAGGTACGCTCTCCCCCTTTCACACCCCTTTCGAATTCAGATCAAAAAGGCATTTTTCTTGTTCCAACCGATCAAGATCCGTTGAATCTCGGGAATCTCTTCATGTACATCCATATTCAAGTTGTTTTGTTTTTTTATCAAGGTGGAATCTAGGGTTTCAGTTGATCAGTTTCGAGTCTTGGCCAATATTTGGATCAGGTTAGGGTTTCAAGGGGAAATTGGGTTTTTTGATAAGATCTGTTTTTTTGTTGCCGATTTAGGAGTTTAGTGACAGGTTTGACCTGATCTTATCATTCGAATGATTAAAGTTAGAAGAATTTTAATTATTTAATTATTTATTTTGTTTTACCAATGTGATTATAGTTACGTTTGGATATGTGAATGATTTTGATTTCTCTGCTACATTCAAACTTGTGACTTTTATTTTTTCAGCATGTTAGAGTAACCACGAATATGCAAACAAACAAGGAAAGGGCCACAAGTTTATTGCTATAAATTAATAGATAACTATTATAATACAAAAGCTACTATTAATTGCTTTTTAATTTCCTCATGTCTAAATAGTTTGTTCTTATCTGTAGTCCAATTCATTACTCTGCACTGATTTAGGTATGCCTCTTATTTGATACTTGAAGCCACTTTTATTTTATTTTCTAAAATATTTTTATAAATTTTAGTAATAAGAAATTATTCATGTGGCTATGATATGGAAGTGAAGGAAACCAATGTTTATACGACTTGCTTTTTTTCTTTTGCCACAAAGGGTTTATGACGTGGATGCGCTAAAAAAATCTGGCACATCAACTCATATCTATTCTTTAAGCATGTTTGATGGAAATAAGGTTTTTTTATAAAACTCCACCCCTTTTGTACTAAAATGTTTGGCTCGTGTTTTATTTTCATGTAGTTGGATAATTACTACATTGGGCTTCAGAAAGTGAAAAACATGAGTATGCAAGAATATGAAGCCCGCTTGAGAAGGTAACGTAAAATATTTAGTGTCAATATCATTACTTCCAAATTGTAATCTCCATGTATCTAATTCCTCATTATATTTGATAATGCAAGAAAAGTTGTGGTATAAAAACTTATTAAGCAATCCATAATTTTGCGTTCGAATAATTTAAAAAAATTGTCGGACGAAATCTCATATTTCGTTCGACACCTTTTTCGCGAAAAAACCCACAAACCAAATTTCATGTTTAGTCTCCTATATTTTGCAAATTTGTATATCGCTTGCCAAATATAGGAGAACATTGTTTCTCTCATACCCAAGATTTGGGTTTTTAGTCAACGACTACCCGGTGTTTTTTCTCAAAATTTTCAAATTTTGGATTTTTGCTCAATGACTACAATGCTCTTATCTATCCTTCTCTGAATTTTCTAATCGTTTATTATGAATCTAGGAGAAAAGGGTTTCGTTTTCATGTACAATTTCCCTTATCCCTTCTCTCGTTATTATTCGTTGGAATCCTTAAATCCTTAAATCCTTTAATCAATGAATGAAACCCTATTTCTCTATGACTTCTGATATCATGGTAGTTTTATTATCCTACATGAACTTTTTTTTGACTTTAACTTTCTGCTAGGATGTTTCATTGTATTACAAATTTGGATTAGTGGTATTGTTGATGCTCTTTATTGAAAACTCACTATCCCATGCTCAATTTGTATTTTGTTTCAGTCTTTGTATGTGAACGAAATTTTATTCTTTTTACACTTTAATATTTGGAAAATTTTCTTCAGAAAAAATGCACGTGTTGGAAATAATGGAAACAAAAATGCTAGCACTACAAATGGCCAAAGATGCCCTAAAAAGTTTCAACGCAGGCAATTTTCAATCAGGTAAAAAATTGTTTCCCTTGCCCTTCTCTCAGATGTACTATTTGCTTATTATTCTAAAGAACAAAGTGTTTGGGAAGCTAATAAAATTAAAGAATGTAGATTATATCTTTCTTAATGATATTTACCAGTTGTTGTTGTATACAAGTTATCTTTCATCTAAAATTAGTAAGAAAGAAAAACAAACAAGAAGATGTAGAAGCATTTTTGAAGTTACCACTCATTTTTTTCCAACTATGAAAAAAAGGTTTTTAAAATATTGTTTTTACTTCCCAAATAGGTTAGATTCATATTTTTCTGTATGTCTTAATTTACTTTATAGCTTCTGACTACCTAAATGTCATATATGATTATTTTCCAAAATTATTATTGTCAGTGATGTATTTGACGAAATGATACAAAACATGCTATATTTTGATTACTTTGATACTATTTTCCTAAGTTTACTCTGTAGGCTATGAATGGTGAGACTAATATCAAGTTTTTAGGTTTGTATGACTATGCTCTAAGGTATGGGAGAGTCCATAGAGTTGCCACACTACTTGTAGGCATCAATTATGTACTTCAAATTTCTGTTTTGAACCTTCTAACGCCATATAGTAGCTAAAAATTAGGTACTTGATTATGCAATTAAACATCTAAAAGAAAGCAGTTCTTATGTCAGATATTTCTCTTATCAGCATGAATTTGGTTCAGATACGGCAACCGTCATTATTATCCTGACATAATTACTTTTTTTTGTGTGCTAAATGTGATACAATTACATCCATTACAATTCAGATAGCTATTGATAGTTTGCTCCAAATACTGGTAGAAAGTGCAATAAATGATAGTACATAAATGTTTAAAACTTTGTTTGATTTATAACCAACCACTACAAGGTTACTCTCACATTTCATATTTGAATTGAATATCCCTTAATTTTGCTCAGAGTACACAACCACTATCCTATTTGCCGACATGAACTTGGCGACATCAGATTCTTAGCTCTTGAGAAAGATGCTGAGGCACTCGAGCTTTCCTAGATATCATAACCTTGGATGTTCTGGAATATGTCCATACTACGGAAAACTGAAGCATGAACAAATAGTGTCAGTCTCTTAACTCATGTTTTCACTGTGTTATTGAGAAATGGAAAACCATGAATTCTGCAACCACTTGTTGCATGGATAATAATTCCTCTTGTATCTGCTTTAAAGCCTTGCTTGAATGGTTTGTGTTGAACAAGCCAGATTTTGCTGGACTCAGAACTTCATCCCCTACAAAATCACATTTCAAAATGACAGGGCCTTTGCCGACCATGTTCTCTCTTCTGAGGCATGTATATTAAAATGAATGTAATGAGTTAACCCACTTCGTGCATTTTGTTTCCTTTTTATTAAAGTCCACATAACTAAGCTTGTTATCCCCTGGAATATTAAAGCCATGGGCGTGCATGTTGTTGTGTTTTTTTTTTTTTTGCATACATTTGTTAGCATCTATATCCGTGCCTGCAGTTGGAGATTTAATAGAAGGGTAAAAGAGAGCTTAAAAAGGAAATATTAGATTTATGAGTTTTGTTCCTCCTGGACAAAGCAGATCTAATTAGGGATGAATTACAAAATAATCTCATATAGATTAATTAGTATAGATAGAGAGGTCCACTCTTCGACCCTTTCATTTGTTATCTCTGTTGTTGTTGTAATATTATAACTGTTTTACTGTAATTGTTATCTTATCTTGTATATTGTGCTGCATCAAATACTAAAATTGGCTGATCAAATCTATTAAAATGACCATCCATAATATTAGTCATAGTCCATTCTCTGTTCATAAAGTCTTATTTCTATTTTACATGTTTTCAACAATTTTCAGTTGTACCCAACAGTATCCTCCATTTATTTATTTCCGTATTTGGATGGAATAATATGTTTCACATTTCATTAAATTGAAGCAGTGAATCAACTTATTTTCAAAACTGGTAGAGACGTAAACACTACCGGTCCAAATGTTAAAAGCTCATGTTCTATACTGTTTTACTTCATACAATTTTTCTTTATTCTAAATACAGGTTCAGACAAAAAGGCAAAAGCATCAATGATTATTGTTGAAGACTTTAATGAACCTAAGGGAGATGAATACCGTTCCTCCTTGTCTCGTTTGAAGGAAAAATCATCTATTCAACCTAAGCATTATTTTACACCAGTTAAAGTTCTTGCTCTTTTTAAAAAGATGACTAATGAGGTATGTAAACACATTTAACGATGAAGTTTGTTCAGTTTTGTTTGTTGAGTACATGAGAATGAGTGCTGTGTTTCTCCAGTAAAATAATAATGACGAATTACTTATATCTCATATCACTCATTAACAAAGGAGGGTTTTTGTGACAGGGATGGGCTTCGGGACTCGATTAAACCATGATCCTGATGTTTTTCTATAATAATCTTCTTGAGGGTGTAAGCTGCATCAGAGAAATAATTTTTTTTGGCTGATCCTACTATTTGACGGTAAGTTTGCTTTATAAGCATCACTTCAAGTGTTAAAGTCTCATTTCATAGCAATTCCAGTTTTATAGTTTTATTAATTTTTTTGGTTGACAATGACAACTCTTGGTCTTTATGTAAGCCAAATTTAATGGTATTGCATAAGGTGATTTGTATAGTTTCTTGATCATGGTCTTCTATATATAGAGATTTGCCGCAGAGAGATTTAAATCCTTTTCGATTGATGGATGGGTGGCACCTAAGCTAGCTAAGAGAATGGACAAGTTCATGTAAAGCATCTGTTTGCTCTCTCTCTGATATTTTTACTCACAAGTATAGTATATGTTTTAGATAACCAATATACATGAATACTTTTTTTCAGGATAACTGGCCGTCGATTTTGTTTGCAATGGCAGGTGGAATTGTCCTTAGCCTTGGAAACTTAGCTACTCAATACGCCTGGGCGTTTGTTGGTCTCTCAGTAACTGAAGTGATCAGCTCCAGTATGATAGTTGTTATAGGTATGCATACTGTATAGATCTTATCACATTATTTCATATTTTGGCTGAACATATCTCTGATTTGTCTTTTTCAATTTCATGCACAACCTCGAACTATTTCTTAGACTATCGCATTAATAAAGCTGAAATTCTTTTTCCCGGAGTAGGCTGCTTCCTGATTGCAGTTTGTCTGGGAGTTGCTGTACACTCCTCTAATGCAGCTGATAACGAAGTGAAACATAGTGGTTCTTCAATTAAAGGCGATATCAGGTATGTTTTTCCAACTGTTTTCTAGACATGTTTCAAGAATTTGGCAATCTCGTTCTTGAAACAAATAGTCATGTCTATGCAATGGACCATCACTTAGTTCACTATTTTCTATCTTTTTAGTACTGCTGGATATCTGAATGGGGAGCATTAAGAAAACCATCACTATTACAAGGGGCACTCATAGGTTTCATTATATTTGAAACCCACTCTGTAAAATCACTAAGAGAAGATGTGTATCTACTAAGATTCGACAAATTATTTTGCATAGAAGTTGATAACAAATCTGGACTCGACAATGATGGCGAAGAAGGCTCTCTTTGAAATGTCTTTGGAGAATCCTAGCTAGGCAAAATTCCAGTTCCTATCAAACCGTTACAGATATTTGTATTTGCCAATGTAGCATTAGCACTCAATGCAGCACCTGATAAGTATGAAAAACTACTTTTGCTTATCTGTTTACAGGAAAACATGTTTCTTTGCTATGAGATTACTGGAAATAGACTGGTTTTATTTTCATCATCATTCAACTATCCTAATATCTTGTAAATATGTTATTGTATTGCTTTGGCAATGTCAGCTAATCTTTTTAGGTATGTTTGGTGACTGATCTGTGTAATGCATCAGTTTGGGTAATACCACGAGAAGTTTATAGCAGTAACTATGTGTTCCATTCCCATGATCCCTCGAGTACCTACGGTCCATGCTAAAAGATGTCTGCATAATTTGTTTTGTGGTGGTTGATGCATGGTTTATGGGTGTTCTCTTAATGTTATCTTCTATTTATTGGCCCTTAATTGACTCTGACGATTGTGAATCCAGTGATCTATCTGTATAAATAAGGCAATGAGAATGTTTGATTGTTGGATAAAAATAGATACCACCATTTTGTTATTGCATTTCACATTTTGTTATTATTGTTATGTTGATATGCTGAGAAGGCTTGACAAGGCTTGGATGACGTTAATGGTGTTAATGGTGTATTTCTATAATATCTATAATCTGAGTTCAGCTTTGCATGAAGATTGAAGATATGTATTCATTTCTTTTGGCAGGGAAATTTTTATCCTGGAAATCTAAAGATTCCACTGGCATAATCACTGTAAGAAGATCCATCATCCACTGAATTTTACCATAGAAATTAGAACCATCTATTTCAACAAGTTTAATAAGTGCTTATGCTCAATTGCAGGTCGGGATAATACCTTGGTTGGCTCTCACTTCCCAAGTTAGCAAGGTCATATGCCAGAAACTTTTGAAGGTTGCTAATCCCAAATAGACCCGGGCAAAACCTACAGTCGTTGAATCCTGTATGAATGGAAATCCTATATATCTTCTATCTTTATATCTTCGGTCGACTGATGAATGGTTAAGAATGGAATGCCTAAGGTGGATAGTCTGTAGCTCCAACTTGGATGTAGCCGCATCAGCGACATGCTTGTATGAAATCTGCTTGTTATTTATTATTTGTTTGTATCTTAGGTAGGGAAACAAAATTTTGAAAACAAGTTTATTTAATTGGCCCTCTGATTAATTTCAGTAGATTAGGGATTTGGGGAAAGATAAGGGGTATTTATGATTTTGAAAAAATTTCACTTGATCTTTGAGGATGTGCCCTAACGAGGATCCTTATTGTGTTGTCATGTGTACCAACCATGACCGCACAGTGCTCATCTGAATGTTTATGTTAATGAATATCAGTTTGACTTCTTTTATTTTTTGCCTGTTCGAGCAATTATTAACACCAAACTGAATCATTTTACATCTACCCTACCTCATATTAACTTATATCAGTTAGTATTAGTTAATAAAGGCAGATATTAGACATATATCAATCATGTATCAGCAACTTTAAATAATTTAGAATGGAATATATATATATATTCCTAAAATATGACAATTAAGAATTTTATTTGATTATCTTTTTATAATTTTGGCGTTATAAGTTTTTACGCATTAAAGTGTTTATTAATAATTAAAATAAAAAATTTGAATTTGAATGAACTAACAATTTTACAAAAAAAATGTTTTACTAATTTCAACTACTTTTTTTTCTTGCAAATTTACTCTCCTATAAAGCAACATAATATGATTTAACTTAATTTGAATTTTAACAACTTTTCTTCTTGAACGCACAACACAATATGATTAACTTAATTTGAATTTTACCTTGGAATCAAGAACAAATAATTATGATAAAAATTCAAATTAAGTTAATCATACAACACATCTTCAATTGATAGGGTCATATTGTATTTATTAAATAATTAGTTATAAGAGATATACATTCACCTCAAGTTAACGTTCCCTATAGGCTATAAATTCCCAATAAAATTGCCATACAAATTCATTGCAAGGTTACCTTTCTTCGTTTCATTACAAGTTCGCAAATCGAAAGGCTAGGGTTCTTCAAATTTACGAAAAGAAATTTTACTTTTTCTACATATATTTTTATACATACTCTAATCTTTTTTTTTGTCTATACCTTTCAAATTCACATCTTAGACAACACATTCCTGAATAACCTGTCTGAAGTGGTTGTGTATATAAGTTTTAATATATAGTTATAATTATATGAGCAGCAATATTAAAGCATAAATATATTTTGTTGTTTGTTTGCACAGGGAACAAAATGCTCAAGCGAGGCAAACACTTTTTGATAGTGAAAGGATAATTGCGCAATGAGCTTCAGAAAATGAAAAACATGAGTAGGCAAGAATATGAAGCCCGCTTGAGAAGGTAACGTGAATTGTTTGGTGTAAATATCATTACTTCCAAATTGTATTCTCCATGTATCTAAATCTCCGTTATATATTGAACACTTTTTGATAGTGAAGGAAAAATTGCGCAATGAGCTTCAGAAAATGAAAAACATGAGTGGGCAAGAATATGAAGCTCGCTTGAGAAGGTAACGTGAATTGTTTGGTGTAAATATCATTACTTCCAAATTGTATTCTCCATGTATCTAATTCTCCATTATATATTGATAATGTAGGAAAAGTTTTCTTGAGGAAAGAAGTAGAACTAATAAATTGAAGGCTCAGATTAAATAACTTAATAAGAACGTGTATTACACGTGCAATGCTTTAATAATAGAAATATATATATCTTTAACTAATATCATAATAACACTTATCATCTCTTTCTCTTCTCTCCCGATATCTCCCCCAAATCCAGATCCAATTCCATCCCAATCCTGCCGCCCCTTCCCAATCCGAAACCCCCTATCCTTCAATCATCCAAACCCTAACCCTATCCATACTCCAACATCGTCACATTCTTCCAAGAGACAACTGATCCCCCCGCCCTCATCGTCTTGGCGACTCCCCCATCGACGCCGACATCAACAACTTCCTCGCCATCCTCGCCCGATCTCCCCATCTCCCTATTGGCCGTGACTTTGACTCCCATCTCCCCATTGGCCTCTTCTCACACGGCTGCATCATCGTCGACTGCCTTGGTACCTACTACAATATGCTGCTTTAATTTTTTATTTTCGTTAAAACAGATTAAATAACTTAATAAGAACGTGTATTAACACATTTCTCCTCAATTAATCCCCCAGTATAAAGCCAATAGACTCTCTTCTTCCGTCTTCTCTTCTCTCTCTCTCTAGTGCCTTGGTACCTACTTCAATCTTTGTTCATGCACCAAGAGACTGCTTTGCAGTTCATCCAAGGTCATTGAGTCTAGATCATTTGATTCTTCTATGACGCAGGCCACATAGTCGAATCTAGGAGTTAATGATCTCAGAATCTTTTCAACAATGTCGACTTGTGACATGTTTTCTCCACCATTAATCTTCAACTTGTTCACCAGGGTAAGTGTACGAGCAATGTACTCGTCCACCTTTTCTCCTTCTCTCATTGAAAGCACTTCAAAGTCTCTCTTCAAGGCTTGTCTATGTGCACGCTTCACTCGGTTTGTACCTTGATATTTCTGCTTCATACAGTCCCAAATGCTCTTGGAACTCGACTTATCAAGGATGGTTTCCATGATAGTCCTATGGATGGAGTGAAAGAGGAAGTTCTTGACTTTGAGATCATCCTCCTTCAGCTGCTCTATTCTTTGACACAGCTCCTCTTCTTTCTTTCTCTGTGCCTCAGTTTGTTGTCTTCCCTCAGCCACGACTGTAGAGAAGGTTGCAACTTGTTGATTCATCTGTGCTGTGGTAGGGATGCCTTCATCCACAAGTGTCCATAGCTTCCTTTGACGCAGGAAGTTCTCCATCATCATAGACCAATGGTCATAGTACCCATCGAAGACAGGTACGGACACAAGGGCTGAACTGCCTTCAGCTAGCAATTTCAATTGCACAGTGCTACTCTCAGCCATCAACTCTCTCTCTCTCATGTTTCACTCTTTTGTTCTGCACTCGCACTCAGGCCCCTTTCAAGGCTCTGATACCACTGTTTGTAACTCAAAGATACTAGTACAGAATGCAAGTGTTTGCAGCTGTAAAGTTTGTTTATTGAATAATCAGATTGTGGCTTATATAGCCATTACAAACAGGAATAATTCAAAGGTGCATCCACGATTTAAAGGACTCATATCGTGGCTAGAATAAAGGAAGAACAATTCAAAACAAACTAACTACTCCCTACAAGTAAGGGTTATTCAACAGAAACACAAACAAACTTAATCCATGAGCTGCTAGGACCTGGTCAGTAAGTAACCAAAAACCTAACAATCATACATATCAAAGCCATACGTACGTCAATGAGGGTGGTAACCGAGTACTGTGTAGACAGTCTGGCAAACGGTGAGAGCTAACAGAAAGATTGCACCCAGCAGTCCGAAAAAAGCCCAAGGATTAGAAAGGTACGAACTTTTGAAGCTGCCAAGTGATTTATGACGCCAATTTCTACTATAATCATCAAGCAGTTTGGCAATATCCTCACCATCATTTCTAGATTTTCTTTTCGGGGGATATACTTCCTTGCAGATTATGTTGAAGAAGGAGACAATTTCTTCATCACTTCCCAACCTACCACAAATGATTTTTTTTTCCTGAGAATCTCCACATCTTTGCATGTGTCTATAAGAGAATCCAAAAATTCCATATACGAATAGACCTCTGGGTCTAAATTATGCATTTGTTCGTACGCCATCATATTGAGAAGTATAGTCTCGACCCAGCCATCAAATTTAATACTAGGTAGTTTCAGGACTCCTTTTTTGTTATCAAATTTAATACTTTTGCCCTTGGCGGCCAACTTAACTTGGACCCCTGCATTCACAAGTTCTGTTATAGTTGGTGGATTAACTTCTATATCCATTCTGCCAATGAATACCAAATTATTCCAGTTATTGATAATTTGTTTCCTGAGTGCGTCCATCACATGGAAGCTTTTGTAATCATCATCATCGCGATAACAGTCCAGCTCGCGAGTGAGGCCCTGCATGTTCACGTAAATATATACATGTAGTATTTGATTAGCATGAAATTAATAGAGCATAGAGGTTTTGACACATTACCCCGAATAAAATCCTGAGTTTAATTAGAAACATGTATTTATATATTTTCCTTAAAAAGCTAGCTGGGTGACTCCAAACTTTTACATAAATAAACAATAAAGACCCCTTGGATTAATTTAAGATCGATAATATATAGCAACTGCAAATAAATGTTAACAAGAAAATCAAATTTAAAATATAAGGTTCTTGTATATATTTACTTTTAAATCACGACAACTGTGAAAGACTTTCAAACTTAGAAGCCGTAGTGATGGTTGGTTGATGGTTTATACTAGTAATATGCACATTCAATACATGTCATAATATTTTTTTTAAAAGTAAATACTAAGACATAGTGTGGTCTTAAACATGAGACATTCATTTACTCATTACATACTCTTTACAAATTATCTCTCATGGCACAAACTTTTATTTTATATGAGTGCCAATTTTGTAAATAATTATGTTGTAATTTGAACTTTGAGGGTATTATGGTAACTAACAAGTTGAGTAAATGAATGGTTAATATAACTCCAACTTAAAAATGAATGGTTGAATATATACAAATAACAACCCAAACTCTCTCATTATAATTTTAGAGATATTTAATAATTATTTCTTAAAAATGATGTATTCCCGTGAATATCCCTTGAGCGATGAGATCTGGGCCCTTTGTTACTTTGTATTACTATAGGGTCCGCCTATGAGTTTAGGGCTGTAAAATAAACTCATGAACACCCTTGAACTTATATCCTAATTACAAAGAATTTTAATTATAATACGAAGAATCCTCTTTCCCATGACCCATATCTATAATATAATACGAATATGGAGAGGAGGATGAACAGTTTCCGAATCCGGAGCTAGAAGATGTCTGTAGGCCTTCGGATCTGGCTAGGATTTAGCTAGGTCACTCATCAAAGAGTCATAACTGTGAGGATTTTCCACCGTTAGATTCAAAGATGAGGCATCCGATGCACCCAATTCAAATTTAGCCATCAAGGTGGTGTCCACGTCGAAAGGAGGTCAATTACTAGAGAACTAGTGTAATAAGATTTGTAGTCGTTTGCCATATATACAAATTTTTCAAAATCTGGAAAAAAAAATCTCTCTAGTCATTGGCCAAATACCCAAAAATTGGATTTGATTGCTACAGACTCGGCTATATTTGGCAATCGAAATGGCAATTGTTAAAATATAGCCGGACGATAGATTATCTTCCGTTGCTTTTTTTTTTGTATCGGACGAAAGATAAAGTGCCGTCCCAAAAGAACAAAAATAAATAAATAAAATATTGTCGGACGGTAGATAATACACCGTCCTAACAATTTTGCTAAAGACAAAAGTGTTGGGATGGTAGATTATCTACCGTCCCTCACCTTTGGGGCTTTTTAAAAAAAAAAATTTGAGACGAAAGATAATCCTTCGTCTGACCAAATTTTAACTTTCGACCACTATAGCACGCAGTCAAATTTTCTATTTCCATTTGCCAAATACCCAAAAAATAGGTCACAACGACTACAGATGCTCTAAGGAGGTAGGACATGAGTATGGAAATGTGTCAGGTATGTAGAACCCCGTATTTTTAAAATATTATTTTTAAAGGTTTATAAATGACTAAAGTGATTTTTGGAGAATTTATAAATATTTTCTGAAAATCTATCCTTTTTACACGTGCAAAACACGTGCAAATACTTTCTTGAGAAGTTCGAAAGTCGAGTTTTCTTCATGAAAAATCATTATTTAATATTTGGGATTTATTTTGTATTTTTCCAGATTTTTCTGAAATTAATTGGAACTATTTGCAAATTTTGAGAAAAGGACCTTTTTGCAAATTTGGCATTTTTAGGGGTTAAAATGCAAAATGTATTTTCTGGACGTTCTGAACAGTACCAATCGAGATTTAGGATTATATTTACTTTTAAATCCTAATTTAAATGAGTTTTATTGAAATTCCAAGAATAGAGATATACATGTAAAGTTGTATTTTGAAGGGATTGTTTTGCAAAAGTATTGGAAAACCCTAAACTCTTGATCCCGGGTGTTTAAAAGGATTTTGCAGCCGTCATTCGCTGCACAATATAGAATTTTGTGATTTTTGGGAGAAGCAAGAGGAGGAATTTGGATCTCGCAAAAAGGAAGGCTTTTTCGTTGGATTTTTGCAATTCAAAGGTGAGTGACATTGTTTTGTTTTGTTTTGTTTTGTGAGTGATGTAAATTTGTTTTGTTTTGTTTTGTTGTGAGTGATATGAACCTTGTATTGTGGTATGATTTATGTGAACGATTGTTACGTTGGTTGTTTGGCATGAATGTTATTTAGTATTTGGCATGGGAACGATGCAAAAGTTGTTGTTTGTACCATGTATGTGAAATCTAAGAATGTTGAGTAGATCTTGGTTCATAAATTTGTATTGCTCAGAAAGCATGTTTAAGATTTGAGTGTGGTTATGATCGAATGGATGAAACCTGGATCTTGTATTCATAAATCAGATTTTTGATTTGAGTTATGAAAGAATTTCAGTATTGAGAAACCCTAATGGAAGAATTAGGAATTTAGAACATGAAGATTGAGATTTTAAGATATTGGTTGTTTTGAGGATTGTATCCAAACCGTGAATGCTTTGAGATTGTCATTTTATATGAATACAAATTATTTTAGTAATCAATGAATCTTTAGAAGAACTCAAATTCTGATTTTGTATACAGACCTAAACTATGCAAACTGTAGGCCGACAGTCGACTGGTACGACCCAGTTGTTGTGTCTTTAGCATTTTGAAAACCCGTTCTGGACAGTCGACTTAGACCATTGTTCGGTCGACTGGTGTACTGAGAACTTATTTTGTAAAGTTATTGCAGTTTCTTTCCCTGGACAGTCGACCTATGACCCCTTTAGTCGACTTATGATATTTAGAATATTTCTTGAAATTACTGGAATTCATCTCGGGTGAGTCGACTGATGGCTTTTTTAAGTCGACTTATATGACTTAGTTTATTTTCTTAAAATCATGAATATTTGTCCTCTGGACAGTCGACTTACTACAGTATAAGTCGACTGGTACTGATGAGTTTTCGTAACTCGAGTGTTCTTTTGAATGATTAGTCTTCAGATATTTTAGCTAATACTTTGTCTTCAGTTAAGCATATGATTTTGAGATATTCAGTTGAACTATTTTTGTTGGTGGAAAGTTGATTTAGACATTTGAGTTTGATTCTCTAGAGGATGTGTGTGACCCCAGTATACCGGCGTTGAGTTATTTTGTTGAGGCTTGTTGAGGCATTTCAGTTATTTCAGTTTTGAGTTAAGTCCGGTAGGGTACACCAACTCTAGGAGATTCGTTGAGTAATTCAGTAACCCAAAAAATAATAAGGACAGGCACCAGTGGTGATATGATGAACGGGAACATGAGTCAAGTACCTCAGTATGGCTTTCGGTGTGAGATTTAATCTCCGGAATTATCCATGTATCATACTTTGGGTGTGGGATTTATCTCCGGAATTATCCAGGTAAATTACCTTGGTTGTGGGATATATCTCCGGAATTATCCAAGTAGTTACTTTGGGTGTGGGATTGATCTCCGGAATTATCGGAGTCGAGGCGACGCACATGTGGTATTCATGTGGTGACGTGTCAATGTTTCGGTGTGGGATGATCTTCGGAATTATCCAAGTAAAATACCTTGGGTGTGGGATCCATCTTCGGAATTATCGGGGCATGGGCTACTAATCACAGCTTATTTTTATCTCGTAGTAGTCATCGTGTTAAGATTAGTTCCATGGCGGGGATTGAACCCATATGAAGTGGAGACGTTAAGGGCTTGCACCGAACCTATGTACTATGGAATGCATAGACTTCGACAAGTACGCATTAGAGAGTCCGCATATAGAATTGTGTTCTATTTTCTATTATAAAAGCCACAATAAATCTGTCCATGAACAATCTCAGCCATTGATTTTGACAACTCAATCTTAACCATTCCTTAAAACATCAATTAGCAAATCCAGGTCATTCATTTATTTGTTCTGATCTAATAGATGAACGGCTATGATTAAGTTTGAATCTTAATCAAAACCCCAAATCCCTAATACCAGCTGTGACCCATCCCAGTTCCAATTAAATTCCCTAATTCACCGCACGTGTAAAAATGATAGATTTTCAGAAAATATTTATAAATTCTCCAAAAATCACTTTAGTCATTTATAAACCTTTAAAAATAATATTTTAAAAATACGGGGTTCTACATACCTGACACATTTCCATACTCATGTCCTACCTCCTTAGAGCATATGTAGTCGTTGTGACCTATTTTTTTGGTATTTGGCAAATGGAAATAGAAAATTTGACTGCGTGCTATAGTGGTCGAAAGTTAAAATTTGGTCAGATGAAGGATTATCTTTCGTCTCAAATTTTTTTTAAAAAAAAAGCCCCAAAGGTGAGGGACGGTAGATAATCTACCATCCCAACACTTTTGTCTTTAGCAAAATTGTTAGGACGGTGTATTATCTACCGTCCGACAATATTTTATTTATTTATTTTTATTCTTTTGGGACGGCACTTTATCTTTCGTCCGATACAAAAAAAAAGAAGCAACGGAAGATAATCTATCGTCCGGCTATATTTTAACAATTGCCATTTCGATTGCCAAATATAGCCGAGTCTGTAGCAATCAAATCCAAATTTTGGGTATTTGGCCAATGACTAGAGAATTTTTTTTCCAGATTTTGAAAAATTTGGATATATGGCAAACGACTACAAATCTTATTACACTAGTTCTCTAGTAATTGACCTTCTTTCGACGTGGACACCACCTTGATGGCTAAATTTGAATTGGGTGCATCGGATGCCTCATCTTTGAATCTAACGGTGGAAAATCCTCACAGTTATGACTCTTTGATGAGTGACCTAGCTTAATCCTAGCCAGATCCGAAGGCCTACAGACATCTTCTAGCACCAGATTCGGAAACTGTTCATCCTCCTCTCCATATTCGTATTATATTATAGATATGGGTCATGGGAAAGAGGATTCTTCGTATTATAATTAAAATTCTTTGTAATTAGGATATAAGTTCAAGGGTGTTCATGAGTTTATTTTACAGCCCTAAACTCATAGGCGGACCCTATAGTAATACAAAGTAACAAAGGGCCCAGATCTCTTCGCTCAAGGGATATTCACGGGAATACATCATTTTTAAGAAATAAATATTAAATATCTCTAAAATTATAATGAGAGAGTTTGAGTTGTTATTTGTATATATTCAACCATCTAATTTCAACCATTCATTTTTAAGTTGGAGTTATATTAACCATTCATTTACTCAACTTGTTAGTTACCATAATACCCTCAAAGTTCAAATTACAACATAATTATTTACAAAATTGGCACTCATATAAAATAAAAGTTTGTGCCATGAGGGATAATTTGTAAAGAGTATGTAATGAGTAAATGAATGTCTCATGTTTAAGACCACACTATGTCTTAGTATTTACTTTTAAAAAAAATATTATGACGTGTATTGAATGTGCATATTACTAGTATAAACCATCAACCAACCATCACTACGGCTTCTAAGTTTGAAAGTCTTTCACAGTTGTCGTGATTTAAAAGTAAATATATACAAGAACCTTATATTTTAAATTTGATTTTCTTGTTAACATTTATTTGCAGTTGCTATATATTATCGATCTTAAATTAATCCAAGGGGTCTTTATTGTTTATTTATGTAAAAGTTTGGAGTCACCCAGCTAGCTTTTTAAGGAAAATATATAAATACATGTTTCTAATTAAACTCAAGATTTTATTCGGGGTAATGTGTCAAAACCTCTATGCTCTATTAATTTCATGCTAATCAAATACTGCATGTATATATTTACGTGAACATGCAGGGCCTCACTCGCGAGCTGGACTGTTATCGCGATGATGATGATTACAAAAGCTTCCATGTGATGGACGCACTCAGGAAACAAATTATCAATAACTGGAATAATTTGGTATTCATTGGCAGAATGGATATAGAAGTTAATCCACCAACTATAACAGAACTTGTGAATGCAGGGGTCCAAGTTAAGTTGGCCGCCAAGGGCGAAAGTATTAAATTTGATAACAAAAAAGGAGTCCTGAAACTACCTAGTATTAAATTTGATGGCTGGGTCGAGACTATACTTCTCAATATGATGGCGTACGAACAAATGCATAATTTAGACCCAGAGGTCTATTCGTATATGGAATTTCTGGATTCTCTTATAGACACATGCAAAGATGTGGAGATTCTCAGGAAAAAAAAATCATTTGTGGTAGGTTGGGAAGTGATGAAGAAATTGTCTCCTTCTTCAACATAATCTGCAAGGAAGTATATCCCCCGAAAAGAAAATCTAGAAATGATGGTGAGGATATTGCCAAACTGCTTGATGATTATAGTAGAAATTGGCGTCATAAATCACTTGGCAGCTTCAAAAGTTCGTACCTTTCTAATCCTTGGGCTTTTTTCGGACTGCTGGGTGCAATCTTTCTGTTAGCTCTCACCGTTTGCCAGACTGTCTACACAGTACTCGGTTACTACCCTCATTGACGTACGTATCGCTTTGATATGTATGATTGTTAGGTTTTTGGTTACTTACTGACCAGGTCCTAGCAACTCATGGATTAAGTTTGTTTGTGTTTCTGTTGAATAACCCTTACTTGTAGGGAGTAGTTAGTTTGTTTTGAATTGTTCTTCCTTTATTCTAGCCACGATATGAGTCCTTTAAATCGTGGATGCACCTTTGAATTATTCCTGTTTGTAATGGCTATATAAGCCACAATCTGATTATTCAATAAACAAACTTTACAGCTGCAAACACTTGCATTCTGTACTAGTATCTTTGAGTTACAAACAGTGGTATCAGAGCCTTGAAAGGGGCCTGAGTGCGAGTGCAGAACAAAAGAGTGAAACACGAGAGAGAGAGAGTTGATGGCTGAGAGTAGCACTGTGCAATTGAAATTGCTAGCTGAAGGCAGTTCAGCCCTTGTGTCCGTACCTGTCTTCGATGGGTACTATGACCATTGGTCTATGATGATGGAGAACTTCCTGCGTCAAAGGAAGCTATGGACACTTGTGGATGAAGGCATCCCTACCACAGCACAGATGAATCAACAAGTTGCAACCTTCTCTACAGTCGTGGCTGAGGGAAGACAACAAACTGAGGCACAGAGAAAGAAAGAAGAGGAGCTGTGTCAAAGAATAGAGCAGCTGAAGGAGGATGATCTCAAAGTCAAGAACTTCCTCTTTCACTCCATCCATAGAACTATCATGGAAACCATCCTTGATAAGTCGAGTTCCAAGAGCATTTGGGACTGTATGAAGCAGAAATATCAAGGTACAAACCGAGTGAAGCGTGCACATAGACAAGCCTTGAAGAGAGACTTTGAAGTGCTTTCAATGAGAGAAGGAGAAAAGGTGGACGAGTACATTGCTCGTACACTTACCCTGGTGAACAAGTTGAAGATTAATGGTGGAGAAAACATGTCACAAGTCGACATTGTTGAAAAGATTCTGAGATCATTAACTCCTAGATTCGACTATGTGGCCTGCGTCATAGAAGAATCAAATGATCTAGACTCAATGACCTTGGATGAACTGCAAAGCAGTCTCTTGGTGCATGAACAAAGATTGAATCGAAGCAACGGAGTTTCAAGAGAAGAGCAAGCTTTAAAGATCACCAATGAAGAGGGAAGCAATAAAGGAAGATGACGTGGAGCTTCTAGGGGCAGAGGTCGTGGAAGAGGAAGATGAGGTTTCAACAAGGAGACCGTGGAGTGTTACAAGTATCACAAGCTAGGACACTTTCAGTATGAGTGTCCTAGCTGGGAGAAGAATGTTAACTATGCTGAACTTGATGAGAGTGGGGAGATGTTGCTGATGGCGTATGTAGAGATGAACCAGTCAAAGAGAGAAGATGTATGGTTCTTGGATTCTGGATGCAGCAATCACATGAGTGGTGATAAGCAGTGGTTCATTGAGTTTGATGAGACATTCATGCATATGGTGAAGCTTGGCAACAATACAAAGATGAGTGTCATGGGGAAGGGGAGCGTCAGAATGCAAGTACAAGAGACAACTCAAGTAATCACTGAGGTATACTATATTCCTGAGCATAAAACTAATCTGCTTAGCATTGGGCAGCTCCAAGAGAAGAAGTTAGCCATCTTAATTCAACATGGTGCCTGTAAGATCTTTCATCCAACAAGAGGTTTGATCATGCAAACAAACATGTCAGCAAATAGAATGTTTGTGTTGCTTGCTTCTATACCTACAGGTTCTACACCTACAGGATCAACATGTCTTCAGATGACTTCTGAGGATACAAAGACAAGCTTATGGCACAGGAGATTTGGGCATTTGCACATGAAAGGGTTGAGAACTTTGGCATACAGCGAGCTAGTCAAGGGCCTACCAATTCTCAAAGCTTCCTCCAAACTCTGCACAGAGTGTGTAACCGGCAAACAACATCGTGATCCATTTCCAAAGAAGGACAGGTGGAGAGCTACTCAACCTTTACAACTTGTACACTCCGACATTTGTGGTTCAATCACTCCCGAATCAAACAGCCACATGAGGTACATAGTTACATTCATAGATGATTATAGCCGTAAGATGTGGACATATTTCTTGCATGCTAAGTCAGAAGCACTTACTATGTTCAAAAGTTTCAAAAATGTAGTAGAGAAAGAAACAGGGAACTTCATATGTTGTTTACGAACTGATCGAGGGGGGGAATTCACCTGTTTGGAGTTTAACAAGTTTTGTAGTTCAAATGGGATCAGTAGACAACTCACTGCATCTTATTCTCCACAACAAAATGGAGTTGCAGAGAGAAGAAACCGAACCCTAATGAACATGGTACGTTGTATGCTCAATGATAAAGAAGTCCCAAAAGAATACTGGCCAGAAGCTGTCAATTGGGTGGTGCATGTCCTCAATCGTCGTCCTACAGTTGCAGTGAAAGATATGACCCCTGAAGAAGCTTGGAGTGGTTACAAACCTTCAGTTCATTATTTCAGAGTATTTGGGTGTGTAGGTCATGTTCACATTCCAGATGTCAAAAGAAAGAAACTTGATGACAAGAGCTTCAGGTGTGTATTTTTGGGTGTCAGTGAAGAATCCAAGGCTTACAGAATGTACGATCCGGAGGCAAAAAAAATTGTCATAAGTCATGATGTTGTGTTTGAAGAGGAAGAAAAATGGAGTTGGGACAAAACAAAAGAAGAAGCTATTAGTGATGTGTTAGAGTGGGATGACACTGTAGAGAATGAAGTAACTATAGAAGAAGAAGTAGAAGAAGAAGAGGGTCCAACTGTGGAAGAAGGTGATATTGAAGGACAGAATGCACAGGGTGGTAGTGGTGGCTCAAGTTCATCCACATCTACTGACTCAGGTGAAATCAATGTGAGTACACCCATCCAGGGGAGGGTTAGAAGAAGACCAGTTTGGATGGAAGACTATGTGAGTGGTGAAGGCCTATCCGGGGAGGGTCCGATCCAACAGCTTGTCATGTTCACTTCAGCAAATGATCCGGTTACTTTTGAAGAAGCCGTCAAGAGCCCCAAATGGAGAGATGCAATGAACTTGGAGATTCAGGCTATTGAGAGGAATGAGACTTGGGAATTAACTGAGTTGCCTGAAGGGGCAAAGAAGGTAGGTGTGAAGTGGCTCTTCAAAACCAAACTGAATGAGAAAGGTGAGGTAGACGAGTGCAAAGCTCGGTTGGTGGCAAAAGGGTACACTCAACAGCATGGGGTTGATTACAATGAGATATTTGCTCCTGTTGCTCGATGGGATACTATTAGAATGATTTTTGCACTCGCAGCAAGTAGAGATTGGATGGTGTATCAGCTTGATGCGAAAAGTGCCTTTCTACATGGAGAGATCAATGAAGAGGTGTTCATCGAGCAACCAAGAGGGTATGAGGAAAAGGGTGCTGAGAACAAGGTGTACAAACTCAAGAAAGCATTGTATGGGCTCAAACAAGCCCCACGTGCTTGGTTCAGCAAAATTGAGTCATATTTTCTCAATGAAGGCTTTGAGAGGTGCTTAAGTGAGCATACTCTCTTCGTGAAGTGTGGGGAAGATGGAGCTATGCTTATAGTCAGTGTGTATGTAGATGACCTCATCTTTACCGGGAACAATGAGATGTTTAAAGAGTTCAAGAGGTCAATGATGCAGGAGTTCGATATGTCCGATCTTGGGAAAATGAAATACTTTCTTGGAGTAGAAGTTATGCAAGGCTCGGGTGGGATTTTCATTAGTCAGAAAAGATATGCCAATGAGGTGCTTGAAAGGTTTAAAATGGAACAGTGCAACTCGGTTAGGACTCCCATTGAACCTGGCTGCAAACTCACGAAGGATGAAGGTGGTGTAAAGGTGGATCCTACTACTTTCAAGCAAATGGTGGGCAGTCTTATGTACTTGACTGCCACCAGACCTGATCTCATGTATGCAGTGAGTCTTATAAGTCGCTATATGGAAGCTCCTACTGAGTTACATCAAGCAGCAGTGAAAAGAATCTTCAGGTATCTAAAAGGAACAATTGATTTGGGAGTACTCTACAAGAATAAAGGGGAAGGGCAGTTGGTTGCTTTCTCTGATAGCGACTATGCTGGAGACACTGAGGACCGCAAGAGCACTTCAGGCTATGTGTTTAAATTAAGTTATGGAGCTGTAGCTTGGAGTTCAAAAAAGCAGCCAGTAGTGACACTTTCCACTACAGAGGCTGAGTTCATATCAGCTGCTTCTTGTGCTTGTCAAAGTGTATGGATGCTGCAGATTCTTGAGAAGCTTGGTCTCAGTCAGAAAAGGTGTGTTATTCACTGTGATAATAGTTCAGCTATTAAACTCTCAAAGAACCCTGTCATGCATGGAAGAAGTAAACACATAGATATCAGGTTCCATTTTCTTCGAGACTTGAGCAGAGATGTAGTGGATTTGGTGCATTGTGGCTCTAAAGATCAGTTGGCTGACATAATGACTAAACCTTTGAAGTTAGATGCATTCGTGAAGATGAGGGAGCAGCTGGGTATGTACTCTGTTCAGGAGGTAAACTGACTGCTTGAAGGGCAGTTCAGTTTAAGGGAGGGTTTGTTAGGTTTTTGGTTACTTACTGACCAGGTCCTAGCAGCTCATGGATTAAGTTTGTTTGTGTTTCTGTTGAATAACCCTTACTTGTAGGGAGTAGTTAGTTTGTTTTGAATTGTTCTTCCTTTATTCTAGCCACGATATGAGTTCTTTAAATCGTGGATGCACCTTTGAATTATTCCTGTTTGTAATGGCTATATAAGCCACAATCTGATTATTCAATAAACAAGCTTTACAGCTGCAAACACTTGCATTCTGTAGTAATTACTAGTAAGATGATAATCCAGAGATAATTCATACTGGGAGTAACAGAGAATACAGGGGCTGAGAGGCAAGTAGTAACAGACTGACCCAAGAGCTGAAGTTACAACTGAGTGAGGCGATGCTAAAGATTGGCCCAATCAGCAGGAGATGGCAAAGTCGTAGTGACAGTCATGATCGAAAATGTAAGGGAAGAAGTAATGCAAGGAGGAAGGAGACCGATGTTGCTGTGGCAGGGATCACAATGAAGACGAAGATGTTGTTGGTGTCGGGATCGGGATAGGGAGCTGGATGGTGCTACCATTGTCGAAAGAAGGGGTGGAGTAGGATTAGGGATGATGCTGAGAGGAGGAAGGAGGCCGGAATCAGGATGATGGCGGCGCTGCTGCTGTTTGAATCTGGATGGGGACCGAGATATGTGGGAGAGTGAAGATGAAGATGTAGCAGCGGGGAAGTCAGTGGAGACGAAAGACACTGGAGAAACTGGTGTTCCATTGGAGAAGTTCTGGTACTTGCAATTTTTTTAAAAATCTTTTTTTTTCAAACGACGACGATGGTAACGGCGACAATGACGATCAGTAGCAACAGTAGTCAACAGAAACAGTAGCAGACAAAAGGAGAGTAGAGAGTAGGAGGGTTAGGGTTAATAGGTGTTCAGGTTTGGGTTTGATTTGATTGGGTAGGGTTCGGGTTTGATGTGGATTGGGTAGGGTTAAAGGTTTGGAAAAGGTTATATATATATATATATATATATATATAGAAAACAGAAGGAAACGGGTTTGGGTAGTGGTAGGGTGTGCGGGTCGGGTTTCAGGTTTTTTTTATATTATTATTTTATTTTAACAGGTATAGGGTTAGTGGGGTTTAGGATAATAACAGATAGAGAGTTTTTGGGTTAGGGATTGAGTGAGGAGGAGAGGCAGCTAGAGTAGGAGATGAATCTAGGGTTTTGGGTGGTGGGGGATGAAGGCAGCGAGGGTTTTTGAGGGATTGGGTTGATGGGGATGAGAGCAGCGGGAAGTTGGGATGCAGATGAGTTGGAGAAGATGGGTTCCCTGAGATTTGAGGAGTTCGGGGTGGAGTTGTCGTTCGGGGAAGATGAACGACAGTGATTTGTGAAGTTGTTGTTGATGATAATAGGGCGACGGGAGTTGATGTTGATGATTTCGGATGTTGCAGTGGAAGTTGATGTCGCTCTTGTTTTGTTCTCTTGTTGGCATTGAAGGCTCTCGCTATTGTTGAATAAAAGAAAAGATGAATTTGTGTAATTAGGGTTAGGAATTAGTGTGGGAGGGAAAAAATTTTTGGGGGTTATTTCTCGGATACCATCTTAAGGTTAACTGAGTGATTGAAAAAATATTATTGGATTATTGGATTGATTATAATCGAGTACAATATCTCCAATATAGGAGAGAATCAAATACTAAACTAATACATAATCTGATGTGACTAAATATATAACATAATATCTAACACTTGTATAACTGCTCTTTCTTTGTCTATAAGTGCTGTTAGAGGCAACACAACACTGTCCAAAACCAGTGCGAAATACAACCAAAACAAATAATTTATAATGACTAACTCTATAATGAAGAAGACACATACATTGTACATGCTAAAACAACCAAAAACTTGAACCCAACACAAACTCCATGCTTTAAAACTATGTACACCCCCTACCAAAAAAAAGGGAAAAAATAAAGCTTTTTTTTTTCTTTCCATAATCACACCCAAACAATTTGGTATTTCCAAATAGCACCCAAAGTTTTCATATTTCAAAAATAGCATCTGTAACTATTTAAGTTATTCCAAAAAAAGTACCCGTTGTGAGATCCTCTATTAAGTGAAGGGAAATTCGCAGAATATACCTCTTTTCAGGTTTAAACTTATTAAGAAGCATATGAATTGACAAAGTTTTCCTTATCTCCTTATACATAAGTGTTACTATCTCTTTCCCCTTTCCCTTCATAAACCCTAGCCTAGATTTCTCACCAAACTCTTCAATTCTATAATACCCTAGGTAAGAGGTGGGCTTAGTATTTGTCACGCCCCGCTTCCCGAAATACGAAAATACAGGCACGTAGCTGAGGCTCAGCGAATGATATAAGTACGCCAACTCATATCATCCATAAGCTGTACCAGTCCTAACTCAACAATATAAGAAAAATGAATCACAACCACGCAGAAATCATAATCACATAATGTAATACCCCGTATTTATGAAATACTAGATTTGCCCGTGGGCACGTGCCTACGGCACGTCTTCGGAACGATACAAAACATGAAAAGCCTGTAAACAGTAAAACAATAATTATGTAGCTCAAGTTTGAATAGTATGACAATAATTAGTTGTAAATAAAAGTCCATGTTTCCATTAGTATATGTTGAAAAATAATTATAAATGGGAGTATAAAATCTAACTTCTTAGAACTTTAAGTGTGGAGTTGAAAAGATATTTACTATTTTCAATATAACATGTGCGGAAAAAAAACATTAAAAATTTGAAAATCTAAATTTCTAATTAAATATAGAAAGAATGGGAGAGAGATTGGGAGAGAGATAGGGAGAGAGAGAAAGAGAGAAATATGAAAAAGTGAAGAGAGAAGAGAGAGATAGTAATAAAGTAATAAGTTTTTTAGTTTTGGGGGGAAAAATTTGGTTTTGGAGTTTGAAATTTTGGAGGGAAAATATGTTTTGTGAGGTTTGATCTAGGCCTTTAATTTTAGGGGGAATTGATTGTGAGCCACTTGATAGCTTTCTTTGTAATTTATTATATAGATATAAATAAATATATATATATATATATAAGTTGGCTGATATGGTATTGGATTTGTGAAAATAATTTGGTTTGAAAGGATTCATTAGAATCCAGTTATTTGAAGAGAATAGGGGGCCCCACCGGTTTGGAATTGAGAACAACACTTAATGTGCTGGGTTTGTTGAGAAAGTTTGTTCCTCCACGTGATGACGTGGAGGAGGGGTGTAAGGGGGGGCCCGCCTGTTGAAAAAAGTCAAAAGGCAGATTGCCGTGATTTCGGAATATAGTTTGAATGGATGACGTATACGTGAGGTACACGGGATTTGTAAAAAGAGATTGGGAATAATAGTCCCATATTGGTAAATATACAAAAATAGTTTGAGTATAAATATAATTGCCTATTATCAAGAGTCATCTAATTGGTTAACCACCTTTTGAGAGGCAGCCTGTGGTGGGCAGTTGTACTACATAGTATCTAATTTGTATTCTAAAAATATTAAAATTTTCTGAGTATTGGGGTGGGGCGTTACACATAAACGAGAATGAAATTCAATAACCAAATCTGAAATATAAGAACTTACTAAATAGCTCGAAAGGCTCCTGTTCCAATCGTAGGAGGACTGCTCACCAATGTCTTCTGGCAAATTATCTGGCTCACTTGTAGCTGGATTAACTAGGGAGGAAAAAGAAATGTTCTTAGAGCAAGTACAGACAGCAAGTAGTGAAAAACAGAGAATAAAGGAGTAAGGTGCATGTAGGAATATGAATCAAGATCAAATTGCAAGAACAATAATGGTACTAATAGCAATGGTCTTAATCAAGTATATATACGTGTCAACTAGGTCTATTATCAAGTTGTTTCTCCTAACTAGTGCACGTACTACTGCGTCCCATACCACAGGTTCAATGTACTCGGTGTATCACGATAATAAGATAACAAGATAACAAGATAACAAGTTCACGTATCCACAAGTAATTCTCCACCTTCCATGTCAAGTCCATGTAACAAGAGGACCCTACCGAGTACATTTTCTGAGACTGTCCACTACTAGGTCAACCCTTAGAAACTCCGGCTTGTTTAGTATTTTATTACTAAGTCATACAAGTACATGCAAGTGGTTATAAGAATGTCAAGGGGATGATAATAATGCAAGTAATATGATGCATTGCACAATAATATACGTGAAGTAGTAAATCTAAAACAACAATTCTCTTTATATTATTTTAACTGATTCCTAATATAACTGGGTCGTGACGCTTGCGGCGAGGTGAACGACGCGTCGACGAGGAGGGAGAGATGCCGAGGAGGTTGCGACACTGGGTTCTTCGGCGGAGGTTGACTGCGGGAGGCGATGAAGAGAGCAATGGCGACGGAGTTCGAGCGGGAGGCGGGCTTCGATGGTGCTTCGGCTGGGTGGCTGCGTCGCTGGCGAATGGAGAGCGGCGAAGTCTCGGGGTTGAAGACGAGGTTGGGGATGACGAGGGGAGGTGCGGTGGAGTGCGGCACTGGGTTGTCGAGACTTCGGAGGTCGAGCGACGAGGAATTGGATGAAGAAGGAGAGGGAGAATGAGTTTGGGTTCTGTTTTGATTGAGAACATGGAAAGGAAGTAGAGTGGGAGAGAGAGGGGTACGAGAATGCAGTTTATACTATAATAATAATATAATAATGGGGGAGAGAGAGTGGGGGGGGGGGGTAGTTACGGGGTAGTGGGGAATGTGGGGATACGGGGGGTTGTGCAGAGTGGGGAAATGTGAACAAATTTGTATACGGGTGAGTAGTTTGTGGGTTTGGGTTTAGGGTTAGAGTCCAATAAGAGATGGAATTGGGTTTGGGTTAAAATCCAACAAGAGATGGGCTATATTTTGGGCTTCAAACCAAATAATTAAATAACATATATCATAATTAAATAACATATATCAAAATCAATGGGCTTTAAAGGAGATAAAAAAGAAGAGAGACAACCAATAGGATCTCACAATCAATAGTTCTATACTTGACATTTGATTTCCAACCACCTGACAACAACTATTGTCAGGTGGTTAATCTGAGACTGATACACCTTGCAACAGTGGATTTGAGGGACAACGGGATTGGAGTGATCAAGAGATTAGGGAAAGAGGAGTTAGCGTCTATGACGGCTGAAATGAAGGCTACGGTCGGGACTGGAAATTGCGGCAGAGGATGCAGATGACGGCTATGACCAGAGGTGAGGTGGATGGCTTCAAGGGAGGGGGCATCGTGGGAGTCGGCGGCAGCGGTGGCGGCAGAGGGTTTTGGGTTAGGTTTGGGTTTCATTACTTGCCCAGAACTGGGATCGGGATCAAAACCCTAACATGGTTGGTTGATTTTTGATAATTAGGGTTTGAGATGGATTGATCGAATTTGAGGGAAGAAGACGAGAGTTTGATTATGGGAGAATTTTCTAAAAAAGGCTACTGGTTTTTGTTGGATTTTGATTATGATCCAAACTCAATCACAACCGTTCATCTATTAGATCAGAAAAAATAATTGAATGGTCTAGATTGGCTAATTGATGTTTAAATGAGTGGTTAAGATTGAGTTATTACAGATCTAATCCAGGTCATTCATTTAATTTATATAATAATTAGATCTTAGCCGTTGATTATCAGACCCGTTTAAAGACCCGTTTAAAGCAGGTACAACCCCTCTTTCTTCTCCCTCTTCCCCAACCGTCCTCTTCATTTAGGGTTTCTCTAAGCGCCCCCCCCTCCCCAGCCGACAAAACCAACCAACCAACCCGACAACTTCAATATCACCGATCTTATTACCAGATCAACACTTGGGTCTTACACTCTCAGCCTGCACCAGTAGGCTCTCTTCCAGAGCCTGCATCAAGGCGGTGGGCCTAAGCTAAGGCCTAGCATTTCCAAGTTCACGGGCCAGACCTCTTAAAAGCCACCTCGTGGGCTTGGCTGTGTTGATCCATTTTAGCCCATTTTACATCCCTACTCTCACTGTATACTGCACAGTATAGATAGAACATGGAGACTGTAGGATGATGGAAAAGAATTACAGACATTTTTACATGTTTTGTTCTATCTATTATGTGGTCACTTGCTTGAAGACTTCTTGTCCATGCATTTAAGGCCAATTGATGAAGTAACCTATTAAATTGATTTTTGGACATACAGATATTATAACATGTAAATTAATATCAATAATGTCGATCGTCTATGATGGATTTCATCATGGTTGTGCATCAACTCTGTAAGAGATTGCATGAGGTGGCCTCTACTCGAACTCTAATGAGCTCTCCTCGAAGTTGATCGACATCATGAACTCCTCCCGATTCGTGCAGATCGCATCAAGATACGACCTTGGTCAAGAATCCGAGTTCCAGTTGGATAGAGAAGGAAGAAAGATGATAGATTTATGAGAGCGATCGAGAAATCTGGGTCGCTGAGATCGAGCTTGAATTTACGGTTGGAGGATCTCATTGCGGCTCGGCGGCATTCGTTTCGCTTAGCCATGGATTAAATTTGAGGAATTTTGGGGTTTTGATTTGGAGATGGAAAGAACGGAGGAAATTAGTGTTTGCGAAATTTGTTGGGGGGGGGGGGGGAGGGGGAGGCGCTAGAGAGAGAGAAGAGAAGACGGAAGAAGAGAGTCTATTGGCTTTATACTGGGGGATTAATTGAGGAGAAATGTGTTAATACACGTTCTTATTAAGTTATTTAATCTGTTTTAACGAAAATAAAAAATTAAAGCAGCATATTGTAGTAGGTACCAAGGCAGTCGACGATGATGCAGCCGTGTGAGAAGAGGCCAATGGGGAGATGGGAGTCAAAGTCACGGCCAATGGGGAGATGGGGAGATCGGGCGAGGATGGCGAGGAAGTTGTTGGTGTCGGCGTCGATGGGGGAGTCGCCAAGACGATGAGGGCGGGGGGGATCAGTTGTCTCTTGGAAGAATGTGACGATGTTGGAGTATGGATAGGGTTAGGGTTTGGATGATTGGAGGATAGGGGGTTTCAGATTGGGAAGGGGCGTCAGGATTGGGATGGAATTGGATCTGGATTTGGGGGGAGATATCGGGAGAGAAGAGAAAGAGATGATAAGTGTTATTATGATATTAGTTAAAGATATATATATTTCTATTATTAAAGCATTGCACGTGTAATACACGTTCTTATTAAGTTATTTAATCTGAGCCTTCAATTTATTAGTTCTACTTCTTTCCTCAAGAAATTTTTTCCTACATTATCAATATATAATGGAGAATTAGATACATGGAGAATACAATTTGGAAGTAATGATATTTATACCAAACAATTCACGTTACCTTCTCAAGCGAGCTTCATATTCTTGCCTACTCATGTTTTTCATTTTCTGAAGCTCATTGCGCAATTTTTCCTTCACTATCAAAAAGTGTTCAATATATAACGGAGAATTAGATACATGGAGAATACAATTTGGAAGTAATGATATGTACACCAAACAATTCACGTTACCTTCTCAAGCGGGCTTCATATTCTTGCCTACTGATGTTTTTTCATTTTCTGAAGCTCATTGCGCAATTATCCTTTCACTATCAAAAAGTGTTTGCCTCGCTTGAGCATTTTGTTCCCTGTGCAAACAAACAACAAAATAAAAGGTACAAGTAAGCAGACACTAAACTTAAGCAAAAAAAAAATGTACTACATAAAGCGATGTGCATTAAATATAACAATATTTAACATACAAATTCTACTCGAATAATAGGAAAATTCAAGTATCTTCTTCAAATATTCATATGAAATAGCAAAAATCACAGAAGAATACATTCATATGCAGTGTTAAATGGTCGTGTTAGTCATCGAGGTGGCATAAGAAAATTGGAAATTGAAACTAAATCAGAATTGACACTTTGGGCATAACCTGAAAACTACTTAGGATCTCTATCCAAACTACTTATATTCGGCGGATGCCACTTCCCTCATTCTAGCCATATCATAATCCCATGCACTCACCACACAACTCCCAATATACAGCAGATTAACGTCATCACTAAGACATGATTCTTCTTTGAATTTCTCAGTCCAACAATTCGACGCAGCCCACCTAAAAAACCCGGAAACATCCCACCATACACCCAATATTTTCCACACCAATGTTCAGCATTGATTAACACCTCAGCATCTACAAATTCACTGAATTAATTTTTCACAAATTTAAGTGTTCAAGATCCAAACCTCACAATTAGTTGATTACTCTTTAATCACTAAATACTTAACTAAAATCCAAACAATAAGAACTAAAACTCAACTACCTCCAAAGCTTCACAGATCCCACCTATAATTTCAAAAAAAAAATCATTACCTTAGTACGGGAGTGATGCAAGAATGGTTCTCGAATCTCCCTCACAATCGAACTTACTCTCTGAAAATTCACCATCCCCGATCGACTGCACATCCACCGGCTCTCCTCGAAGTTGATCGACATCATGAACTCCTCCCGATTCGTGCAGATCGCATCAAGATATGACCTTGGTCAAGAATCCGAGTTCCAGTTGGATTGAGAAGGAAGAAAGATGATAGATTTATGAGAGCGATCGAGAAATCTGGGTCGCTGAGATCGAGCTTGAATTTACGGTTGGAGGATCTCATTGCGGCTCGGCGGCATTCATTTCGCTTAGCCATGGATTAAATTTGAGGAATTTTGGGGTTTTGATTTGGAGATGGAAAGAACGTAGGAAATTAGTGTTTGCGAAATTTGTTGGGGGGGGGGAGGGGGAGGTGCTAGAGAGAGAGAAGAGAAGACAGAAGACGAGAGTCTATTGGCTTTATACTGGGGGATTAATTGAGGAGAAATGTGTATGGTCCATATTATATCTACGAATAAAATGTGTAGTATAGATCAGATTAGATTTATATTATAGATTAAGATGTGTGATCCAGATCTAATGTGGAGTTGTGGACAGATTTTATTGCTATTATATATGAGTACAAGATTGACTATAGGAAGTAGCGAACATCATACCTTATTCCTTTTGAATATGTAAGATTGATCACTAAATAAGCAAAAAAATATACAAGAAATTCAAGGTATAAGATGGAAACTAAACAAAATTGATTGATGGTGGTAGAAAAACGATTAGGCGATTTTAGCCTATTTGAAAGTGGGAAGATGAAAAAGACAAGGCCAGGTCTTTGTGTGTGTGTATATATATATATATATATGTATATATATATACATATATATATACACGGATTTCTACGGATTTCTATTAGTCTATATATATATACATATACATATATATATATGTGTGTGTGTGTGTGTGTGAGAAAAGTGAGCCTTATATAGAGTATGAGAAAATTTTTCTCATACAAAGTGATTATACTCACTTGGTGGGGATATTGGTTGGTTGGTTTTGTCGGCTGGGGGGGGGGGGGGGGGGGGGGGGGCGCTTGGAGAAACCCTAAATGAAGAGGACGGTTAGGGAAGAGGGAGAAGAAAGAGGGGTTGGACCTGCTTTAAACGGGTCTGATAATCAACGGCTAAGATCTAATTATTATATAAATTAAATGAATGACCTGGATTAGATCTGTACATCTAAATGAAACAAAATGGATCGGCAAACTTATCAATCATTGCATGGTGGATCAGTCCATATATTATTACTATTCAGAAATAATATATGGACTTGCTATGACCATAATAAATTGTAAACCATGCTTGTGATGATGGTAGTCAGATAAAGTTGCATGTTTGTATTGATAATTGAACATATTGTAGTTTAACAAAAATGTTGTGTGCTAATCGAGAAAAGGAAGGAAGAAACATTTCCTTATTTCAAATTTAACTCTGATCAGTCGACCGAATAGATGTAGTAGTCGACTGACCTGAATATTAAAAGCTTTCGAGTCAACCCTGTAGGACAGCCGACTGGTCTGAGTAACAGTCGACTGCCCCGAAATTGATATTTTAGAGTTTTAAACACTGCAGAACAACCGACTGGTCCTGTGCAGCAGTCGACTATTCCGAACATTTTCTTGAGTAATTTTTCTTTGCTGAACAGTCGACTGAATATGTTCTGAGTCGACTGTACAGATTCTTTTTCAACATCTCAGATTTCTAAATTTGCTTTATGATAAATAAATGTATACACTATTGAAAGAGATGAATGAAGTTTGGTCGTGACAATTTAGGAAAGTAAATTTTATTTGTCCTTGCATGGAATTGTACATGATGTGAAATGAAATATTCTATTTATGAAAGGTTTTAGGGAGGGTAAAACGCGAGAAAAGGAAATCATAAGAGATGGGTTGTGAGGAAGAGGGATGATTTGTTTAAGGCTAGGGTTTTGGGGGATCGGAGGGATTGGGGGTTTTAGGGAGGGGCGTTGGGATTGGGAGTGGAATTGGGGGTTAGGGTTATGGTTTTGAGGATTTGAGAGAGGTAGGGATTTTGGGGAGAGATTGGAGCGGTGGGTTTTGGGAGAGATCAGGATTTTGGGGGAGCGATCGGGAGAAGAGATGGGACGGGATGGATAACAGTGATTTTAATTAGAAAATTATATGAGGAATTTAGATGGACTCAGTAACCCGTACAAATTCCCAATACCGCATACCCAAAATAAACACCTCAATTACTCCTTCCTCGTTCTCACATCTCAATCCCACCCCCAAATCCCACCCAACCTCCTCTCTCCAAAAGATCTGGCCCCGATCCTTCATGCAAAACACACACCAGCTGAGATCCAGGCGTGAATCTTGATGGCGTCGGCGTGGGTGGCTGTTCAGGGTTAGGATCTTGGCCGATTAGATCGCGATTTAGGGTTTGGGATAGCGATTATGGATTTTTGGGGATTTGACGGGTACGCCTTCTCTATTGTCTACGATGCCAAGATCATCCCCGTCATCTTCTCCAGTTGCAGCTGCGTTCTCGACTACTGCAAAATCTGAAGGTACTACTCATCATCTTGTATTGATCAATTTTCTTGAGTTTTTGTTGTTTTTTGTACTACTTTTTTAATTTTAAAATTGATATTTTTTAGATTGATTAGGTTTGTGAAAGTTGGTATCTTTTTTTCCTTCTCAAATTTTAAGTTCAAATCCACGCTTCCCTAAATTTTGTGAATTTATTTGATGTGAAATTACATGCACTTAAACTGTTTGATGGAATTCCTATGAGAATCATGCGAATCACACCCAATACAGTCTCCATGTAACCGAAACCCTACACTCTAAATCTCATCTCGATTCTGTAATATTATTTTACCTTTCCTTTTTTTTCTTTTTCTTTAGGTGAACGATGACTGATCCATTTGCTCCATCTTCATCGCATCTTTATACCATGTCTTAAAACTCGAGGTATAGAATTGTTCCCTCCTTGTTAGTGGAATTAGCGTTGTTCTAATGTATTGTGGAATTGTCTCCAGTTACTGGAATAGAGAATATCCATCAATAATATGCTGGTTATAATAAATAAATAAATAAAACTCTGAAAAGTAATTTATATGAGATCATCAAAAACTATTTGTTTAGGATTAGGTAGTTCCTGATGATAAAGAAATAAGTGTATATATGACTAATAGGGTCTGATAGAGCTTCTTAGAGTTGTTCTTCAGCTTTTCAGATGAGGAATTATTAGTTGTTGCCATAAAGATATGAACAACAACTATTGATTTGAATGATATAGTATCTTTGAGTTACAAACAATGATATCATAAACTTGTACATTTTATTGTTGTGCTTTTTTTTTGCAATTTCTTTTAACTTAATTATTTGTCTGTAATAAGCATGATCAGCTTGTAGATCTCCACAGTTTTATCATTAATTTGCCTATGTTTGTGTCCTGATCCATGTACGTTTTGATTAATTCCCTGCTTTCTTCTATTTGCAGAATTTTGTTAATCGACATTTCGTAGATGCATCAGGAAAAAGCGTTCCTCTCTAGAAAAAACTCTAGAGATCTAGAGAAACTCCCAAACAAACAACCCAACAAACAAACGCCGACGGTTAGGCATCGATCAGGGAGGGGGAAGGACTCCCTCGCCACATCTTCCCCCTCCCCCCTCCTCCCCAGCCCATCCCGCTACCGCTCCGTGTAGATGTTGTTGAAGATTCGACTAGGGCTTAGAGAATTTTCGTTAGAGGCGGTCGGTGTGGCGGGGTTCTACGACGTCAAGTGGTAGCGTCTAGGGTGGTGTTTGCGTCGCCGAGCTCTGTTGAAGCGGCGTCGAGACAGACTTGTTGATTGCCGTCGGCGGGAGGTGCTTTTGACGGTGATCGGAGGTGCTGGCGACGTTGAGGGGGATTTGATGGTTGCCGTCGACGGTAGAAGCAAGCAGCAGTTGACTTTGTGGTGGCTTTTGTGGCGTTGATTGATGATGTGAAGTAAGTCGACTTGTGGTGCTGCTATTGTGATCGGCAGGCGGCATCGACGACTCGTGTGGAGTGCGTGATCGACAGAGCCTCGAGATGGGGGTGGAGTGGAGAGGGGCGATGGTTGTCATGCTGGCCGGAGTTGGACGGGAAGGTGATTACGGAAAAGAGGAGAAATTGATGTTTGATTGATTGAGATTGATTGATTGATTGAGTGCTTGATTGATTTTTAAACATCTGAATTTCAAATTAAGGTTTAAAATTCAAATTATATTTGGAGATGTGAAGGGAGAGAGTTGAGGGGGAGATTTGGATCATGTGTGAGTCTCAATTTAGATTTTTGAAACTCTTATCATATTGAGAGAGAGAGAGAGAGAGTCTGCTTGATGTGAAATTTTGAATTTCAAATCCATGATGTTGAGTTTCAAATTCAAATTTGATTTGGAAAGTGGAAGAGGAGATTTCAATGAAATTCGATGTAGATTGTTGAAATTCTTATTATAGATTTGAGAGTTTGGAGAGATTTTCTTGTTGTAGTCTGAATTTCAAAATAGATTTTGTGTGAAATTCAAAGTACTGTATGGAGGAGGTGTGGTTCTTGTGAGAAATTCAATGTAGATTTTTGAATTTCGAATATGTGTGGAGATAGAGCCTAATTTGAATTTTGAATTTCAACATAGACTTTTGAAATTCAAAGCATATTTAGATTGGGAGATTTAGAGCCGTTTAGAATTTCAATTTAGATTTTTGAAATTCAAAACATATGTGGATGGTGGATAGAGGACCGTTGGTTGTCTTGTGAATTTCTAATTAGATTTTTTGAAATTCTAATCTTGTGGGAGGAGCTACGGGTTAAGAGGGGGATCCCCAAAGATGAGCTGCCAAGGTGGAAGTGTTCGTCGAAGGGAAGTTCGTCGAGAGCGTTGGCGTGTCGGTCGAGAACAATGACTACTATTGAGGGCTGGATTTGACGCAATCGGAAGATGGCGTCACAGTGGGGATGGATTAGTCGACCCGTCGGGTGTAATGGATGCATGCCGCCTTTAGATAGCGGTTGTGGTTGTGGTCAAGGCGGACGTTCGGGGGAAGATGGGGTGAGTCTCTGGGGTGGAATGGAATTCGAATTTTTAATTGGTTGAAATTCGAATTACATCTGATTTTGATGCGTGGGAGAACAGGTGCAGATGCTTTCGTCTACAAGTGTGGCTAGGAGAGGGACTAGTTTATGTTGTAGATTAAGCTATGTAATTGTTTTCCGTTGTTCCGTTTTAGAAACATAGATGTATGTTATCAGTAATACTTGTTTCGTTAATAAATTATTAATTAAGCGGTGACGTGGTCACCTTTAAAAATAAAATAAAAAACATTTTGTAGTTACAAGTGCATTCACTCTATGTGGTTTGTAGTTCAGATCAAATATTGAAAAAAACAAAAAAATGTCGTCACTACTTGCAAATTGACATGCAAGTAGCTAGGAGTGCTAGGAGCCCAAGTACACTGAGCCAGTTTTCCAATGTAACGTGAGACCAAATTAACCATCTGGTTGAAGTCTTTAAAAGTTAAATATCAAATTGCCCAAGATAAATAAATTAAATTAAATTAAATCCCTTTAGCTGATTGATATAAGATGACTGAGGAAGGGTACTTATTAACGGGAGGAATTAAACTCCACAATATTTTTCAGTAATTTAGAAACATGTGTATTCCATAATATTTGTATGGACTTGCTATGACCCTAAAAAAAGCACCCTCCTCCTCAGCGGCCGTGATCTCCCCTCCGCATTCGCCACCGATGCCTCTGGAGTTGTACACGTGCCGTACTGTAGAAAGATCACATCCTTATACAACCCAAAGTTGAAAGGCGATGTCATTGCTCAACTTAATGTGCTGCAAACGCTGAGCATAGTGAGCGAGACGATGACAACGATGAGCACAGTGAGGGAGACAACGAAAATGAGGACATGTACCTGTCTAGCTATCTTTCAGATATTCTTAATTCATACTGGCATTGAAAAACAGATTCTGGAGTTTGACCCTTCTTTTATATTTCTATTTAATGTTGTAATTCTACCCCTTATAGAGTATGTCACTGATCTTGGATTTTTCTGATATAGTATATGATATCTAGAGCCTTCATCTTGTCTATTCTATTATTTGTTCATGAGCTATGTTATATTTCTTAATGATTATCATTAATTGATGTTACTTCCAGCTGAAGAATCAGAAGCTTGTATCAATCATTCGTGAATGTTTTTCTAAATTCATTAGATAGGTTTCTCTATCCTGTTAGGAAGTTCATATAAACTTCCTAACAATTGATAAACCTTCAATTTGTTGATGAACAGTAGAAGGAATTTTCCAAATAAAGGAATCAAAGAAGGCATTGATATCCGTTTCAGGGTATTCTGTTTGAATATATTGTTCAAGCGATTTCCTGATGTGGAATCCTGACTTGTTTTTCCCGAGAATCTGTCAAGAGAAGATCTGGACCTTCGATCTATTATATTGATCTACACGATTAAAGGCTCAGATTAAATAACTTAATAAGAACGTGTAATACACGTGCAATGCTTTTTTTCTTCTCTTCTGTGTGTATTCCCATCTATAACCCCCTAAATCCTAATAGATAACCCCAAAGAACTACGGTTGACTATTATAATATAAAGGTTATGGGAATACAAGTACCAAGCAAACAAGTAATACAAGTACTGTAAGCAAACAACTAACACAACGACAACCTGATGGAAAAAGATGAGCTGGAATATATTGCTAGTTCATTTCCACAAGAGCTACGGGTTAAGAGGGGGATCCCCAAAGATGAGCTGCCAAGGTGGAAGTGTTCGTCGAAGAGAAGTTCGTCGAGAGCGTTGGCGTGTCGGTCGAGAACAATGACTACTATTGATATATATTAAATATCAATAGGAAAAGTTTATAATGGTGGTATAATGGTGGTAAATGAAACTTTGATAAATATATGGACAGTTATCTTAATTTGGTTTTATTAGTAACAAAATTTAATATAACACTAATTGAAGGTTACACTGCTTACAAAACTGTCGCAAAACAAACACTTTACCATCAGATAAATATTTGAAAGTACTAAGCAAACAAGTAATACAATAATGAGAGAGCTGTATAATATAAAGGTTATGGGAATACAAGTACCAAGCAAACAAGTAATACAAGTACTGTAAGCAAACAAGTAACACAAGTACTAAACAAACAAGTAATACAAAAAGAACCCATGAATTTATCTACTATCACATATATTATCTCAAATTCCCAACGTAATAAACGTTCAATCAAGCCCAGAAACTTAAATATGATCGCAAACTTCCTTCAAGTTATTCATAAATAATCATAAAAATCAAAACTTTTGTTCATATTCAACGCATTGGTCATCATGCACCCATCAATATAAATTAGATTTTTTTTATAAAAAAAAGAATGAGGATACCAATGGTGGTGGTTTGGGGGGGAGGGGGGCACGTGTAATACATGTTCTTATTAAGTTATTTAATCTGAGACTTTAATCGTGTAGATCAATATAATAGATCAACGGTCTAGATCTTCTCGTGACAATTTTTTTTTTATTGTGGATTTTATAATAGAAATAGCATTAGACTAACATCACTCAGTGTTTGATTGCTTAATCACTTATCACATTGTTGTTTGCTTCTTTTGTTGGTTTGATTTTTTTTAATTATAAATTTGATTGCGCTTTGATATTGTAATGACATTGTAATGACAATTTCTTGATCAGTAAATATAGGGGCTGAGTGATGTTAGTCTAATGCTATTTCTATTATAAAATCCACAATAAAAAAAATCTGTCACGAGAAGATCTAGACCGTCGATCTCTTATATTGATCTACACGATTAAAGTCTCAGATTAAATAACTTAATAGGGTGATATTAGTAACTGTTGTTGGTTACTAGGAGCCGGGGGAGGAGTTAGGGACCGCCGGCGAGGATTTTGGACCAGAGAAGGAGTGGGGACCCTTTGAGTATTGTTGTTGTTGGGTCGAAGATTGAGGACTTGCAAAATAGTTGCTTGGAATTGCTGGAACTCGGCACGAGTGATGGGTGCCTCATCGTTCCTCGGAGGTTGCCGACCAACAGGAGAATGAGGTCTTCTCCTAGGGTGCTCAGGGGACTCTCTCCGCCCTCTTCGAGTGGGGGACCTTCTGTAGTCTCGGCGATGAGGAGATCGCTCATTTGGACGTTGTTGGCGGGAGACTCCCTCTCGGGCCCGCCTTTCATCCAAACGGCGGCGAAGATCCGCTTCCTTCTGCCGATTAAGGATGGTACTGCGAAGGTCATCGGAAGCTCGGGGATTATGGGATGCCATGGAATCTGTAGAGGGGTTGTGCACAGAGACGCGATCCTGTTGGAGAGGTTGCTTCTGAGGATTGGGACGCGAGCCCCCCGCACCGGTATTCTGAGGCCCGATTGGGCCCCGATGGGGCTGAAGATTCTGAGGGGGGGTTGGTCCTGCTGCAGGGGGTCCTCTGCCTGGGGAGGAAGTTGCCCCTACTGCTGAACAGGTTGGAGTGGGACCTCCTGTTGTGGATCAACGGGATTGGGTCCTCGGTTGGACCCTCTGGATCTTACTTTCTTTGGAGGCATGGCTGGAGAAGATCTGATCTATGGGAAGAGGAAAGGCTGCTATTCGTGGTTTTCCCACAGACGGCGCCAATCTGTTACCGCTGAATCTGGTGTGGGGGCAAACAGATAGTATTTGTGGATTCTTAGGAAAACTGAATAATCAAACTTTAACTTCTCCCTCTGGAGTTTGACCGTTGACTCCCGCCGTTCACCTGCAAAAAGTGCGAGACACCGGGGTTGATCCCGGCGACGCACCCTCCGACGCTCAAGTCAGTAATCAGGAAGATTATGAAAGAGCGTAAATTGGCAAAAGATTGATTACCTCTTAATGGTGGTGGAAGGGGGTATTTATAGCCGCCTTTGGGATCAGATTAGGAATGTAATCCCTATAATTAGATACTAATTCCCAGTGAAAGGATAGATTTTAATCAGGGTCGTTGATTAGGATTAATCAGAAACCCTAATTCTATCCCGCTGGACCGAGTTTGCTGCGGGTTGAAACCCGTACCCAGTTGAGGTGGATTCATTCGTGGGTTATTGGGTCTTTGGGGAGAAGATCTAATACCCATTTTAGACCCGTTTATAGGTGAAATTACCATTTTAGCCCTGGGCTTTAAGATTCGCGCCCGATTTGGACGATTCCGATTTAACCCTATTTTTAGCCATATCATATATATATATATATATATATATATATATATATATATATATATATATATATATATATATATATATATATATATATATATATTTTGTGTGTGTGTATGTGTGTGTGTGTGTTTGTTTTGAGATTATAAATGCACATTATCTATTGCACGTGCAATATATGTTTATTTTAAATCCTTCAATTTTAACCATTAATCAATTTGATAAATCAAAAAAATAAAAGGTTGGAATTCTCTATCCCCGTTAATTATGTAGATAGCTTTGGTGTTAAATATTTTTAAAATTTGAATTTTTTGATCGATGTACAACTTTTATTTGTTGTTTTTATTTTTTGAATAATCTAGATTTTCAGTTTATCTTTTCATTTATTGAATATATAGTTCGTGTAATTTTCTTCAATTTGTAATCAATTTTGAGTTTGAGTTTTGAATAGAGCTTATGTATACTTATACATATAGTTTTTAATCAATTTTTATTTATTTGTGTCATTTATCATAACTAGTAATCTGCACGTGTGATGCACGTTCTTATCAATTTTTTATTATTATATAAAGTAAATAATAAGACGTAATCTGGTCTCGTACATGAGACCTCCCTTTACTTATACATACTCTTTATAAATTATCCCTAGTGGCACAAACTTTTATTTTATATGAGCGACACTTTTGTAAATAATTATGTCGTAAATAAATTTGAATTTTGATAGTATTATGGTAACTAACAACAGTTGAGTAAATGAATGGTTAATATAACTCCCACTTAAAATGAACTTAAAATGAATGGTTGAGATTAGATGGTTGAATATCTACAAAATTACATTTTGTCTACAAATAACAACCCCAACTCTCCCATTATAGTATTAGAGATTAGAGATTATAGATTGGAGATAATTTCTTGTAGTTATTTTTTTATTTTTTTATTTTGGAATAAAGCCGTAGAGCCACCCACACCCGAACTCACCCATTATAGTATTACTAGTAAACTGCATGTTTGATGCACTTTAGAATTATTATTTTTTTATATAGTAAATAATAAGACATAATCTAGCCTCGAACCTAAGACCCCCCTTTACTCATCGCATACTCTTTACAAATTACCCCTAGTGGTACAAACTTTTATTTTATATGAGTGGCACTTTTGTAAATAATTATGTCGTAAATAAATTTGAACTTTGAGGGTATTATGGTAACTAACAACAGTTGAGTAAATGAATGGTTAATATAACTCAATTTTAAAAATGAATGATTGTGATTAGATGGTTGAATGTCTACAAATTACAGGCTGTCTACAAATGACAATTTCAACTCTCCCAGTATAGTATTAGAGATTAGAGATAATTTCTTGTAGTTGTTTTTTTTTAAATTTTGGAATAAAGCAGTATTGCCACCTGCACCCACAGATTTCTCCCCGAATCTATATTAGTTGAGAAATAAACAATCAGAAACATAATTACAAACCACAGCCCAGCATATCTCACACCCCTAGCATCAACATCTACTAAAACATAAAATTCAAACGGAAAAACAACAATGAAATCTACCTCTCTAGATTGACTCAGGCAAGCACTTATTCCCTGGCCAGTTTGCTGGTCAATTGCCCTCTTCTAAGACATGTGAGATTGAATTCTCCAGTATTTTGACAGCATTAATCTTGATCTCGCAGGGTAGCGTTGTTCCGTATCTTCATTAAGCCATTATACGACAGTTTATTGTCACCATCAACCATACTGTTAGGATCTAGATTCATGTTTTAAACACCTCATTCACAACGAAACATGCCCCGAAATCTCAACTTTTATAGCTGCATAGTCTGTATTAACTGGGATAGCTACTGCAATTAACCATTTACCATTCCAAGCCCTTTCGAAAATCCTGCAAGACACAACTATAGAAGCGGAACCAAAACTTACCAAAGAAATTTCTTGCTATATACCTAATGAACAATGGTAAGTAACTAAACGAACTGTTCTTTTATCCATCGACACTGTCTATGTGCAGGGCTGGCCCAGGCCAGAGAGAGGCAGTCGCCTCGGGCCCTTGATTTTATCCATCTCCATCCTCCATTACTCATTTCACCACTGTCCATACAAACCCAAGTACCCAACTAGCGATCCCCGTCGACATCGTCCCAACTCCCAAAATCGAATCCTGAACCTGACTCCCATATGTACGCTTTACTGGATGCTGAGTTGTTGTTGTTCGCACTTGCCAAGTTTATGTTGTTGTTTCCATAAGCTGAGTTGTTGTTGCTTGGTAGCTGTTGGATCGACCACCGAGAATCGACCAACTGGTAGCTAATTCTTTGGTTTTTAATATTCATGATTGATTAATTAGTTGATTCATTGATTGTTGTAGACGTGTGGAGTTGTAGTCTGTCTTGTAGAAATGTAGATCAGTAGAACTGTAGAAGCTAGGGTTTCGAATTGATGGATTGATTGATTGATTGTTGCGAGTCTATGCCAGGATTTCGTTTTTTTCTTTCAAATTAATGTTTAATTTCATGATTAATGTTTTAAGGGCCTAATTTGGTAAATTAGGGCTTAATTGGATAGAGCTCGGATTAAATAACTTAATAAGAACGTGTATTACACGTGCAATGTTTTTTCCTCTCTTCTCTATGTATTCCCATCTAAAACCCCCAAATCCTAATAGATAACCCCAACAACACCCGGCCTGCGTCCGCTGCCTCGATCCGCGTGCCGCCACGGTCCGCATCCGACGCCGGAAGCGCGCGCCGCCACGGACCGCATCCGACGCCAACCACCACCACCAATCAATCAATCACAAAACATCTTTTCAGATTCGATTGCCCTCTTCGCCCTTTCTCTCATCGTCTCCGACGTCCTCCGCGAAGTTGGCGACCCTTTGATGGAGAAAATCCCATGTAATCATCTAATTTTGTTACGATCCCGATCCAACCCGGTGGTGGATCATCGCAACTTTCATCGTTGCTGGCGGTGGCAACCATGATTCGATCGAAAAGGAAGAAGAAAATAGACTAAAACTTAATATCAATTCATTCAACATAACATTCGTACAAAAAACCCCATCTCAATATAAAGAGAATGGAGGAAGAAGAAAACACTAGCACGTGCAAGCCCGTGGGCTTTATTACAAAAAACCACTAACTTTGCAAATGAACCCCTAAAAGAGAGAAAATCTCCTAAGGACTGGGATGTATATAAAAGGACTGATACGGGAATATCTTTGGCAGCTTGCATTCTCAGATACAGTCAATTAGGGACTGTATCAATCCTTCCCCCTTAATTTGACCTTGACCACAAGGTCAATGTGACGACCATCTTCAAGAGTTCCAAACAAATCTCAGAAATTGGGAATGAGTGTTCTTTTGTAAAATCTGCTGATTTAACTCCAACCCATGTAGGAATCGGAAAATTTGTGAAAAGGTAAGCTTCAAGACGCATACCAGGTTCAACTTGTACACCATTCATATTCATGTGAATGTTTGAGGCACCAAGTGGTCCATTCTCTTTTGCATCTACCTCTTCTGAAGCAAGTTCCAATGAAACATCCATACCTTCTAAAATCCAGTCACGATCTTGGGTTGTAGGAACTGGAACAGCGGGCATATCTGGATCAGAGTTTGCAGAGAACGGAGCTGCTTGGCTTAATGCAATTCCTTCTTGCTTCGAGATATCTAAGTAGAGTGTAAGCCTTGTGTTTTTGCTTTCAGATCTGACAAGTAAGTATTGCTGGCTTTCAGGAACATAAGGATCAAGAGAGAACATTTCGTCATCATTCTGAGCATAATTAGACTGGAGAGTAAACTGTGTCACAAGTATCCCAATAGGACGTCGTTGATTATCCCTCCCAATCTTGTAATCAAACAGTGAGCAATCGGCTCTTCTAAAAACAAAAATTCTCTCCACAAAGACAGCCTTATACCTCTCTTCTTGCTTCCCAAGTATCGCAATCTGTCCTTTGAGCTTTGCTAGTCTTAGGTGTGTCTGCAACCATTATCTTCCCATCATCTGATTGTCTCTTCAACTCTTCAACAGCTTGAGTCCTTCCCAACACTTTTTTGCTTGCAGCAGGGTAATCACCATGAATTGGCCCTCCATGATCACTCATGATCACTAAGAATGTCAGTCATACAAGCCAGATCTACCCCATCCATCCCATTGTCAAGCGCAACACGAACAACCGAGATAGCAGCATCAACATCCTCTAAGTTGTATTCAATTAGCTTTGCCATTTCGATGCAGTGTTCCCCTTCATCATACAGGGGTAAATGCTTTTCCTCTGCAAAAATTGCATTGTTCACTTTGATGTCATACATATAATAAGCCTTCCGTAGCCCATTATCAGAGTAATAAAGAATCAAGGCATTCCAAGAATTGATCTCCTTCATTAGCATTTTATCAAAAAGCTCCCTGAGATCTGTAGCAATCGAAGAGGAATTCGATCGAACACGTGGTGGACTGTTGGAAGTCGAGGCAGTAGAGTTGGAGATTGGCAAAGAAGAAGCACCGAAAACATATCGGTTGGATTCGGTGGCGTCGGAGGTGAAGGAGAGGGTCAGAGAAATCGGGTTGAAATAGAATGAAGGAAGGGAATGCGGGCTCCCCTTTGAGGTTGAAGTAATAGATGGTGGATATGAGAGGGGGATAGAGGGGCATGACTGTACCCATCGGAGGCCAGTCGGAATCATCGAAGTATTCCTTGCCCACAGGGAGGGAGGGAGGGGATGCAGGTTCCCTTCTGAGGGTGAAGTGAAGGGCAGTGTTTCAGGACTTGGGGATCGGCGAGGGTGCGGTTTTCTGAGGCCTCGGTGGCCATGTCGCCTTTGAAGGCATCGACGGTGACTAGAGGGCAGATAGGGGCTGCGGTAGCCGTTGACAGGGTTTGGAGGTTGGAGAATGGAGCTATTGAGGAGGTCATAAAGCTTGACGGAACCGTCGACGATGGCGGCGAGGAAGAGGGAGTCGCGAGATTCGGAAAAGTAGCAGTCGGAGATGCTGTTGGCGGTGTCGAAGGAGTCAGGGTTGAGGATGGAGGACGAGGAGGAGAGTTTGAGGATGCGGTAGCGCTTGGCGACGATGGAGTGCAAGGTGAGGATGGCTTCGGCGATCTGTAGGCATATTTTGAAGCGGCAGGGGGAAGAAGGCGGGATATGACTGAAGGAGGAGCTGGGGAAATTAATGGGGCTAGGAATGGGGTTTCAGAAGAGGATGGAGAGCTTTATGGATTTGGAGGTGAAGAGGGTGATATTAGAGTTAGGGTTTTGGGTGGATTTTGGAGAGAATAAGTCGAGGACTAGGAGGATGGGGTTGGTGATGCCATTGGTTAGGGCTAGAGTTCTGATAGCGGGGGGGGGGGGGGGGGGGGGGCGACGGGGGCCAGCGATGGGTGTGAGGAGGCTAGCAAAGTCAGAGGCGGCGATGGATGAGGAAGACGACAACGAAAACATGGGAGGAGAGAAGGCATCTTGGAAATCAAAGGAGGAGAGCAAGGGATTTGAGTTGGGGTCGACTTCATCGACGCTGCAACGAGGGCAGAGGAGGTCGGAGGAGCGGGAGTGGACTGAAGTCGGAGAGTGGGTGGAAGTCTGGTTAAGGTTTGATGGCGGGAGAGAAGGAGGAAGAGGAGGACAGCGAAGAGCCTATAGGCGGAGTTAGGGGTGGGCGTTTGAGAGGGGTTGCGGCGTTTCGCCATGGGGATTTGGAGAGAGATATTTGGGGCTAGGGTTTTGGTGGGTTGCAAAGGATCAGACGGCTCTGATACCATTGTTACGATCCCGATCCAACCCGGTGGTGGATCATTGCAACTTTCATCGTTGCCGGCGGTGGCAACCATGGTTCGATCGAAAAGAAAGAAGAAAATAGACTAAAACTTAATATCAATTCATTCAACATAACATTTGTACAAAAAACCCCATCTCAATATAAAGAGAATGGAGGAAGAAGAAAACACTAGCACGTGCAAGCCCGTTGGCTTTATTACAAAAAACCACTAACTTTGCAAATGAACCCCTAAAAGAGAGAAAATCTCCTAAGGACTGGGATGTATATAAAAGGACTGATACGGGAATATCTTTGGCAGCTTGCATTCTCAGATACAGTCAATTAGGGACTGTATCAATCCTTCCCCCTTAATTTGACCTTGACCACAAGGTCAATGTGACGACCATCTTCAAGAGTTCCAAACAAATCTCAGAAATTGGGAATGAGTGTTCTTTTGTAAAATCTGCTGATTTAACTCCAACCCATGTAGGAATCGGCAAATTTGTGAAAAGGTAAGCTTCAAGTTCAAGACACATACCAGGTTCAACTTGTACACCATTCATTTTCATGTCAATGTTTGAGGCACCAAGTGGTCCATTCTCTTTTGCATCTACCTCTTCTGAAGCAAGTTCCAATGAAACATCCATACCTTCTAAAATCCAGTCATGATCTTGGGTTTTAGGAACTGGAACAGCGGGCATATCTGGATCAGAGTTTGCAGAGAACGGAGCTGCTTGGCTTAATGCAATTTCTTCTTGCTTCGTGATATCTAAGTAGAGTGTAAGCCTTGTGTTTTTGCTTTCAAATCTGACAAGTATTGCTGGCTTTCTGATACAGTCCCTAATTGACTGTATCTGAGAATGCAAGCTGCCAAAGATTTTCCCGTATCAGTCCTTTTATATACATCCCAGTCCTTAGGAGATTTTCTCTCTTTTAGTGGTTCATTTGCAAAGTTAGTGGTTTTTTGTAATAAAGCCCACGGGCTTGCACGTGCTAGTGTTTTCTTCTTCCTCCATTCTCTTTATATTGAGATGGGGTTTTTTGTACGAATGTTATGTTGAATGAATTGATATTAAGTTTTAGTCTATTTTTCTTCTTCCTTTTCGATCGAATCATGGTTGCCACCGCCGGCAACGATGAAAGTTGCGATGATCCACCACCGGGTTGGATCGGGATCGTAACAAATTTTCTCACTTGAAGCTTTAATTTTGGTGCAGTAGTTGATTAATCTCTATAAAGTATTGATTTTGGCATTTTTTGATGAAGAAAATCCCATGTAATCTAATATCCACCCCTCAAGCTTTAAGTTTCGTTCAATAGTAGATAGTCTCTAGAAAGTTTTGATTTTGGCTTTTTTTTGTTGAGAAAATTCTATTTAATAATCTATTTTCCACCCTCGAGCTTTAATTTATGTGCAGTAATCGGTAGTCTCTATGAAGTTTGATTTTTGGCCTTTCTCCATGGAGAAGGAGAAATTCCTGTGGGATCATTTAATTTACGAATTTCTTGCTTTTATTTTTGTGCATTAGTAGATCATCTCTGTAAAGTTTTGATCTTGGCATTTGTAGGTGGGGAAAAGTGGAAAACCCATGTAATCATCTAATTTTCCGACCTCAAGCTTTATTTCCATGCAATAATCGACAATGGCTAAAAGGTTTTGATTTTTGGCAGAAATTAATCAGTTTCATACAACGCCGGACCGGGAGTGGTTTGAGACGGATGCAATGTTGAGGGTTAGTTTGGGGAATTTTTGTTTTTCACTGTTTTGGCAATGCTGATGATGGGGGTAAAGGACCAGAAGGACCCCAGGGATAGGTTGCTTCATGGGGGCTGGATGGCAAAGATTTTCGTCTGGTGTGTGGTGGTGGTTCTTATGTTTTTCGCTCTTAATGGACTCGTTAGCTTCTATGGTGAGTTTTTTTTTATAAAAAAAATCTAAAATTTGAATTTTGTTAGTTGTTTGTGTAGGAAGTTTTGATTTTTCTCTGGTTGGTGAGGGAAAGAAGTCTTTTTGACAAGTATGCAACAATGGGGAGTTTGTTAGGGGCAAATCGTTTGAGTTTTGGGTGTATACTCAATGATACAACTGAGGAATTGATGAAGATAGTGTGTATATGATAGATGGGGCAAGTAGTGTGGAGGGTAGGAGGGAGCGAGTACATGATGTACCACCCTTTATGCAATTATAGATCGGGTCTGCTTAATTTTAACATATTTTCAAAGTTAAAGTTAATGCATAATTTGGTAGCTAAAGACAATTTTGCTTAGCATGAATAAATTGATAATGTTGCTCATTGTGTTGAAGATGACAAAGTAATTTCTTTTGAGTTGAAGTGATAAGTTCAATTAGACATAAATCTTTTGTGTGAAAGATGCTTCTTTTTACAGATTTAGGTGGAAATAATAGCATTAAGAAAAGGAGAGAAAATGTTATCGTGGTCCCCCCATTTGTGATGGTTAAAGCTTAAAATAACTGTATCATTGTAGTTTTAATCCTAATAGTTAGTTAAACTTTTTTTCTTAAAAAACCATTAAGAGTAAGGATTAAACATTTGGTATGTAGAGTATGATAACATTTAAGACCCTCACTCTACCAGCCCATTAGAATATACAAACCTGCCTATTCTAATATGGATTCTCCGAATAGTAGTTTCAACTTATTTGTGGGTTCCATCTACTTCCAAGCTTAGAGGTTTGAAAATTTAGTATATCATGACCTCCTTTAAATATTCTGGTTTCGTACCCAGATTCTGAAAAGATCGAACTCTTATCATAAGAGCCATAAGTTCGAACTTTTATTTTTAATATCATAAGAGCCATCATTGATCCATTATGTCCTTCTGATACCAAACTCTTATCATTGCAGAGACAATATCAAATTTTGGGTCACGCGCGCGCACACACGCACTCACCTAAAAGCCATCATTGATTCATTATGTCTTTTTGATATTAAGCCAACTCTTATCATTGCAGAGACGATATCAAAATTTGGGTCAGGGTTGGTTGTTCCTTCTGGTTCAAGATGTTCTCTTGGTAGACTTTGTGAATGGATGGAATGACAACTGGGTCAGCAAGGATGAGCAGTTTTGGTAAGTAATTTTCTTTCCTTCTTATTATGTTATCCAGTCTTTTGAAACTTATTTATTCGTCTTTGGTTTTGGTTCAGTAAGATTTAAAGTTTACACCCTTTCATTGGTGGTACATGGCGTTGCTTGTTGTATCCCTTACATTCTCTTTCTCAGGGTTCATATTCAGAGTTGGATTCGAAGGAAGAGTGGTGGTGATGTACTGGAGAATGATACAGTAAAACTTTTACCAAAATTCAGTATTTCTCACTGTGGCTTTGCCAAAAGTTAGTATATTCATGAACTTTAGATGTTCACACCAGTAAAGTAGTTAAAGCTAATGTTATTGTTTATGAATAATAAGAATAACTTCAACCACAAACAAGCTTGCTTATGTTGTTTTAGTAGAAAATTTTGGGTATTAATTTTTGAAACTTAAATAATATTTCATTATGCTTTTTAATTGAATTGGTCAATGGGCACGTGAAGAAATTTATATGATAGGAGGATATTATGTAGTGCCTTTGTGAACTTTGTTTTGTCTTCTTCTCATCTTTGTGTCTCAAACTTGTGAAAGGTGTTTGCACCAATCTAAAGCTTCTTATTTCTCCTCATCATCTGTTTTATCAGGTACACTTAGAGTTAATTAGTTTGTTTATGCCGTAACTTTACTATAATCTTAATTATAATCAGTTTGAAATATTAGTGTTAATTAGTTTGAAATATTAGTGTTAATCGGTTATGTACATAGCTGAGGCTTGTGGATATGGTTCATTAGCATCCAACTTCAACAAAGGCTTTGTTGTTGCTGCCAGCTCAGCCATATACAGAGATGGGATTGGTTGCAGTGGCTGCTTCCAAGTGAGAGAGATTCCAACCCTATTTCAGTTTGCTTCAGTATGTGGTAATCGACTCTGTTTGGGGTTAGGGGTTTAAGCAGATAAGGTGCAAGGATGATCGTCTCTGTAGAAATGGGTGAACGTCACTGTGACCAATGAGAAGGATAGCAACGCATTGGATTTTGAGCTGAATGCCCCTTCTTTCATGGCTACGGCTCGAGTTGGGCTCGCCCATAACTTGAAGGAGATTGGAGTAGTCGGTGTTGAGTACAAATGGTAACAAGTTATGAATTGTTTTTATAGCTCATATTTTCTTTGGATTCTTTGCTGCACTTCACATGTCCTTCAAAGAATCAAAATACACAAGGAACATAAATCTTCTATTAATTTGTTAGTATTAAAAATGATAATAATTGGTAAACTCTATTGATTAGTAGTAGGTAAACTCTATTGATTAGTAGTAATAATATATAGACGCTTATAGTGGGAGTGGGTACATCATGTTTCTGGTGTTGGAAACAGTCCCACACCGGAAACACTAAAACAGTGAATGGGGAAGTGAGACTTTAAAAATGCAGATCCATACTTGTAATTAAATTGTTTTTTAGCTTAGGGCAACGACTCAGCAAATGAGGTACTAACTAAGGCAAGAATTTCTAGAAGGGCCCCCCCTAACCCAGGTAAAACCCTACAATTCTAAATTATAAATTATTTCAACAGTGATGAGCCTTTTCTTTTTTACATGCATATTGTGTAGACCCATGAATATTCTTGATTTTAAGTCTGCTTAATTAAGAATGTGATTATGTAAACATTGACAATGTGGTTTAATTTTGCCTCGAGGCATGTTAATTCTGAGTAGCTAAGACAATGGAGAAAATATATGAAAATCTCACATTACGTCAAAAGAATATATTGAATATATATATATGAGATTCTCGCATCGACATACTAATGTAAAAAAAATATTTATCCTCCTTAGAGTCCCGTGCTACTACAAGAACAAAAACATCAGTTCGAGTGGAAGAGGACAACTACAAACCCAACAACTTGACAATCAAGTTTTTGTATCAAGGTGGTCAAACTGACATCTTAGCTGTTGATGTAGCACAATATCGTTCGTTTAATTGGTGGTTCATGATTCGAACACACGGTTCAATTTGGACCTCAAGCCAAGTGCCAGTCAGGCCACTCCAATTTAGGATGGTGGTTATAGGTGGCTATGATGGTAAATGGGTGTGGACCCAGAAGGAAGTTTGCCATCACATTGGAAAGTGGGCGCAATTTACAATGTTGGCATGCAGATTATTTGCTCAAGATGGGTGTGATAATCATTGTGATGCCAATGAGCTGAAGGAAGTTTTTTGAATTTTGTATCAATAACATATTTAGAAATTGTAATATAGATTATAGTGTTTAAATAAAATGAGGTAAAGTAATTATGGAGATCTCATATATGATATATGCATGTTGAATAAGGAAACAGAAAAAGGGATACATTGGTGGTTGAAAGCAATTGGTTAGCTAATGAAATTAACAATTTTGGTGTTTTTTGTTATGAAGTAGATTGACAGGCTTTGTAAGGTCGAAAATAGATTGTTGATGAGGATCTGTATAGAAAAGTTTAGAATTGAATGGTTGTGTTGGTTCCTGTCTTTGCTTGGTCATTGATAGTTTGAGACCTTTTGTTTTTAAATAAATAAATTACAGAGAAATTAAACAAATGTGAATGAATACTAGGGACAAAACCACATTTAATTTTATTGATAGAATGTAAAATGTAAGACAAAAACTAAAATTAGCTAATCCATAAATAAGTTAAAACCGATATGGAAGAAATCTACATCATATTTTCTTTCATTTACATTTGTAGGAAATTTGCTATGTTTACTAGCGTGCCATAAAGGAATTTATATTAAAAAACAACACTAAAATTGAAATACTTGCACGGTAATCTCCAACTAAAATTTATATTAAAACCCCGATTTTGGCTTCGGCTTCGGCTTCGGCCATACAAGACCAGTACTTTTTTGTCTGTCAGTGCACATAGTTTTTAAAACATTCCGAATCTCCTTCTTCTTCCTCTGAGTCACAGTCTGAGAATACAACACAACTACCGGTTCGCTTAGATTTCTGAAGTTAGGGTGCTGCTCTTCAGGGAAAGGTAATACAATTGTATCCTGGGAGGCAATTCTTCAATCACCGTCACACTACGGGGCGGATTTTACTTGAAGGACAGAGATCATAATCTCGACTTTGTATTGTACTGTGTGGTTTGTTCTTTTATTTCCTGTAATTGTAATTCTTCACAAATATTGTTAGCATTTTCCTGTTTTATGAAATTCAAGTTCTACCACTTAGGAGATCAGCCTTTTTGGCATCTCTTACATCTATTCTATCCTTTCTCCTTTAAAACTGCAGTTTGTTTTTATTGAAATAAAAAAAAAAAATCAAATTTGTAATCCTTATTTAGCTATTTTGCTAAATAATGAAAGCAGTGGGAGCCTATAAGCCCACTTTGAAACCCGGTAAACTACAAAATCAAATATTAATCCTTATTTATCATTCTTTTAAGGTATTATAAATAATGAAATTATTTTTTTAATCCACTATTTATTTTTATTTTATTTGTTTGCATTTTTTTGCATAGCTTGTGCATAATATTTTGTTCAATTCTCTATATATCTAGGAGTATTCATTGAATTTTAATTTTATTAATATTTTTTGGGCAAATTACTACTATTGTAAAGTTTTGATCAAAAGTGTCAGATGTTAGAGATTAATGGTACATTGCATACAAAGCATGTTCGACAAAAGCCAATGTTGAAAATGATGAACCTTATTGTCGAAAATGTCAAAAAATAATGTTGAATACGAGCTAAGGTATGCAAAACACCATATTGTTAATTTTATTTTTATTTTTATCATTCTTCAATCAAATATAAAAAAAATTATTAACTAAGAATAAATTGTTTCAGATATGTATTCAAAATCACATTAAAAATACTAGTGGGGTGGCGGAGTTGACTTTATTTGATAAGAAAGAAAGATGTATCATCGGTTGTTCCGCAAAAGTCCTGAAACATATTAAGAATAAGTAATAATATGTTATTCCCATAATGTTAAAAATAATCAAAAGCTAATTACGTAATTCTATATGCAAGAAAAAAATGTTGAAGAATTTAATTGAAGGACCAAGAAATGATTGGAGATGAGTATATTTTTTGATCAAATCACAAAATGTCACGTATAGAAGAACAACTACAAGAACATTGACTTGATGCAAAATAAAAAAAGATGAACAAGAAGTTGCGATCAATTTTAAGTTTAAGAATGTTAAAATCGAAAATGATGATATATCTTATGAAAATTACGATATGAGTTTAGAATTTACTAATTTCTTTTTTGAAAAAATATCTTTCATTATATTTTTTTATGTTTTAGATGATACAATTATTTACCCATTACTTCCAATCCAATCTGATTCGTTTCTTAAAGCATCCACAGTCGTTTGCTTTATTGCCATTTTTGCCATTTTTTTTCTACTGTAGCGCTCACAGTCGTTTGCTATTTGCCATTTTTTGGCAAAAGCGCTACAGTGGATACGGAGAAATAGCAATCGAAATAGCAAAATGCATATTATAGCGGACGAAACATGATGTTTCGTCTGGATTATTTTATTATATTCTTAATTGATCGGACGAAACATGATGTTTCGTCCGAATTAAAATAAATTAAAAAACCGAATAAAATAACCTTTAAACGTGGGAATGAACATGATGTTTCGTCCCAATTTGAGACGAAACATCATGCTTCGTCCCAATCCAAATGTAAAAAAATTTTTGTAAATTTAAATTTTTTTTTTGCAATTATCTAAATTGATTTTGCAAAATTTTAAATTGTTTTTGCAAAAAAAATTACAATTTGTTTAAAAAATTCTTTTTTGCAAATTTTTTTTTACAAAAAAAATCCCTTAAAATCCGGACGAAGCACCATGCTTCCTCCAGAATCTGGGCCTTTCGGTTGGAACTTTTTGTAATTTTTTAAAATTATTTTTGCAATTTTTTTAATTGTTTTTGCAAATATTATTTACGAACTATTTTTAAAATTTGTTTTTTGCAAATTTTTTTTGCAAAAAAAAAAAAACCTTTATTTTTTTCCAATTTTTGGGACGAAACATCATGTTTCGTTTCCGCCATTTTTTGCCAATCGACGACTGTGGATGCTCATCGAATTGGATTGCTAAAAAATGCATTTTGCCATTTTTTACCATCGAACGACTGTGGATGCTCTTATCTCCAGTTTTCTCTCTTAGAGCATCCACAGTCGTTCGATGGTAAAAAATGGCAAAATGCATTTTTTAGCAATCCAATTCGATGAGCATCCACAGTCGTCGATTGGCAAAAAATGGCGGAAACGAAACATGATGTTTCGTCCCAAAAATTGGAAAAAAATAAAGGTTTTTTTTTGCAAAAAAAATTTGCAAAAAAACAAATTTTAAAAATAGTTAGTAAATAATATTTGCAAAAACAATTAAAAAATTTGCAAAAACAATTTAAAAAATTATGAAAAGTTCCAACCGAAAGGCCCAGATTCTGGACGAAGCATGGTGCTTCGTCCGGATTTTAAGGGATTTTTTTTGTAAAAAAAAATTTGCAAAAAAGAATTTTTTGAACAAATTGTAATTTTTTTTTGAAAAAACAATTTAAAATTTTGCAAAATCAATTTAGATAATTGCAAAAAAAATTTAAAATTTACAATTTTTTTTTTACATTTGGATTGGGACGAAGCATGATGTTTCGTCTCAAATTGGGACGAAACATCATGTTCATTCGCACGTTTAAAGGTTATTTTATTCGGTTTTTTAATTTATTTTAATTCGGATGAAACATCATGTTTCGTCCGATCAATTAAGAATATAATAAAATAATCCAGACGAAACATTTCGTCCGCTATAATATGCATTTTGCTATTTCGATTGCTATTTCTCCGTATCTACTGTAGCGCTTTTGCCAAAAAATGGCAAAATAGCAAACGACTGTGAGCGCTACAGTAGAAAAAAAATGGCAAAAATGGCAATAAAGCAAACGACTATGGATGCTCTTAGTCTCTCCCTAACTCTAACATTTTACTTAAACACAGACATAAAGGATTACTTAGGTATTTTCGTGAATGGAGGTGGATCTATGCATACTATAGTTTGCACTTTGTAATTTTGTATATCTCTTTCGCCACTTTAAAGTAGCCAAAATTTTCCAATTAACAACCAGCAGTACATTAATAACACTCTTCTCGTGCAGGTATTCTCAGAAATCAAGGATCTTGTGAATGACGTTAAAAGCGCAAAGTTAGTGTCGCCAACTCTAATAATTATCGGAAAAGTAGTGGCCTTGTCGCCACCATGGCCTCAATTATCGGCAGAAATCATTAAATTGAAGTCAGAAGAGCAATTTAGCACAATGATGAGTAGATAGCAGGCAAATATTATTTCTTTTGTCTCGCTCAAGAAGCTTGTCAAGAGCCACCGACATTGAGGTATTCATGCAACCAGACATTGATGTATTTCGTATACTCATTAGAAGAGATGTTGTCATGCATTTTTTTCAGTTTATGTAGTTGGTAGTCAATCGCGGGTATCCCATTTTTCTAATTTGAATATTAAGGAGCTTAGAGAAATCATTTTTGTTCTTCAGCTTTCTTACTGATTTATTGTAATAAATTTATGTTCTCCGATGACCTGGTGTTGTAATTTTATCAATTTATTAATTTGGTGACTGTATTTGAGCAGCATCCAAACCGAGATAAAATATCTGTCTCTGACTGGGTTGGGTTTATAGGCATAAATTTTTCGAGGAAGAGTTTGCTTGTAACTACTTAATTATAATCTGCAATCATGATCGATATCAATATCAACCAAGTTCTGAGGAGGTATCGTAATCTCTCAGTTGATCAGACAGGGCATATTCTTGATTTTCATATATATTTTTGACAAATCTTTCAGCTTATTTTCAGTGTCTGATGTTACCAAAACTGATTGGTTAATACCCAGTATCAATACCGAGTTACTGGATTCAGGTGTGAGCTCATTCTGTGTTGCCCATGAATCATCGCCATTCTGACCATGATGATCAGTTGTCGGTGTAGTTCGGACTTTCTGATGAGTGTTATAGTTCGGACTTTCTGATGAGTGTTCACATTTCCTTCATTCGCAGCGGTCTTCTTTGGCCGGGTTGTTCGATATTATTGTTTCTTATATTTTATCTTATTCATTCTTCTTCTTGCTGCTCTTCCCTGCACTCGTTATCCCCTCTACAATGAAAGTTTTTTAGATGTCTTCCATTGTTTACTCAATATAAAATAATAAAATAAAAATTGTTGAAATGCATTGTTGGGCTAGATTATTCTTGGGCTTAACATCAAAAGCCCTCAGTTCTATAGACTCTATTTTAATTTTACTTTTTATTGGAAGCCTTTCATAATGCGTCAAAGGCCCACAAATCAGTGTTCGTATGCTATATGTTGGGCCGGAGGAAAGCCCAAATGGCTGAAGCCTCAATGGCAAGCCTGAATTATCCGAAGATCAGCCATTCTTTCTCTCATTTTTTTTTCTTCACAATGCCAGCATGATACATGCGATATACTCTTTCATACGATTTCCTACCTTATACTAGAAACGACTATCTTATTGATGTCGTGTGTGAATGTGCACTTAGTTTTAATGCAGTTATTTATTATTGCATGACACTAATGCACACTTATTCGAACTTATGCATCTCAATCTACATAAATCTGAGAGCAAGTCCTTAACCGTTCTTCATCTTGTAGGGTCATGCAACAGGAGACCTTTCGTAATATTAAAATTTTAAGTATATAGCCTGTGTGAAGTGTAGGCAAGCCGAAGGGTGGTCTTGGGTTGTTCTAACAAGATTCTTTGCTGTTAGAACTAAACTACCATATAGGCATGCAACAGGAGACCTTTCATAATATTAAAATTTTAAGTATTGTGTATACATAATTAATACATAGTGATCATACTATATATTCATTTGAGTTTTAAGTAAAAATTTTTCTATGATTAAAATTTTCTACAATATAAAACATTGTTAAAATATTCAACTGGCACTTGTTATCAAGCCACGTGCACTTGGTGCACGGTAATGTTCCAATATATACGTGTGATGCACGTAGTAATGGGAGAGTTGGAGTTGCACGTGTGTTGCACGTAAGTAGGTAGATTTACAACTCCAACTCTTCCAATATAATAGTTATTTTATATATATATATATATATATATGGGTAAAAGGGATATGAGCAACTTGCTCATTTAGTAAATGAGCAATTGATTATGTGGCATGCATGTGATACATTGGACAACTAACCCTTTTAATGATTTTCCAATCACATGTATGCCACATCATCAATTGCTTATTTACTAAATGAGCAAGTTGCTCATACCCCTTTTCCCCTATATATATATATATATATATATATATATATATATATATATATATATATATATATATATATATATATATATATATATATATATATATGAAAAAAGGGGGGTGGGACAACAGTTGATTTCCTTCATCCTGATTTCCTCCTAGACATTAGATTTGCTAATTAACAGTTGAGATTTGATAAATCAAAACTATTTTAATTACTTCACTCAAAAAGGAAAGAATATGGGCTACTTGTAATATTGGCTAAGAATAGGGGTAATGATCATAGGTATGGATAAAATAAAATCCCACGTAATAAACTGTTGAACCACACCAACTGAGTGAAATTTTAGGCAGCCCCTTGCGTTAATTTTTTTCCTTCTTGTTTAATGGTATTAAAATATATTGCAAATTACCCTTTCGTGATTATACTTCTACATATGACAATCCATATAGAGCCACTTGAGAGCATATGTAGTCGCTGGCCATTTTTGTCAAAATTTTCAAAATTTTGCAAAATTCACACCGTAGACGTTGGCCATTTATCCAAAATTTGGATTTCGATTGAACAGTAGGGTTTCGATTGAACAGTAGCTGGCTATATTTGGGAGACGAAATAGCATTTGCCAAAATATAGCTAACGACAGATGATTTTTCGTCTGATTGATCGGATGATAAATTATCTTTCGTCAGAAAGCTCGGACGGAAAATAAAACATCGTGCCAACAATTTTTTGGCTGACACATCGACAGACGGGAAATAATTTCCCGTCCAACCTATTCATTTAAAAAAGAAGAAGCCATTTTAAAAAAAAAATTATGTTGGGACAGGGGATAATCTACCGTCCCTCCCTCTACCTTTTTTTTTATATTAAATAATGAAATTACATATATACCCTTATTCTCTCTCAATGATATTAAAAACAAAAAAATTCGTCGGACGGGAATTCATTTCACGTCCCGTATATATATTTTTTAATTATTTTTTTTTCCCTTTCAACAGACGATATATAATCCTTCGTCCGTTCTAATTTACCTGTACAAATCGCTTGGACGATAGATAATCTTTCGTCTGAGAATTTAAAAAATGCAGAAACCCAAATTTTAGCTTTCGACGACTGGAGCGCAAACTCATTTATTCTATTTCCATTTTCCAAATACTCAAAATTTGGCTCACGACGACAACAGATGCTCTGACAAAACTTAAAGGGTCTTTTAGATATTAGTCCCTTTTAAAACATGTATATTTTAACGTTATTTACTATTAAGCCCCTTAATTGATCTAATAATTATAAAATTAGTCATTGTGATAGATTAATCATGAGTTTCTCCTCAAATCGCGATCAAACTTAACGAAAATCTTTTTCATTTTAAGTAATACGATGCACGTTAAAAAAAATAAAGTAAAGTCATTAAATTAAATGAATATATATCGAATAAGAAAAAAAATAGTTTATATTTGAATGTTTTGATTTGGGATACACGTTCGGTGCATATTTATATTCGTTGGATATATAGTTTGGACGTGTATTATACATGTTTATATAGTTACAAAGTTAGGCTTTGTTTGTTACAAACCCCAACTCTTCCTTTAAAATAGTAGGGATATAACATGTGAATACCGGGGTTGCAGCGACGCTGCACCCAACTTGGATGCAGCTACATTTTTTTAATAGATAAAAAAGTAGATTTTTTTTGGAAGGAAAAGGTGGGAGTATGGTTACCATATTTCATTAATAAGAAGTTAATAAAACAAACTCAGAGTATTGAGCCAAGTACATAGCCTACAATACATGAAAGAAAACATACATCCTCCCTTAGCATGGGGGGTGGGACAACAGGAAGGTATATACATGCTTCTACAAAAGTACATCAAAACATCTAACTCTCCCCAACAAAAGTACAAATAAAAACAACAAACTCCCGCCAATAAAAGTACAACAAAAAACAACAAACTTCCCCAACAAAACCATGGGGTGGTGGGGATCTATCAACAGTACCACCTCGTCATTCAGTCGATCGTCGGTCCGATCTCGACTTCCTCCTCGTCGTACTCCTCTATCTGGAAGACACTGGCAATTCTCCCACGATGACCTGTTGCAGTGACAAAAGCCCAAAAGGAAATAAGATGTATAATGTGAGTCAAATTACCCGAAATACTATTACTAGTCCCACGAAAGTAACAGTTATTTCTATCTAGCCAAAGGACTCAGGTTGTAGTAGCGATAGCAATAAGCCAGACCTCTCTCATAGATCGTCCCTCGTTAGCGAACATAGCATCGACCCAGAGGTCTTCATACTTACTTGGGTACTTACCTGTACGCAGGGCACTAAGTACCTCAGCAAGGACCGCTTTGCTCCTGGGACACTCCAGGAATAGATGGTCCCTAGTCTCAGGAGCCGCATTGCAGAGCCCACAGATAGTATCTGTGTTCGGTTGGTGTTTAATCAGGTTCTCTCTAGTCAGGATGGCGTTTAGTCAGGTTCAGCGGGGTTTTCGCCTTCCAGATGATACCCGACCAATTCAGGCGACATCCCCTAAAATGAATACGGTTATGAAGGGAGAGAACAGTGAATGTGCCATTCTTCTTGAGACCCCATGATTTCCTATTCGGCCCCTGAGAGCACTCAACTTCGAACCTGGCTATGTGGGTTTGAAGCTCCATGAGCTTGAGCTATGAGCCCGAGTCCAAAGTTTGTTTAAAGGCCGGTTTCCAAGAGTTTCTTTTCCATGTTGCTGCTACCGTACAGTGCGGATGCGATGCCTAATCATACAAATCGGGGAACAGATCTCTATAGTTGTGATCGCCACACCACTTATCCCACCAGAATCTAGTGCGTCTGCCATTTCCAATAGAAGCCGTCACACATCTATTGAAAGGTTCATCGGCTTTAGCAATACCTCTCTAGAACCAGGAAACGTGTGGGCCCACCCTGAAGCCCAGATTCCTCGTTCCATTCCCATGCAGGTATGTCTGAAAGAAATCCTGCCACCCTTCTCCATTAGGGTGGAAAATTTTCCATCACCACTTACCCAGTAGCGCGATATTCATATCTCGATGGTCAATAATACCTAGGCCTCTATTTCTCTTCTTTATGCACACTTTTTTCCATCTGATTAGGTGATATCCGCCTTTATCAAGATTTGCACATTTCCATAAAAATCGTTTTCGGATGCGATCAATTCCCTGAATAACTCATTGTGGCATTTCAAAGAAGGACATGTAGTTGGTTGGTAGGTTCGAGAGGACTGCGTTGATAAGCATGACTTTCCCTCCCAGGGACAAAGCTTTACCTTTCCAACTAGCTAGGCGGTTCTCCACCCGATCAATGATGGGTAGCCAATCAGCCTTCGTGAGTTTCCCCGGTCTCAGCGGGAGCTCCAGGTATTTAATGGGAAAATTGTCAATGGAACAGTTTAGAATCCTGGCATGATCCTGTGCCTCCTCAAGGGTAAGGGCAATGGGGGATAAAAGCACTTTTGTGGAAGTTTACCCTGAGGTCGGACCACGCTTCAAAACTATAGGGAATTCCTTTGAAAGCGATTGTTTCCTCGACATTGCCGTTTCCAAACAGAAGGGTGTCGTCTGCATATTGAAGGATTGAGCAGCCTTGGCGACTACCTCCATTGGCCACAGGTGAGATCCAGCCTACCCGTCTGCATTTACCCATCATAGACCGCAAAATGTCTGCCACAATGAACAGAAGAGGGGAGAGGGGATCTCCTTGTCTAAGGCCCCGTTTGCACGAAAATGGTTGGCCCGAAACCCCATTCATCATGATGGCTGTCCTGCTGGTGGTGAGACACTTGTGTATCCATCTGACCCACCTTTCCCCGAACCCATTACTAGCAAGGCTTCCAGGAGACCTTCCCATTCAACCGAGTCATACGCCTTCTCGAAGTCCAGCTTCAGAAGATAGCTTTTAGCATAAGTAGAAAATTTGTTGCAGCCAATAGGAGGGTTGAACTGCACCCAATTTGGGTGCAGCACCACTACACTGTCTGTTTTCTCATAACATAATGTTGGATAAAAAGCTAAAAACTTCCATTCGTTTTAAAAAAAATAAAGCCTACCATTAAATTTGAACCGATTCATCCTTTAAAAAAGTTGCAAGCCACAATAGTAAAAAATGTGGAAACCTCCTATCCCTCCTCCAATGTCAACAACATTGAGGTCGATTCCAATCAATAGGGCATCCTATTGATGAGATCAATATGATCATCCACGAGCTCTTCAACCTCCTCGATTTAAATCGCTCAAAATTAAAGCCTATATCCTCTCTAGAAGGAAATTGAATTGCTAAAAAAAGGAGGTGAGAACGACATTAACCTGGTACGAAATTGACCATAGAATTGTCAGAATTTATTTATTTGCACCGCCATTGCAAACTTACTTTTCTAAACTTGCTGTTAAGGTTAATAGAGAGATTGAAAAAATAATATTGGATTATTGGATTGATTATAACCAAGTACAATATCTTCTATATATATAGGAGGGAACCAAATACTAAACTAATACATAATCCGATATGTGACTAAATATATAACATAATATCTAACATTCCCTCTCAAACTCTCAGTGGGTTGAACAGTGTGGGTTTGCCCACCAAATATCGAAATCTCTGAACAGTGTGAGATTTGGTGACGAAGTCTGTTGTCTGCTGTGAAGAGGTAACATAATGAAGGAAAATGGGTTCTGGTTCAAAACGCTCACGAACATAGTGGCAATCAATATCTACGTGCTTCGTTCGATCATGAAAGAACGGGTTGCTTGCAATGTGCAATGCACTCTGGTTATCACAATGAATAGGTGTAGCTTCTGTACAAGTGACACCCGCATCTGATAACATCCAACGAACATGAACAATCTCTCTAGTAGTTGTTTTCATTGCTCTGTACTCAGCTTCTGTGGAAGAACAAGCAACATCTGTCTTTTTCTTGCTTCACCATGAGATCAACGAATCTCCAAGAAATAGACAGAAACCTGTGGTAGACCGTCTGATAGTATTATCACTCACCCAATCTGAATCAGATTATGCACTAAGCTCAAGCTTCGATGTAGAGGGCATGAATAAACCCCAAAGATATCTGAGGATTCGAAGAAGAGAACTATAGTGAACTGATGTAGGAGTGGAAATAAACTGACTAACAATACTGACTGCATGAGCAATATTAGGTCTGGTCATGCATAAGTAGACAAGCTGTCCAACAATATGCTTGTATCCAGTGGGATCGGGAAGGAGCTCACCATCTGTGGGACGAAGCTTCACGTGAAGCTCTAAGGGAGTATCAGATGCAGCAGAGATAATGTATGATGTGTATTTCTGTCGAGAAATGAGTATCCCTCGACATCCATGGGCAATCTCTAGACCCAGAGAGTAGCATAGTCTGCCAAGATCTTTCATATGAAACTGTTGGTAAAGATATTTCTGGGTGGATGCAATGCCTGCGAAGTCATCACAGTAATAATCATATCATCAATAGATAATAGTAGAAGTACCCTCCCCTACGATGTCGACCACATAAACATAGAGTGACCCTATGAACTCTGACTGAAACCAGCATGTGTAATGACACGGCAAAAACACTCAAACCATGCACGAGGGGCCTGTTTTAGACCATATATAGCCCTACGAAGACGACAAACATGACGAAGAGGCGTGGTAAGGCCCAGAAGAGGATGCATGTAAACAACCTCAGATAAGGTACCATGAAGAAAGGTATTCTTCATGTCTATCTGATATAATTGCCATTCACAGATGGTGGCAATAGGAAGAAGAGTGTGAACTGTAGTCATTTATGCAACTGGAGCAAAAGTCTCGTCATAGTCAATGCTATGCTCATGAGTAAATCCTCGAGCAACTAGACAAACTTTGCGCCGCTCAATGGAGTCATCAGGTCGATATTTGACCTGGAAGATCCACTTGCAGTTAACAAGATGGACGCCCACTGGTAGCTAACAGGCTGGACGCCAACTGGCAGGGGAACAACATCCCAAGTGTCAGTCTGATCAAATGCACTAAACTCCTCTGCAATAGCTTCCCGTTACTCGGGATATTGAATTGTTTCTTGATAGGTTATGGGCTCACGTGTGGAGTGTATAGCAGTGAGATATACATGAAACTGTGGTGAGTAGGAAGCTAGGGTGGCTAAGCCAAACTGGTCAGAATGACCAGTGACATCAGGTGTATAACGTGTCGGTAGGATTCCCGAAGTGAAACGTGTAGACTGACGTGTTGGTGTATGCCCTAGAGGCCAGTAGTGTATTGACATTACTAATTTATATTGTATCATGATGTTTATTTCATATATGATGCATTTCATTTATTGTGTTATTTATTGTGATTAAATGAGTATAATAAAGTTCTAAGAATAGTAGGTTCAATACCATGAGATATCAAGTGCATGACTTGATTGTGAGATCCTATTGGTTGTAATCAGAACACTATTCTTAAATGTCATTGATTTAAGAATAGTTCTAGAAATTCTGAGTGTGTTGGATTCCGATAAGCGTAGCTTGGATCACAGCTACTGCTTTTTCTTGAACTATTTCATCGGACAATTGATGAGGAACCCTCTGCATACCGCAGTGTGGTGATCATGAGCTATCGAGTTTTAATGATGTTTTAGCATTCATTTGGAACTTAGATAAGTTCCTGTGCTTAGTACTCATGGTGGACATGAGTGAGTTAAGATATAGCTCTGGTCGGTTTGTGTTTGGTGTCTCGATGCCTGAGTTTGTCAGTGGTCAAGAACTGATGGTTATGTGTGTGCTTACCTTCATTTGAATTGTATTGCATCCTTGGGGCGCCATTGGACCACTCGCTGAGGGTCACGTGCTGGAATTATTTGGTCCTGACCTGTGAAGGTATTGGGAATCAGTGGATGTGATTCCCATGATGATTGTTGTTTGATGGACCGGACAGGCTCGACATTGTTGATCGATACCGAGTGTGATTTGGGTAACAACTTGTTTCAATAAACTGCATTGATTAGGTTTTCCTCTATCGTTTCACTCGAAGACCGAATTGGTGTTAGGGGTGATTCCCTATAATCCAACTCGTTCTGAGAGTTAGCACTAGGTGGTAATACTATGGGGTTGTCTCTTCCTGTCATTAGGGATACGTGCTGCGGTGCGTATCTTGCACTGTTGATTCCTGAAGTACCATGATAAGAACGGGATGTCAATTTCTTGGCGGATAGGGGGTTTTAGACCTCGAGGCCGTCAAGTTCTATGTTGGTGGACATGAATGGATCATAATGATTCTTCTGCGCAATGGATATGCTGCGTGTATATCTGTAAGTTCGTCACAACTTTCGAGAAGGGTCCGATGCAACAATTATTGGTGACAACGGGGTAGCGCCCCGAATTATTTATTTTTATACCTCCTCAACCATGTCATACTATCAGGAACAGGAAGTGGACCGAATTAGAATGCATTGCATAACGAGGGTTCAAATCCCTGAAACTGGAGAAACAGCTTGATCTGGGGCACATGTAGTATGGGATGCATGTGTGTCCAGAGTCTTGCTGACATTAGAATAAGTACATCTATTCTACACTCTGTATTTTTTTGCATTAGACTCAGGTCATGGCTTACACGAACACTAGAAAATCAGAATACACGTTTATTTTCCATTCAAGATGAATTGTGAGTGTGATAGTTGAAGTGTATAATGAGTGTGAAAGTGATGTATTGCGAGACGTGATGATATATGTTGTAAGAAATGAATGAATGCGGTGTTATGTGATATGAGATTGGGAAGGAACATGTTTATGAATGAAGATGAGCACGAAAGAATATAAGTCGTGAGTCTGTAAATGCAAATGAATGGTAGATGAGGTGCAGTTTATGTAAAACTTTATGGGAAAGTAAAGTTATAGGAATATTTGTACAAGACATAAAGTGATGGGCATTAAGCGACTAATTTGTGAATGGTTTCCAAACTAAAGATAAGTATGTTATGAGCAGGTATGGATATACATACAGGTGATGACTTAGAGAGTATTTGATGTGAAATTCCATTTATGATGTTTACATGTTCAGATTTCAATTAAATTTGATTATCTTGGTATTCGTAAGTTCGTTCAGTTTTACTTATGAAGTTTAATTTATTTGCTTGATTAGTAGATTATACTCACACCAGAAATGACTAACCCCTTAGTGTTTGGGGGTTGAGAAGTCCCTGGACCACCCTAGATCCCCTACTGTTACAGGTTCTCAACAGTGCAGAAGTGAGGTGTAGATTCATGATTCTGTCGAGTAGAGCTTTTATTTTAAAATTGTTGTTTAAAAGTTTAATTATGTGAATAGTGAAATTTATGATTTAAATTGCATTTTATATGTATAAGTATGTGGATGATGATGATGAGTAATAGTGTGGAGTGACATGATATGTTTTTGACCCGTACTCAGCTCGTTGTGGAGTACCAGGCCCTGTGGTATGTTTTATAAGTTATTTTCTAAAAACCTTACTACGTTTTCAAAGGAATTTATGGTTTTTAATTGATAATTGATATCATATTATGAGTTTGGCCCCCAGAGCATGATATTTATATTGCATGTGTGATTATGCTCATTTTGGCCAGCCGATTATATTATTGCCTGTGATGTGAGCTACGGAATTTAGAGCAGAATTCCGTAAGCTTTTTGGGTTTCGGTGCAGAAATTTTAGGGGAAACTCTGCCAATTTTTTTTTGAAATATAACTATCTTAGTTTATATTAAAAGTGATATAGAAATTGAAAGAATTGAATTTGGAGTCCAAAAAAAAAGGGGGGGGGGGACGGTCTGATATGACAAACTAATATTTGTAATTATTGATGTAATAACTCTGATGGCAATAAAGTGTTCAAATTTTCGTATTATTTACTGTGTTGAGATGTATTTGAAGGCAAAGATTCTGGTTGTGTCACGAATGTCCGATAACGGAGATCCGAGGCGCTACAGATTGGATGAAGGCTGAAGACGGGACTCAAGAAAAAGTAGCATTTACATCAACAAGTGAAAGCAACTCGCGTGAAGTCAAACAACAAGATTATGAAATTTAGGGCGATGAGATCCTAGGTTTAGGTTAAGTAGAGGTGCACGACAGTAGTCCGATGCCCTTTCTTTAATCTAACTCTCGGCTATCTCGAACTCTAGATTGTCCTCTTAAACATGTAATTGAAGAAATTTGGATATTTTTTTAACATTATTTGTTTGTAAAAAAAAGTTGTAAAATTTTTATAGAAGTTGAAATGAATATTATATACAATTTTATTTAATTCTTAATCTCTTATACTTGTACAAATTTTATTTTATTTTTAGGTTAAAAGATGGGGGAATTTTTAAATAAATAAACTGGCTCAACCCGTCGACCCGCCCGGCCAGACCCGGGGTTAACCCGAATGTGTTCACGGATCGACCGGGTCAGTTTTTTCATTTCCCAACCCGGCACGGCCCAACCCGAATATTGGCCCGACCCGAACCGAGCCCACCCGAAACAGGGTCAAACCCGAACGGGTTGGGCCCGGCCAGGTGGATCCGATTGCCATCACATGCAAGAACCAAACTCCCAAAAGACTGCTACTTGAAGGTCACTATCACAACATGCTCGATCAATATTTAGGGAAAGGACGAAATAGCACCCAATGTTTATACTAATTTTCAAATAACACCCAAATTTTAAAAATACACAAATAGCACCCGAAGTTTTAAATTATGGACAAAAAACCTCTTCTTTTAATTTTTAGCAGAATTAACGTGAAATTACATAAATATCCTCACTCTCTTCTTCTTCTCTTTTCAGTTCGTTTTTTTTCTTTCATTTTTTACATTTTTTTAGTTTTCTTATTTTGTTTTCATTTTTTTTTTGTGGAAATGAAGGTGATGGTGATGAGTTTTGGAGGTGGTGGTCGGTGGAGATGGGTTTCGGAGGTGATGGTGATGGGTTTCGGTGGTAGAAATAGTGATCAACGGTGGAGATGAGTTTGGATTTTGAACATGTTAAGAGGTGAGGGCAATTTCGACATTTCATACTATTCGTAGCAGGTTTAAACCGGTTAAAAGGTATATTAAGGGAATATTCCATTAACGTAACGGAAAACTTAACGGCATGTGTTTTTTCGTCCATATTTAAGAACTTCGGGTGCTATTTGGGTATTTTAAAAACTTTGAGTGAGTGTCATTTGGTCATTTTCCCTTACAGTAATGCTACATCCACTACCAATTCCACTACATTTCTCTTCACTACCTTAGGTTACACACTCCAATTGGTGGGAGAAGAAAGAGTAGGTGAGGAAACTCTCCAATAGGAGTGTGTCACCTAAGGTAATGAAGAAAATGGTAGTGAAATTGATAGTGGATGAAGCATTACTCTTTTCCCTTAATATTTAACTAGTAATTTACACGTGCGATGCACATCTTAATAAATATATATATTTTTAACTAAAAATTTTGACGTAATCTGGCATCAAATTTGAGACCTCTTTTATATTAGTTATGCACGAACAATGCACGTCTTAATTTTTTTTAAATAAAAACTCTGACGTAGTTAGAACTCGAACCTGAAACCTCATTCATATTAATTAGACACGTGCATCACACACGTTGATAGAATTGACACTAAGCCTTCTCCCATTATAATATTAGAGATTAGAGATTAGAGATAGGATAATTCTTGAATGAACATGTGGTGCTAAGCTCAGCTAAGGATTTTGATACAAATATTATTCTGAGTCCAAAACATTGACATCCCTATGAATCATTCACACCCAGACGCATTATTCTTATACATATGATATGTACTTAAAAAAACAATGACAGTCAAACAACACAAATGACAAATTTCCCAACAACTGTGCACTATTAGTAACCAAATCACACCCAAGTTCCCCAGTAATAATATACTTCTGGAACAGCTCATTTTGACAATATACACTGACAAATGAAAGCAAGGAATTCACTGAAACAGCTCATGCCATGCACTAAACATAACATGAACACAAATTGTGAGGATAAAGCTCTAAAGAAAGTTTACCGGAATTAATGTTGGCTGCACAATAGATGGAAGGACAAAAAACAGCAGCTTGATACCATCAATCTAGCACTCGCAACCTGTTGATCTTTGCTGACGACAGCTACCAGAAACATCGATAGTCGGATAGTGTCCGGAAGATATCTTCACATCAAAATGAGAACCAGTGTCATTACATTACAAAATTTAAACAAAGAATAAGAAAATCCAGAACAAGGTTATTTCTGTTGGGTTTTAGACGAGAAATTAGGAGATTGGAGAATTTGAAATTTTCAAAAACAATTGAACTGGGGATTCTCCTCAAGTTATATATTTGGCAAGTGAACTTTGAAATAAGAAAATTGGGATTGAATACTTATCTGCTATACAAGAGCATCACTATTGTTTGCTAAAAACCCAAAATTTAGCAATGGAATTGAAAAAACTTTCCACTATCGTTTGCTAAAAACTTAAAATTTAGAATTGAATTCAATAATAGACTGCTAAAGATAGCAATCCGCTTTAGCAAATGCTAAATATAAAAGACGGAGGATGATGCTCAGTCCGTTTATTTTTATTTTTTAAAATATGGTCGGATGGAAGATGATCTTCCGTCCGCCTAATTTTTTTATTTTTATTTTTTCCGAAAATTACTAAAATGCCACCTAAAAATTTACAAAAATGTCATTTAAATAAATCAAAAAATCAAAAAAGAAAAGAAAATGCTCGGATGTCCGGCAACTTTCTCTGGAAAAAAAATCAAAAATTACTAAATTGCCATTCGGTAATTACGAAAATGCCATTTAAGCAATTTCAAAATTCAAAAAAAAGAAAAAAAATCAAATGGAAGATGATCTTCCGTTGCACATATATATTAAATATTAAAAAAAGAAATTTGGGATTAGACGGAGGAAGATCTTGCGTCTTATTTTTTTGTTCTTCGGCAATTGCTAAATTTGGCAACAACGATTGCAGCGCTTCACATTCTTTTCTATTTCCAATTACTAAATATCCATATTTTTTTAGCAAACGATAGTGGATGTTCTAAGGGAGGTGACCTTAGAGCATCCACAGTCGTTTGCTTATTTGCCATTTTTGCCATTTTTTCGATACTGTAGCGCACACACTCGTTCGCTATTTTGCCATTTTTTGGCAAAAGCGCTACAGTAGAACGGCATAAATAGCAATCGAAATAGCAAAATGCATATTATAGCGGACGAAACATCATGTTTCGTCTGGATTATTTAATTATTATTTTAATTGATCGGACAAAACATGATGTTTCGTCCGAAGTAAAAAAAAAACGAATAAAATAACCTTTAAACGTGGGAATGAACATGATGTTTCGTCTCAATTTGAGACGAAACATCATGCTTCGTCCCAATCCAAATTTAAAAAAAATTGTAAATTTTAAATTTTTTTTGCAATTATCTAAATTGATTTTGCAAATTTTTAAATTGTTTTTGCAAAAAAAATTACAATTTGTTTAAAAAATTCTTTTTGCAATTTTTTTTTACAAAAAAAAATCCCGGAAAATCCCGACGAAGCACCATGCTTCGTCCAGAATCTGGGCATTTTTTGGAACTTTTTGTAATATTTTTAAATTGTTTTTGCAAATATTTAAATTGTTTTTGCAAATATTATTTACGAACTATTTTTAAAATTTGTTTTTTGCAAATTTTTTTTGCAAAAAAAAAACCTTTATTTTTTTCCACTTTTTGGGACGAAACATCATGTTTCCTTCCGCCATTTTTTTTTATTACAGACGAAACATCATGTTTCGTCTTTCTTTTTTAACGAACTTATGCATTTTTTTGCCAATCGACGACTGTGGATGCTCATCGAATTGGATTGCTAAAAAATGCATTTTGCCATTTTTTACATCGAACGACTGTGGATGCTCTTACATGATCAAAAGAAAATATTTTGGAGAAGTCATGAAGTTTCCTCCCCTAGAGGTGGAAACTCATACATGACATGTGAGCAACCACAAAAATTAGAAATTGAAGTTCCTGATTTCATATTTCATTTTTCATTTTTCATTTTTCTTGCACCAAATAATAGGATCTCATGGGAGTTGATCCCACTGGGAGTTTAGCACCTCTACAGTGGCAAGAAGAATCTGGAAAAGAAAGCAGTGAACTCCAAGGGATCTTAAATGAAATACCATAAGATCCATGTTTACACATGAAAACTGAAAAAGAAACAAAAAAATTCACTTTCCAATTTCCATGTGTCCTGCATTCGAGTATGCAGAATTCCCCAAATTTTTTTTGGTAATCAGAATTCCTTAAATGATGTTTTAACCTGCAGGGGAGGTCCCATGTTTTTTTTGAAGAAAAAGGGGAGGTCCCATGTTATCCTTAACTTCTCTGTTCCTCATCTATAGACTACAACCACCTTCACATACCTAAATCTCTCAGAGAAAAAATATAACGAAAGTAGGGTAACCACAACAAGGAATTTAGAAACCTTTCCGTTTTTTGGATGCCTATCCAATCTGAGAAGTTTGAGGGAGAAAAACTGCCAGGTCTACACTCTTCTATAAAGATATCACTTTATTTACTAAAAGCCTATTGGATTTATAGATATATTCTCACACTGTATGAATAATATTATGTATAGAATTATTCTATGGGTAACACGTGTATTGCACGTACTAATTGTATGGATATCAGAACGCGGGTTGAGTGGGTTGAAAACCCAGTACCCAAACCAGTATTTATTCTATAAATACTGGCTTGTGATAGTAGTCTATGTATTTCAATTTTGATACCTAGCGTAAATATCTCAAGCACCTTAGTCTACGATATTAATCCAAATTTCTATTGTTATAATCTCTCATAATCTCTAACAATCTTGAGATATTTAACATTAATTTTGAGATTAAGAGAGAGATCGTTGTCGTCGTCGAAATCTCCATTCGTCGGAATTTCGTCGTCGATCCCGTCGCCGTCGCTGGCACCCACCGCCGCAGCAGCAGTCGTAGACGCCAACGCAGGCCACCGCCGACAACCCCTGCCACCGCCGCAGGCCATCGACGCACCCATTGCGAGCCATTGACCGGACCCCTGCCTTCTTTAAGCATGTTTGATGGAAATAAGGTTTTTTTTATAAAACTCCACCCCTTTTGTACTAAAATGTTTGGCTCGTGTTTTATTTTCATGTAGTTGGATAATTACTACATTGGGCTTCAGAAAGTGAAAAACACGAGTATGCAAGAATATGAAGCCCGCTTGAGAAGGTAACGTAAAATGTTTAGAGTCAATATCATTACTTCCAAATTGTAATCTCCATGTATCTAATTCCTCATTATATTTGATAATGCAAGAAAAGTTGTGGTATAAAAACTAATTAAGCAATCCATAATTTTGCGTTCGAATAATTTAAAAAAATTGTCGGACGAAATCTCATATTTCGTTCGACACCTTTTTCGCGAAAAAACCCACAAACCAAATTTCATGTTTAGTCTCCTATATTTTGTAAATTTGTATATCGCTTGCCAAATATAGGAGAACATTGTTTCTCTCATACCCAAGATTTGGGTTTTTAGTCAACGACTACCCGGTGTTTTTTCTCAAAATTTTCAAATTTTGGATTTTTGCTCAATGACTACAATGCTCTTATCTATCCTTCTCTGAATTTTCTAATCGTTTATTATGAATCCAGGAGAAAAGGGTTTCGTTTTCATGTACAATTTCCCTTATCCCTTCTCTCGTTATTATTCGTTGGAATCCTTAAATCCTTCAATCCTTTAATCAATGAATGAAACCCTATTTCTCTATGACTTCTGATATCAGGGTTGTTTTATTATCCTACATGAACTTTTTTTTGACTTTAACTTTCTGCTAGGATGTTTCATTGCATTACAAATTTGGATTAGTGTTATTGTTGATGCTCTTTATTGAAAACTCACTATCCCATGCTCAATTTGTATTTTGTTTCAGTCTTTGTATGCAAACGAAATTTTATTCTTTTCACACTTTAATATTTGGAAAATTTTCTTCAGAAAAAATGCACGTGTTGGAAATAATGGAAACAAAAATGCTAGCACTACAAATGGCCAAAGATGCCCTAAAAAGTTTCAACGCAGGCAATTTTCAATCAGGTAAAAAATTGTTTCCCTTGCCCTTGTAAGGCCCCGAGCTCGGCTCAGCTGCGCACGCGGCTACACGTGCACACACGCGAAAGAACGGACACAAAACTCTAGCCACGCCCACCACAGCCTGCCTCAAAAGGGTGGTTAACCATTTGGTAACCCTTCATCCTTGGCTTTTTCCTAATATATTCCTTCTTTCTCCTATACCCATCCCATATGGGATTAAATCCCCCGGTCAAAGCCGGTCAAACCATCCCCCCAACCAGCACACACACACACTTTTCCATTCATCATTTAATTCATTCTTTCCTAATCCCCATAGGAAATCTCATAGGTCCATCACACCAATAATTCCCATAGGATCATCCTATAGGCCACACATTAATACCAACCCCATTTTCCTTCTTTCTTCTTCATCCACGTCACCTTCCATCCCTTCTTTATTATATATATATATATATATATATATATATATATATATATATAATATTATATATCTCTATATAATATTACATATATACCGGGTGTTACACACACTCCTCCTTAAGAACTCAGCGTCCTCGCTGAGCCCGGACTTACAACTTGATTCAGGATCCTTTCTAGCCGATGTGGAGAGGATTACCCTGATTCTGCTAGTTGTACAGTCCCTTACCTGGGCGACCTGTCCCAACCTAGCTCCTTCTCAGGCGTACATCTTGCACACCCTCGGTGTCCAAAGTCGGCTCTGATACCATTTGTAACGCCCCGAGCCCGGCTCAGCTGCGCACGCGGCTACACGTGCACACACGCGAAAGAACGGACACAAAACTCTAGCCACGCCCACCACAGGCTGCCTCAAAAGGGTGGTTAACCATTTGGTAACCCTTCATCCTTGGCTTTTTCCTAATATATTCCTTCTTTCTCCTATACCCATCTCATATGGGATTAAATCCCCCGGTCAAAGCCGGTCAAACCATCCCCCCAACCAGCACACACACACACTTTTCCATTCATCATTTAATTCATTCTTTCCTAATCCCCATAGGAAATCTCATAGGTCCATCACACCAATAATTCCCATAGGATCATCCTATAGGCCACACATTAATACCAACCCCATTTTCCTTCTTTCTTCTTCATCCACGTCACCTTCCATCCCTTCTTTATTTTATTTATTTATATATATATATATATATATATATAATATTATATATCTCTATATAATATTACATATATACCGGGTGTTACAGCCCTTCTCTCAGATGTACTATTTGCTTATTATTCTAAAGAACAAAGTGTTTGGGAAGCTAATAAAATTAAAGAATGTAGATTATATCTTTCTTAATGATATTTACCAGTTGTTGTTGTATACAAGTTATCTTTCATCTAAAATTAGTAAGAAAGAAAAACAAACAAGAAGATGTAGAAGCATTTTTGAAGTTACCACTCATTTTTTTCCAACTATGAAAAAAAGGTTTTTAAAATATTGTTTTTACTTCCCAAATAGGTTAGATTCATATTTTTCTGTATGTCTTAATTTACTTTATAGCTTCTGACTACCTAAATGCTATATTTTGATTACTTTGATACTATTTTCCTAAGTTTACTCTGTAGGCTATGAATGGTGAGACTAATATCAAGTTTTTAGGTTTGTATGACTATGCTCTAAGGTATGGGAGAGTCCATAGAGTTGCCACACTACTTGTAGGCATCAATTATGTACTTCAAATTTCTGTTTTGAACCTTCTAACGCCATATAGTAGCTAAAAATTAGGTACTTGATTGTGCAATTAAACATCTAAAAGAAAGCAGTTCTTATGTCAGATATTTCTCTTATCAGCATGAATTTGGTTCAGATACGGCAACCGTCATTATTATCCTGACATAATTACTTTTTTTTGTGTGCTAAATGTGATACAATTACATCCATTACAATTCAGATAGCTATTGATAGTTGAGTAATGCTAGAGCCACTACCAATTTCACTACATTTCTCTTCACTACCTTAGGTGACACACTCCAATAGGTAGGGGATGATAGAGTAGGTGGGAGAACTCTCCAATAGGAGTATGCCACCTAAGGTAGTGAAGGAAATGGTAGTGAAATTGGTAGTGGCTAAAGCATTACTCTTGATAGTTTGCTCCAAATACTGGTAGAAAGTGCAATAAATGATAGTACATAAATGTTTAAAACTTTGTTTGATTTATAACCAACCACTACAAGGTTACTCTCACATTTCATATTTGAATTGAATATCCCTTAATTTTGCTCAGAGTACACAACCACTATCCTATTTGCCGACATGAACTTGGCGACATCAGATACTTAGCTCTTGAGAAAGATGCTGAGGCACTCGAGCTTTCCTAGATATCATAACCTTGGATGTTCTGGAATATGTCCATACTATGGAAAACTGAAGCATGAACAAATAGTGTCAGTCTCTTAACTCATGTTTTCACTGTGTTATTGAGAAATGGAAAACCATGAATTCTGCAACCACTTGTTGCATGGATAATAATTCCTCTTGTATCTGCTTTAAAGCCTTGCTTGAATGGTTTGTGTTGAACAAGCCAGATTTTGCTGGACTCAGAACTTCATCCCCTACAAAATCACATTTCAAAATGGCAGGGCCTTTGCCGACCATGTTCTCTCTTCTGAGGCATGTATATTAAAATGAATGTAATGAGTTAGCCCACTTCGTGCATTTTGTTTCCTTTTTATTAAAGTCCACATAACTAAGCTTGTTATCCCCTGGAATATTAAAGCCATGGGCGTGCATGTTGTTGTGTTTTTTTTTTTTTGCATACATTTGTTAGCATCTATATCCGTGCCTGCAGTTGGAGATTTAATAGAAGGGTAAAAGAGAGCTTAAAAAGGAAATATTAGATTTATGAGTTTTGTTCCTCCTGGACAAAGCAGATCTAATTAGGGATGAATTACAAAATAATCTCATATAGATTAATTAGTATAGATAGAGAGGTCCACTCTTCGACCCTTTCATTTGTTATCTCTGTTGTTGTTGTAATATTATAACTGTTTTACTGTAATTGTTATCTTATCTTGTATATTGTGCTGCATCAAATACTAAAATTGGCTGATCAAATCTATTAAAATGACCATCCATAATATTAGTCATAGTCCATTCTCTGTTCATAAAGTCTTATTTCTATTTTACATGTTTTCAACAATTTTCAGTTGTACCCAACAGTATCCTCCATTTATTTATTTCCGTATTTGGATGGAATAATATGTTTCACATTTCATTAAATTGAAGCAGTGAATCAACTTATTTTCAAAACTGGTAGAGACGTAAACACTACCGGTCCAAATGTTAAAAGCTCATGTTCTATACTGTTTTACTTCATACAATTTTTCTTTATTCTAAATACAGGTTCAGACAAAAAGGCAAAAGCCTCAATGATTATTGTTGAAGACTTTAATGAACCTAAGGGAGATGAATACCGTTCCTCCTTGTCTCGTTTGAAGGAAAAATCATCTATTCAACCTAAGCATTATTTTACACCAGTTAAAGTTCTTGCTCTTTTTAAAAAGATGACTAATGAGGTATGTAAACACATTTAACGATGAAGCTTGTTCAGTTTTGTTTGTTGAGTACATGAGAATGAGTGCTGTGTTTCTCCAGTAAAATAATAATGACGAATTACTTATATCTCATATCACTCATTAACAAAGGAGGGTTTTTGTGACAGGGATGGGCTTCGGGACTCGATTAAACCATGATCCTGATGTTTTTCTATAATAATCTTCTTGAGGGTGTAAGCTGCATCAGAGAAATAATTTTTTTTGGCTGATCCTACTATTTGACGGTAAGTTTGCTTTATAAGCATCACTTCAAGTGTTAAAGTCTCATTTCATAGCAATTCCAGTTTTATAGTTTTATTAATTTTTTTGGTTGACAATGACAACTCTTGGTCTTTATGTAAGCCAAATTTAATGGTATTGCATAAGGTGATTTGTATAGTTTCTTGATCATGGTCTTCTATATATAGAGATTTGCCGCAGAGAGATTTAAATCCTTTTCGATTGATGGATGGGTGGCACCTAAGCTAGCTAAGAGAATGGACAAGTTCATGTAAAGCATCTGTTTGCTCTCTCTCTGATATTTTTACTCACAAGTATAGTATATGTTTTAGATAACCAATATACATGAATACTTTTTTTCAGGATAACTGGCCGTCGATTTTGTTTGCAATGGCAGGTGGAATTGTCCTTAGCCTTGGAAACTTAGCTACTCAATACGCCTGGGCGTTTGTTGGTCTCTCAGTAACTGAAGTGATCAGCTCCAGTATGATAGTTGTTATAGGTATGCATACTGTATAGATCTTATCACATTATTTCATATTTTGGCTGAACATATCTCTGATTTGTCTTTTTCAATTTCATGCACAACCTCGAACTATTTCTTAGACGATCGCATTAATAAAGCTGAAATTCTTTTTCCCGGAGTAGGCTGCTTCCTGATTGCAGTTTGTCTGGGAGTTGCTGTACACTCCTCTAATGCAGCTGATAACGAAGTGAAACTTAGTGGTTCTTCAATTAAAGGCGATATCAGGTATGTTTTTCCAACTGTTTTCTAGACATGTTTCAAGAATTTGGCAATCTCGTTCTTGAAACAAATAGTCATGTCTATGCAATGGACCATCACTTAGTTCACTATTTTCTATCTTTTTAGTACTGCTGGATATCTGAATGGGGAGCATTAAGAAAACCGTCACTATTACAAGGGGCACTCATAGGTTTCATTATATTTGAAACCCACTCTGTAAAATCACTAAGAGAAGACGTGTATCTACTAAGATTCGACAAATTATTTTGCATAGAAGTTGATAACAAATCTGCACTCGACATTGATGGCGAAGAAGGCACTCGTTGAAATGTCTTTGGAGAATCCTAGCTAGGCAAAATTCCAGTTCCTATCAAACCGTTACAGATATTTGTATTTGCCAATGTAGCATTAGCACTCAATGCAGCACCTGATAAGTATGAAAAACTACTTTTGCGTATCTGTTTACTGGAAAACATGTTTCTTTGCTATGAGATTACTGGAAATAGACTGGTTTTATTTTCATCATCATTCAACTATCCTAATATCTTGTAAATATGTTATTGTATTGCTTTGGCAATGTCAGCTAATCTTTTTAGGTATGTTTGGTGACTGATCTGTGTAATGCATCAGTTTGGGTAATACCACTAGAAGTTTATAGCAGTAACTATGTGTTCCATTCCCATGATCCCTCGAGTACCTACGGTCCATGCTAAAAGATGTCTGCATAATTTGTTTTGTGGTAGTTGATGCATGGTTTATGGGTGTTCTCTTAATCTTATTGTTGGATAATGGCTCGATTCTGGTTCAGTTTGTTTATATCCGTCGTATCTGCAGCAATCGAAAGTTTCAGTACATCAGTCGACTGAGGAATGGAGTCAGTCGACTGTCCAGAGGAGTTTCAAAGGCTAAAGATACAGTAGTAGCAGTCGACTGAAGATGGAGTCAGTCGACTGTTCCGAACTATTTGTCAGTCGACTGAGAAGTGGACCAGTCGACTGAATACGGGTTTTTGAACTAGAAAAGGCCCATTTCGAAAGGCCCAATAGTTTCCTTATAAATACACCCGTTAGGGTTTTGTAATGTGTGACGAAAATTATAGACCTCTATTCGGATTTTGCAGCCGTCATCTCTTGTAAGGGTTTGTTTCACCAATTGGTGATTATTTGAAGAAGAAACCCCAACCGCCCCGTGGATGTAGGCATTTGTTTTGCCGAACCACATTAAATCTTTGTGTCCTTGTGTTTGCTTGCTTGTTTTCTGTTTTTCTCGCTGTTTCTCTCTTTGATTGGTGGTCCATTCGTATTCCGCATTAGCATTCCGCACAACAAGTGGTATCAGAGCTTTCGGTTCGACCTAGAGGGAGATGGCGAGTGATGCAGATGCAACCAAGGATGTTGTGGGATCAAGTTCGTCCAGAACAACGATTCACAACGCAAAATTTGAAGTTGAAAAATTTGATGGAACAAACAATTTCGGGATGTGGCAGTGTGAGGTGTTGGATGTTCTGGTTCAACAAGAACAAGATGTTGCTTTGGAGGAAGAAAAACCAAAGAATATGTCCGATGTAGATTGGAAGAAGTTGAATCAAGTAGCGTGTGGGACTATTCGGCTCTTTATCGCGAAGGCTCAGAAGTATGATTTGATGAGGGATACCATTGCTGCGGTGTTGTGGAAGAAACTCGAAGACAAATACATGAGGAAAAGTTTGGAGAATCGGCTGTATTTGAAGAAGAGACTTTTTCGCTTCACCTATATTGAAGGTATGTCTATGAACGCTCATGTTGAATCATTTAATAAATTATTGGCTGATTTGTTAAATTTGGATGAGCAAATTAAAGATGAAGATAAAGCCCTAATTCTGTTGAATTCATTACCCGAAAGTTATGATCATTTAGCAACTACTTTAATATATGGAAAAGATACTGTTAAATATGAAGATGTTGCAAATGCGCTGTTGAATAATGAAACTAGGAGAAGGGATAAAATGGTTGATAGAGAAACTTCTGAAGCGTTGATTGTAAGGGGCAGAACTGAGACCAGATCTGAGATCAAATCTGGGAATAAAGGAAACAAATCTCGTTCCAAATCGAGAGGAGTTTCAAAGGACAGAAAGATACCAGCCAGAGATGAATGTGCTTTCTGTCATGAAAAGGGGCATTGGAAAAAGGATTGTCCGAAGCTACGAAAGAAGGGAAATTCGACTGCAAATGTGACTGTTGATAAGTTAGATAGTGAAGATGATTTTTCCTTTGCACTAGCTGCTAGTTCCTCACTTTATCAAGAAGTATGGTTTCTTGATACAGCAGCCTCCTATCATATGTCTTGGAAAAAGGAGTGGTTTACTTCCTTAGAGTATATGGATGGTGGGGTAGTTTTGATGGGAAATGATGCACCTTGTAAGAAGGTAGGAATCGGGAAGATTGAATTGTTAATGCACGATGGTCTTATTAGGGAGCTTTCAGATGTATGGTATGTTCCAGATTTGAAAAAAAAATTGATTTTACTTGGTGTTTTGGAGGCCAGTGGATTGAAATTTGCTAGTGAAGGTGGCATTCTGAAGGTGACTAACGGATCACTTGTAGTGATGAAAGGGCAAAGAAAAAGGAACTTGTTTTTCTTGCAGGGAAAAACATATTTGGGTCAGGCTGCCAGTGTAACTGAAAAGCCTAAACAGGTTGTTCCCGACTCTACTAGGTTGTGGCATATGCGACTCGGGCATGCAGGAGAAAAGGCCTTGCAGGGGCTTGTGAAGCAAGGGTTGCTTAAAGATGCTAAAGGTTGCAAGTTGGAATTTTGTGAACATTATGTTTTTGGTAAGCAAACTAGGGTGAAATTTGGTACAGTTGTACATCAGACAAAGGGTATCCTCGATTATGTGCACACAGATGTTTGGGGCCCTACGCAGACACCTTCTATGAGTGGTAGACACTGGTTTGTTACATTTGTTGATGACTACTCCAGACGAGTTTGGGTATATACCATGAAACACAAAGATGAAGTTTTGACATTGTTCACAAGTTGGAAGAAGAAAGTTGAAAACCAGACTGGAAGGAAGATTAAGGTTCTGAGATTAGATAATGGAGGGGAATACAAGAACGATCCGTTTTTGAAATTGTGTGAAGATGAAGGGATCCAGAGGCACTTCACAGTTAGGAAGACTCCACAGCAAAATGGGATTGCAGAAAGGATGAACAGAACCTTACTTGAGAAGGTGAGATGTATGCTAGCACAGTCTAGATTGAAGAAGACATTTTGGGAAGAAGCTGTTATATATGCAAGCCACATTGTCAACCGTTTACCATCAGCAGCACTTGAAGGCAAAACGCCTATTGAGATATGGAGTGGTAAACCTGCATCTGATTATAGTTTTTTGCATATATTTGGTTGTCCTGCTTATTTTCATGTAACTGAAACTAAACTTGATGCAAGAGCCAAAAAGGCTATATTTGTTGGTTTCAGTACTGGTGTCAAAGGTTACAGGTTGTGGTGTCCAGAACAGAAAAAGTTAGTAATCAGCAGGGATGTTACTTTTGATGAGACCAGCATGATCAGCTCGGGACAGTCGACTGGTCCTCATATGCAGTCGACTGGTGATCCTGATCAAGAGAAGCAGAAGATTAGCTCGGGACAGTCGACTGGTAGATGCTCTCAGTCGACTGATGCGAGAGTTCTCCAACAGGTGGAGTTAGAAAAGCTTTCAGTTGAAAATCCTACTCCTGCCCAAAATGAAGATGATGTGGTTGATACTGAGGATGAGGAAGAAGTTCCTATGCAAGACCCTCCCCAGCAGGAAGAATCAATTGCAGCAAGAAGACAAAGAAGAGATATCAAACGACCATCTCGCTTTACAGAAACAGTTGCATTTGCTCTTCCCATTGTAGATGATGAAGTTCCCTCCAACTTCAAAGAAGCTACTAGAAGTTCTGAAAATGCAGATTGGAAAGTTGCTATGGATGAAGAGATGAACTCTCTTCATAAGAACAAGACGTGGGATTTAGTGCAATTGCCAAAGGGGAAGAAAGCTATCGGTTGCAAGTGGGTATATACGAAGAAAGAAGGTCCAAAAGATAGTGTTCGGTTCAAGGCTAGACTAGTTGCAAAGGGGTATGCTCAAAAGGAAGGAATTGACTATAATGAAGTGTTCTCTCCAGTTGTGAAGCATCCTTCTATTCGGATTTTGTTGGCATTGGTAGCACAGTTTGATCTTGAATTGACACAGATGGATGTGAAGACTGCATTCTTACATGGGGACCTAGATGAAGAAATTTATATGTTGCAGCCGGATGGGTTTAAGATTGCTGGGAAGGAAAGTTATGTTTGCAGGTTGAAGAAGTCTCTCTATGGGTTGAAGCAATCTCCAAGGCAGTGGTATTTGAGGTTTGATCAGTTTATGAAAGTGCAGAGATATTCCAGAAGTGAGTATGATCATTGTGTCTATTTCAGAAAATTGCAAGATGGTTCTTTCATATATCTGTTATTATATGTGGATGACATGTTGATTGCCTCTAAGAATGCTAAGGAGATTCAAAATTTGAAGAATCAGCTGAGTTCTGAATTCGAGATGAAGGATCTTGGTGAAGCCAAGAAGATACTTGGGATGGAGATAGCTAGAGACAGAGCAAAGGGCATAGTGAGTTTGACACAGAAGCAATATCTCTTGAAGGTGCTGAAACGGTTTGGTATAGATGAGAAAACAAAACCAGTCAGTACACCCTTAGCCACTCATTTCAGAATTAGCGCTTCTCAGTCTCCAAGTACAGATGAAGAGAGACAGTATATGGCTAATGTACCTTACACTAGTGTGGTTGGCAGTTTGATGTATGACATGGTTTGTACTCGACCAGACATCTCTCAGGCGGTGAGTATGGTTAGTCGATACATGCATGATCCAGGCAAAGAGCATTGGCAAGCGGCTAAATGGATTTTGAGGTACATAAGTGGCACCACAGATGTGGGTTTGAAGTTTGAAAGGGATGACAATATTAGCAGGTTATTGGTGGGTTATGTTGATTCTGACTATGCAGGTGATCTAGATAAGAGGCGGTCTACTACAGGCTATTTGTTTACTATGGCTAGGGCACCTATAAGTTGGAGGTCCAATTTGCAGTCCACTGTAGCATTGTCTACTACTGAGGCCGAATACATGGCAGTTGCTGAGGCCATGAAGGAAGCCATTTGGATTCAGGGACTTTTGAAGAGCTTGGGAATTTATCGGGAAAAGGTGGAGGTACACTGTGACAGTCAAAGTGCTATCCATTTAGCGAAGAACCAAGTTCATCATTCGAGGACCAAACATATTGATGTCCGTTATCATTTTGTGCGTGATTTGATAAAGGATGGTGATATTCTTCTGGTGAAGATTGGGACAGCTGATAATCCTGCTGATATGTTGACCAAAATTGTTGGGGCAGCCAAGTTCAAGCATTGCATGAACCTGGCTAATATTTTGCATGCTTGATGATTTGGCATGGGCGGTTGGAATAGTGCTTCGCTATTTGTTTGCTTAGTATGTGATATCATACTAAGGTGGAGTTTGTTTTGTTGCATTTGGTGATGTGCATTTGTTATGGAGTATTTTGGAGATTGCTTGGGCTACTTGGAAGATCTCGCCAAGGTGGAGATTGTTGGATACTTGGAAGATCTCGCCAAGGTGGAGATTGTTGGATAATGGCTCGATTCTGGTTCAGTTTATTTATATCCGTCGTATCTGCAGCAATCGAAAGTTTCAGTACATCAGTCGACTGAGGAATGGAGTCAGTCGACTGTCCAGAGGAGTTTCAAAGGCTAAAGATACAGTAGCAGCAGTCGACTGAAGATGGAGTCAGTCGACTGTTCCGAACTATTTGTCAGTCGACTGAGAAGTGGACCAGTCGACTGAATACGGGTTTTTGAACTAGAAAAGGCCCATTTCGAAAGGCCCAATAGTTTCCTTATAAATACACCCGTTAGGGTTTTGTAATGTGTGACGAAAATTATAGACCTCTATTCGGATTTTGCAGCCGTCATCTCTTGTAAGGGTTTGTTTCACCCATTGGTGATTATTTGAAGAAGAAACCCCAACCGCCCCGTGGACGTAGGCATTTGTTTTGCCGAACCACATTAAATCTTTGTGTCCTTGTGTTTGCTTGCTTGTTTTCTGTTTTTCTCGCTGTTTCTCTCTTTGATTGGTGGTCCATTCGTATTCCGCATTAGCATTCCGCACAACACTTATCTTCTATTTATTGGCCCTTAATTGACTCTGACGATTGTGAATCCAGTGATCTATCTGTATAAATAAGGCAATGAGAATGTTTGATTGTTGGATAAAAATAGATACCACCATTTTGTTATTGCATTTCACATTTTGTTATTATTGTTATGTTGATATGCTGAGAAGGCTTGACAAGGCTTGGATGACGTTAATGGTGTTAATGGTGTATTTCTATAATATCTATAATCTGAGTTCAGCTTTGCATGAAGATTGAAGATATGTATTCATTTCTTTTGGCAGGGAAATTTTTATCCTGGAAATCTAAAGATTCCACTGGCATAATCACTGTAAGAAGATCCATCATCCACTGAATTTTACCATAGAAATTAGAACCATCTATTTCAACAAGTTTAATAAGTGCTTATGCTCAATTGCAGGTCGGGATAATACCTTGGTTGGCTCTCACTTCCCAAGTTAGCAAGGTCATATGCCAGAAACTTTTGAAGGTTGCTAATCCCAAATAGACCCGGGCAAAACCTACAGTCGTTGAATCCTGTATGAATGGAAATCCTATATATCTTCTATCTTTATATCTTCGGTCGACTGATGAATGGTTAAGAATGGAATGCCTAAGGTGGATAGTCTGTAGCTCCAACTTGGATGTAGCCGCATCAGCGACATGCTTGTATGAAATCTGCTTGTTATTTATTATTTGTTTGTATCTTAGGTAGGGAAACAAAATTTTGAAAACAAGTTTATTTAATTGGCCCTCTGATTAATTTCAGTTGATTAGGGATTTGGGGAAAGATGAGGGGTATTTATGATTTTGAAAAAATATCACTTGATCTTTGAGGATGTGCCCTAACGAGGATCCTTATTGTGTTGTCATGTGTACTAACCATGACCGCACAGTGCTCATCTGAATGTTTATGTTAATGAATATCAGTTTGACTTCTTTTATTTTTTGCCTGTTCGAGCAATTATTAACACCAAACTGAATCATTTTACATCTACCCTACCTCATATTAACTTATATCAGTTAGTATTAGTTAATAAAGGCAGATATTAGACATATATCAATCATGTATCAGCATCTTTAAATAATTAAGAATGGAAGATATATATATATATATATATATATATATATATATATATATATATATATATATATATACCTAAAATATGACAATTAAGAATGTTATTTGATTATCTTTTTATAGTTTCGGCGTTATAAGTTTTTACGCATTAAAGTTTTTATTAATAAATAAAATAAAAAATTCGAATTTGAATGAACTGACAATTTTACTAAAAAATTGTTTTACTAATTTCAACAACTTTTTTTCTTGCAAATTTACTCTCCTATAAAGCAACATAATATGATTAACTTAATTTGAATTTTAACAACTTTTCTTCTTGAACGCACAACACAATATGATTAACTTAATTTGAATTTTTATCATAATTATTAACTTAATTTGAATTTTACCTTGGAATCAAGAACAAATAATTATGATAAAAATTCAAATTAAGTTAATCATACAGCACATCTTCAATTGATAGGGTCATATTGTATTTATTAAATAATTAGTTATAAGAGATATACATTCACCTCAAGTTAACGTTCCCTATAGGCTATAAATACCCAATAAAATTGCCATACAAATTCGTTGCAAGGTTACCTTTCTTCGTTTCATTACAAGTTCGCAAATCGAAAGGCTAGGGTTCTTCAAATTTACGAAAAGAAATTTTACTTTTTCTACATATATTTTTATACATACTCTAATCTTTTTTTTTTGTCTATGCCTTTCAAATTCACATCTTAGATAACACATTCCTGAATAATCTGTCTCAAGTGGTTGTGTATATAAGTTTTAATATATAGTTATAATTATAGGAGCAGCAATATTAAAGCATAAATATATCACATATCATATAATTATATCAAGCTATACTTGTGGATTTGTGTTTCGGAATGCATGCTCCATGTCGTGGTACTTCAGCAATTTGAAACAATAGTTAACTTTTTGTTTTTGATACTTCTTTTTTGGTCTCTACCATTATAACCAGTGAGTTGTGGTTAGAGCAACAATTGATTTTTTTAATATATATTTTAAATTTCAATCAATTTGGGCCAAAAGCCAAGTTCATAGTAATGTCTCTGTAAAGCCAATCTCAGCAGAAATCAAGGACTGGGATCAGAGAAATTCGGCTCATTTCTTCCACAATAAAGAATCATAGGATTCTCATTCGGAATCTATCATTAGTGTGTTTATTATTATAGCATACTGTATTTTTAAGGATTCACTCGTTGTTAGGTTTGGTTTAAAAAGATCTTATCATTGATAAGGATAGGTACAAATTTGCAACCGTAGATGAATTGCAAAGTACATCTTCTACTGTCTTTAAAGGTAAAAAATCATGTTACTATATATATATATATATATATATATATATATATATATATATATATATATATATTTGTCTATTACTAATAAAGGATATCAAATACTAATTGCATTGAACTACAGATCTTTGTTTAGCAGTAATTAATGCAGGAGATGTAGATAAGGTAGACTCAAAATATGGTAATGAAGTTGAGAAGCGAAATCTTACATTGTCGGATTCAAGTAAAATCAATCAATTAAGTTATATAATAATTTACATAATGGTTTTGTAATTCATACGTTTTGTCTTAATTTAAGGTCAAACCCAATCTTACTTACATTATGGGGAGAACTAGCAATCAAGGAAGGAAAAGCTCTGAAAGTATTATCACCCAACATGCCAATTATTGCAATTACCTCTATAAAAACCTCAAACTTTGGAGGTAATTATATACAATAACAATTAATAATGTTATTTATTATATATTTATTTATTATTGACTTTTTTAAACAGGATTCTCTCCCACATCAACAAACAACACTACAATAGTTTAAAATTGTTTAAATCCGAATGAAACAGAGGCGTATAAAATTCGAGAATGGTATAATTTATTTTGTATATTTAATCCTTTAATTGTTGCCTTTTGGAGTATCATTTAACATAAAATTGTTTGTTTGTTTCAGGATAAACTGTAACAAAATTTTGTTAAAACGTAATTCCTTGCAAATAAACAAAAGAAAAGTAATGGATGTGAAAGAAGTGAAACTATTTGACATTCTCTATTGTGTAGACGAAAATTCTTCGGAGGTATTATGAATAATGAAATTATTTTTAAATATTCTTTTCAATTCTATATATGTCTATAAATATTTTGATGACTTTATTTTTTTCTTCTTCCATATTTCAAGGCAAAATACTACTATTTCAAAGTTTTGATCAAAAGTATCAAAGAAGTTAGAGATCCATGGTACATTGCATGCAAAATCTGTTCGACAAAAGTCAATGTTGAAAACGATGAAGCTTATTGTCGAAAATGTAAAAAGAATAATGTTGAATATGAGCCAAGGTATACAAAACACCATATTGTTAGTTTCCCATCTTTCCATTTTTTAATCAAATTATTAAAAAAAAATACAATAAATTTAAAATAAAACTAAAAATAACCTTTTACAGATATGTATTCAAAATAACAATAAAAGATATAAGTGCAGACAGAATTGACTTTATTTGATGAGGAAGCAAGGTGCATCATTAGTTGTTCCGCAAAAGACCTGGAAGATATTAAGAATAAGATATAATATGTTATTCTCGTAGTGTTACAATTAATTAAGAGTTAATTTCATAATTCTATATATGCAGGAAAAAAATGTTGAAGAATTTGATAGACGGACCAAGAAATGCATTGAAGATGAGTATACGTTTTTTTATCAAAGTATATGATGTCCAATATGGAAGAACAACTACAAGAATATTGACAGGATGCAAAATTAAAAAGGATGAACAAGAAATTACAAGCAATTTTAACATCAAGAAAGTTAAAGTCGAAAGTGATGATTGATCTTCTGAAAAATACGATGATATCAATTTAGGATTTTGAAATTTTGTCGTTGGAGTAATTTTGAAATTCATGGTTTGCTTTTTAAGATGATTGACATTGTAGAATTTGTACTTTGAAGAATATGGGTGTGCTAGATACAAGTATGTTTAGATAAAATTTTCACCATTTATGTGCACAAACTCACGTGCACTTGGTGCACGGTACATTCCAACTAGTAGTATAGAAATAGTAATACTCTTAAGTATGAAGCATACATCTGTAAGCATGCTTTATTCCACCTTTAACCTCCAAAAAAAAAAAAAAAAAGAAGCATACATCTGTAAGCATGAGCTCGCTGAAGCGGTACTCATCTCTTTGGTCGCGTCCTCCTTGTTTTTTTCAATCTTGAAGTGAAATAATTCGGGTAGTATGCATGGTGATAAGGACCCCCAATGAGATAATCTGAGGAGTGTACATGTGGCTCTGTTGTTGGCACATAAAATTCGGCACTTGGTAGATGCATCAGATCCTTTCCCTCTTCATCTTCTCCTTTATTATACCAGCATTTATGAACCAGTGCTTTTTTATTATACCAGCATTTATGGTCATAGCAAGTTCATACAAATATTCTGGAATACACATGTTTCTAAACAGGGCCGGCCCCACCCTTGATGCGGGTGAGACGGCCGCCCTAGGCCCCCGGAGTTTTTGCAATTTTAGGACCCCAAATTTGTAATTTCCTTGTTAATATGAGCATGTATTTTGCGCGTAAAAAATACTGTTATTAGGGACCTCCAAAAATAGTTATTTGAGCCTTTAAAATATTTTGTAAAATTATTTGGGTTTAGGATTGAATACTTGAATTGAATTTGATATTTTAAATTTGGGTGATTTAAAACAAATCCACATTTAAATCAATATAAACTCAAACAGGAAACCCGCATTCAATCAGAGTTTTTCATTCACCAAAAGAGCTTGAGCTTTCCATTGACAAGTTTTGCATATTTATATGTTTTAACTTAATTTTGCATATCTGTTTGATACTTATGAGTAAACTTGTTGTTCAATGATATATATTTTGCATATTTTGCTTTGAACAATGTACGGCCCCATTTCGGGAGTTCGCACCGAGAACTCAGGCCGGCCCTGTTTCTAAATTACTGAAAAATATTGTGGAGTTTAATTCCTCTAGTTAGTAAGTACCCTTCCGCGGTCATCTTATATCATGGTCATATTCTCTAATTCTGCATCTTGTCAATCGTTTTCCACATTGGTGAAATGCCTCTAAGGTGCATGCGGCTCTGTTGTTGCCTCATAGAATTCGGCACTTGGTAGATGGATCAGATCCTTTCCCTCTTCATCTTCTCCTTTATTATACCAGCAATTATGAACCAGTGCTTTTTTTATGGTCATAGCAAGTCCATACAAATATTATGGAATACACATGTTTCTAAATTACTGAAAAATATTGTGGAGTTTAATTCCTCCCGTTAATAAGTACCCTTCCTCGGTCATCTTATATCAATCAGCTAAAGGGATTTAATTTAATTTAATTTATTTATCTTGGGCAATTTGATATTTAACTTTTAAAGACTTCAACCAGATGGTTAATTCTCACGTTACATTGGAAAACTGCCTCAGTGTACTTGGGCTCCTAGCACTCCTATCTACTTGCATGTCAATTTGCAAGTAGTGACGACATTTTTTTGTTTTTCTCAATATTTGATCTGAACTACAAGCCACATAGAGTGAATGCACTTGCAACTACAAAATGTTTTTTATTTTATTTTTAAAGGTGACCACGTCACCGCTTCATTAATAATTTATTAACGAAACAAGTATTACTGATAACATACATCGATGTTTCTAAATCGGAACAACGGAAAACAATTACATAGCTTAATCTATAACATAAACTAGTCCCTCTCCTAGCAACACTTGTAGACGAAAGCATCTGCACCTGTTCTCCCACGCATCAAAATCAGATGTAATTCGAATTTCAACCAATTTAAAATTCGAATTCCATTCCACCCCAGAGACTCACCCCATCTTCCCCCGAACGTCCGCCTTGACCACAACCACAACCGCTATCTAAAGGCGGCATGTATCCATTACACCCGACGGGTCGACTAATCCATCCCCACCGTGACGCCATCTTCCGATTGCGTCAAATCCAGCCCTCAATAGTAGTCATTGTTCTCGACCGACACGCCAACGCTCTCGACGAACTTCCCTTCGACGAACACTTCCACCTTGGCAGCTCATCTTTGGGGATCCCCCTCTTAACCCGTAGCTCCTCCCACAAGATTAGAATTTCAAAAAATCTAATTAGAAATTCACAAGACAACCAACGGTCCTCTATCCACCATCCACATATGTTTTGAATTTCAAAAATCTAAATTGAAATTCTAAACGGCTCTAAATCTCCCAATCTAAATATGCTTTGAATTTCAAAAGTCTATGTTGAAATTCAAAATTCAAATTAGGCTCTATCTCCACACATATTCGAAATTCAAAAATCTACATTGAATTTCTCACAAGAACCACACCTCCTCCATACAGTACTTTGAATTTCACACAAAATCTATTTTGAAATTCAGACTACAACAAGAAAATCTTTCCAAACTCTCAAATCTATAATAAGAATTTCAACAATCTACATCGAATTTCATTGAAATCTCCTCTTCCACCTTCCAAATCAAATTTGAATTTGAAATTCAACATCATGGATTTGAAATTCAAAATTTCACATCAAGCAGACTCTCTCTCTCTCTCTCAATATGATAAGAGTTTCAAAAATCTAAATTGAGACTCACACATGATCCAAATCTCCCCCTCAACTCTCTCCCTTCACATCTCCAAATATAATCTGAATTTTAAACCTTAATTTGAAATTCAAATGTTTAAAAATCAATCAAGCACTAATCAATCAATCAATCTCAATCAATCAAACATCAATTTCTCCTCTTTTCCGTAATCACCTTCCTGTCCAACTCCGGCCACTCCGGCCAGCATGACAACCATTGCCCCTCTCCACTCCACCCCCATCTCGAGGCTCTGTCGATCACGCACTCCCCACGAGTCGTCGATGCCGCCTGCCGATCACAATAGCAGCACCACAAGTCGACTTACTTCACATCATCATTCAACGCCACAAAAGCCACCACAAAGTCAACTGCTGCTTGCTTCTACCGTCGACGGAAACCATCAAATCCCCCTCAACGTCGCCAACATCCCGACGACAACCTCCGTCGCCAGCACCTCCGATCACCGACAAAAGCACCTCCCGCCGACGGCAATCAACAAGTCTGTCTCGACGCCGCTTCAACAGAGCTCGGCGACGCAAACACCACCCTAGACGCTAGCCACTTGACGTCGTAGAACCTCGCCACACCGACCGCCTCTAACGAAAATTCTCTAAGCCCTAGTCGAATCTTCAACAACATCTACACCAGAGCGGTAGCGGGATGGGCTGGGGAGGGGGGGGGGGAGGGGGAAGATGTGGCGAGGGAGTCCTTCCCCCTCCCTGATCGATGCCTAACCGTCGGCGTTTGTTTGTTGGGTTGTTTGTTTGGGAGTTTCTCTAGATCTCTAGAGTTTTTTCTAGAGAGAGGAACGCTTTTTCCTGATGCATCCACAAAATGTTGATTAACAAAATTCTGCAAATAGAAGAAAGCAGGGAATTAATCAAAACGTACATGGATCAGGACACAAACATAGGCAAATTAATGATAAAACTGTGGAGATCTACAAGCTGATCATGCTTATTACAGACAAATAATTAAGTTAAAAGAAATTGCAAAAAAAAAGTACAACAATAAAATGTACAAGTTTATGATATCATTGTTTGTAACTCAAAGATACTAGTACAGAATGCAAGTGTTTGCAGCTGTAAAGCTTGTTTATTGAATAATCAGATTGTGGCTTATATAGCCATTACAAACAGGAATAATTCAAAGGTGCATCCACGATTTAAAGGACTCATATCGTGGCTAGAATAAAGGAAGAACAATTCAGAACAAACTAACTACTCCCTACAAGTAAGGGTTATTCAACAGAAACACAAACAAACTTAATCCATGAGCTGCTAGGACCTGGTCAGTAAGTAACCAAAAACCTAACAAACCCTCCCTTAAACTGAACTGCCCTTCAAGCAGTCAGTTTACCTCCTGAATAGAGTACATACCCAGCTGCTCCCTCATCTTCACGAATGCATCTAACTTCAAAGGTTTAGTCATTATGTCAGCCAACTGATCTTTAGAGCCACAATGCACCAAATCCACTACACCATCTCTGCTCAAGTCTCGAAGAAAATGGAACCTGATATCTATGTGTTTACTTCTTCCATGCATGACAGGGTTCTTTGAGAGTTTAATAGCTGAACTATTATCACAGTGAATAACACACCTTTTCTGACTGAGACCAAGCTTCTCAAGAATCTGCAGCATCCATACACTTTGACAAGCACAAGAAGCAGCTGATATGAACTCAGCCTCTGTAGTGGAAAGTGTCACTACTGGCTGCTTTTTTGAACTCCAAGCTACAGCCCCAATACTTAATTTAAACACATAGCCTGAAGTGCTCTTGCAGTCCTCAGTGTCTCCAGCATAGTCGCTATCAGAGAAAGCAACCAACTGCTCTTCCCCTTTATTCTTGTAGAGTACTCCCAAATCAGTTGTTCCTTTTAGATACCTGAAGATTCTTTTCACTGCTGCTTGATGTAACTCAGTAGGAGCTTCCATATAGCGACTTATAAGACTCACTGCATACATGAGATCAGGTCTGGTGGCAGTCAAGTACATAAGACTACCCACCATTTGCTTGAAAGTAGTAGGATCCACCTTCACACCACCTTCATCCTTCGTGAGTTTGTAGCCAGGTTCAATGGGAGTCCTAACCGAGTTGCACTGTTCCATTCTAAACCTTTCAAGCACCTCATTGGCATATCTTTTCTGACTAATGAAAATCCCACCCGAGCCTTGCATAACTTCTACTCCAAGAAAGTATTTCATTTTCCCAAGATCGGACATATCGAACTCCTGCATCATTGACCTCTTGAACTCTTCAAACATCTCCTCATTGTTCCTGGTAAAGATGAGGTCATCTACATACACACTGACTATAAGCATAGCTCCATCTTCCCACACTTCACGAAGAGAGTATGCTCACTTAAGCACCTCTCAAAGCCTTCATTGAGAAAATATGACTCAATTTTGCTGAACCAAGCACGTGGGGCTTGTTTGAGCCCATACAATGCTTTCTTGAGTTTATACACCTTGTTCTCAGCACCATTTTCCTCATACCCTCTTGGTTGCTCGATGAACACCTCTTCATTGATCTCTCCATGTAGAAAGGCACTTTTCACATCAAGCTGATACACCATCCAATCTCTACTTGCTGCGAGTGCAAAAATCATTCTAATAGTATCCCATCAAGCAACAGGAGCAAATATCTCATTGTAATCAACCCCATGCTGTTGAGTGTACCCTTTTGCCACCAACCAAGCTTTGCACTTGTCTACCTCACCTTTCTCATTCAGTATGGTTTTGAAGAGCCACTTCACACCTACCTTCTTTGCCCCTTCAGGCAACTCAGTTAATTCCCAAGTCCCATTCCTCTCAATAGCCTGAATCTCCAAGTTCATTGCATCTCTCCATTTGGGGCTCTTGACGGCTTCTTCAAAAGTAACCGGATCATTTGCTGAAGTGAACATGACAAGCTGTTGGATCGGACCCTCCCCAGATAGGCCTTCACCATTCACATAGTCTTCCATCCAAACTGGTCTTCTTCTAACCCTCCCCTGGATGGGTGTACTCACATTGATTTCACCTGAGTCAGTAGATGTGGATGAACTTGAGCCACCACTACCACCCTGTGCATTCTGTCCTTCAATATCATCTTCTTCCACAGTTGGACCCTCTTCTTCTTCTACTTCTTCTTCTATAGTTACTTCATTCTCTACAGTGTCATCCCACTCTAACACATCACTAATAGCTTCTTTTGTTTTGTCCCAACTCCATTTTTCTTCCTCTTCAAACACAACATCACGACTTATGATAATCTTTTTTGCCTCCGGATCGTACATTCTGTAAGCCTTGGATTCTTCACTGACACCCAGAAATACACACCAGAAGCTCTTGTCATCAAGTTTCTTTCTTTTGACATCTGGAATGTGAACATGACCTACACACCCGAATACTCTGAAATAATGAACTGAAGGTTTGTAACCACTCCAAGCTTCTTCAGGGGTCATATCTTTCACTACTACTGTAGGACAACGATTGAGGACATGCACCGCCCAAATGACAGCTTCTGGCCAGTATTCTTTTGGGACTTCTTTATCATTGAGCATACAACGTACCATGTTCATTAGGGTTCGGTTTCTTCTCTCTGCAACTCCATTTTGTTGTGGAGAATAAGCTGCAGTGAGTTGTCTACTGATCCCATTTGAACTACAAAACTTGTTAAACTCCAAAGAGGTGAATTCCCCCCCCCCCTCGATCAGTTCGTAAACAACATATGAAGTTCCCTGTTTCTTTCTCTACTACATTTTTGAAACTTTTGAACATAGTAAGTGCTTCTGACTTAGCATGCAAGAAATATGTCCACATCTTACGGCTATAATCATCTATGAATGTAACTATGTACCTCTTGTGGCTGTTTCATTCGGGAGTGATTGGACCACAAATGTCGGAGTGTTCAAGTTGTAAAGGTTGAGTAGCTCTCCACCTGTCCTTCTTTGGAAATGGATCACGATGCTGATTGCCGGTTACACACTCTGTGCAGAGTTTGGAGGAAGCTTTGAGAATTGGTAGGCCCTTGACTAGCTCTCTGTATGCCAAAGTTCTCAACCCTTTCATGTGCAAATGCCCAAATCTCCTGTGCCATAGGCTTGTCTTTGTATCCTCAGAAGTCATCTGAAGACATGTTGATCCTGTAGGTGTAGAACCTGTAGGTATAGAAGCAAGAAACACAAACATTCTATTTGCTGACATGTTTGTTTGCATGATCAAACCTCTTGTTGGATGAAAGATCTTACAGGCACCATGTTGAATTAAGATGGCTAACTTCTTCTCTTGGAACTGCCCAATGCTAAGCAGATTAGTTTTGAGCTCAGGAATATAGTATACCTCAGTGATTACTTGAGTTGTCTCTTGTACTTGCATTCTGACGCTCCCCTTCCCCATGACACTCATCTTTGTATTGTTGCCAAGCTTCACCATATGCCTGAATGTCTCATCAAACTCAATGAACCACTGCTTATCACCACTCATGTGATTGCTGCATCCAGAATCCAAGAACCATACATCTTCTCTCTTTGACTGGTTCATCTCTACATACGCCATCAGCAACATCTCCTCACTCTCATCAAGTTCAGCATAGTTAACATTCTTCTCCCAGCTAGGACACTCATACTGAAAGTGTCCTAGCTTGTGACACTTGTAACACTCCATGGTCTCCTTGTTGAAACCTCCTCTTCCTCTTCCACAACCTCTGCCCCCAGAAGCTCCACGTCCTCTTCCTTTATTGCTTCCCTCTTCATTGGTGATCTTTAAAGCTTGCTCTTCTCTTGAAACTCCGTTGCTTCGATTCAATCTTTGTTCATGCACCAAGAGACTGCTTTGCAGTTCATCCAAGGTCATTGAGTCTAGATCATTTGATTCTTCTATAACGCAGGCCACATAGTCGAATCTAGGAGTTAATGATCTCAGAATCTTTTCAACAATGTCGACTTGTGACATGTTTTCTCCACCATTAATCTTCAACTTGTTCACCAGGGTAAGTGTACGAGCAATGTACTCGTCCACCTTTTCTCCTTCTCTCATTGAAAGCACTTCAAAGTCTCTCTTCAAGGCTTGTCTATGTGCACGCTTCACTCGGTTTGTACCTTGATATTTCTGCTTCATAGAGTCCCAAATGCTCTTGGAACTCGACTTATCAAGGATGGTTTCCATGATAGTCCTATGGATGGAGTGAAAGAGGAAGTTCTTGACTTTGAGATCATCCTCCTTCAGCTGCTCTATTCTTTGACACAGCTCTTCTTCTTTCTTTCTCTGTGCCTCAGTTTGTTGTCTTCCCTCAGCCACGACTGTAGAGAAGGTTGCAACTTGTTGATTCATCTGTGCTGTGGTAGGGATGCCTTCATCCACAAGTGTCCATAGCTTCCTTTGACGCAGGAAGTTCTCCATCATCATAGACCAATGGTCATAGTACCCATCGAAGACAGGTACGGACACAAGGGCTGAACTGCCTTCAGCTAGCAATTTCAATTGCACAGTGCTACTCTCAGCCATCAACTCTCTCTCTCGTGTTTCACTCTTTTGTTCTGATCTCGCACTCAGGCCCCTTTCAAGGCTCTGATACCACTGTTTGTAACTCAAAGATACTAGTACAGAATGCAAGTGTTTGCAGCTGTAAAGCTTGTTTATTGAATAATCAGATTGTGGCTTATATAGCCATTACAAACAGGAATAATTCAAAGGTGCATCCACGATTTAAAGGACTCATATCGTGGCTAGAATAAAGGAAGAACAATTCAAAACAAACTAACTACTCCCTACAAGTAAGGGTTATTCAACAGAAACACAAATAAACTTAATCCATGAGCTGCTAGGACCTGGTCAGTAAGTAACCAAAAACCTAACAATCATACATAACAAAGCCATACGTACGTCAATGAGGGTAGTAACCGAGTACTGTGTAGACAGTCTGGCAAACGGTGAGAGCTAACAGAAAGATTGCACCCAGCAGTCCGAAAAAAGCCCAAGGATTAGAAAGGTACAAACTTTTGAAGCTGCCAAGTGATTTATGACGCCAATTTCTACTATAATCATCAAGCAGTTTTGCAATATCCTCACCATCATTTCTATATTTTCTTAGCGGAGGATATACTTCCTTGCAGATTCTGTTGAAGAAGGAGGCAATTTCTTCATCACTTCCCAACCCACCAAGAATGATCTTTTTTTTCCTGAGAATCTCCACATCTTTGCTTGTGTCTATAAGAGAATCCAGAAATTCCATATATGAATAGACCTCTGGGTCTGAATTAATCATTTTTTCATACGCCATCATATTGAGAAATAGAGTCTCGGCCCAGTCATCAAATTTAATACTAGGTAGTTTCAGGACTCCTTTTTTCTTATCAAATTCAATACTATTGTCCTCGGCCAACTTAACTTGGACCCCTGCATTCACAAGTTCTGTTATAGTTGGTGGATTAACTTTTCTATCGATTCTGCTAATGAATACAAAATTATTCCACTTCTTGATAACTTCTTTCCTGGCTAGGTCCAACATATGGAAGCTTTCGTAATTATCATCATCGCGATAACGGTCCAGCTCGCGAGTGAGGCCCTGCATCCTCACGTAAATATATACATGTAGTATTTGATTAGCATGAAATTAATAGAGCATAGAGGTTTTGACACATTACCCCGAATAAAATCTTGAGTTTAATTAGAAACATATATTTATATATTTTCCTTAAAAAGCTAGCTGGGTGACTCCAAACTTTTACATAAATAAACAATAAAGGCCCCTTGGATTAATTTAAGATCGATAATATATAGCAACTGCAAATAAATGTTAACAAGAAAATCAAATTTAAAATATAAGGTTCTTGTATATATTTACTTTTAAATCACGACAACTGTGAAAGACTTTCAAACTTAGAAGCCGTAGTGATGGTTGGTTGATGGTTTATACTAGTAATCTGCACATTCAATACACGTCATAATATTTTTTTTAAAGTAAATACTAAGACATAATCTGGCCTTGAACATGAGACATTCATTTACTCATTACATACTCCTTACAAATTATCCCTCATGGCACAAACTTTTATTTTATATGAGTGCCAATTTTGTAAATAATTATGTTGTAATTTGAACTTTGAGGGTATTATGGTAACTAACAAGATGAGTAAATGAATGGTTAATATAACTCCAACTTAAAAATGAATGGTTGAAATTAGATGGTTGAATATATACAAATAACAACCCAAACTCTCTCATTATAATTTTAGAGATATTTAATATTTATTTCTTAAAAATGATGTATTCCCGTGAATATCCCTTAAGCGATGAGATCGGGGCCCTTTGTTACTTTGTATTACTATAGGGTCCGCCTATGAGTTTAGGGCTGTAAAATAAACTCATGAACACCCTTGAACTTATATCCTGATTATAAAGAATTTTAATTATAATACGAAGAATCCTCTTTCCCATGACCCATATCTATAATATAATACGAATATGGAGAAGAGGATGAACAGTTTCCGAATCCGGAGCTAGAAGATGTCTGTAGGCCTTCGGATCTGTCTAGGATTAAGCTAGGTCACTCATCAAAGAGTCATAACTGTGAGGATTTTCCACCGTTAGATTCAAAGATGAGGCATCCGATGCACCCAATTCAAATTTAGCCATCAAGGTGGTGTCCACATCGAAAGAAGGAGGTCAATTACTAGAGAACTAGTGTAATAAGATTTGTAGTCTTTTGCCATATATCCAAAATTTTCAAAATCTGGAAAAAAATCTCTCTAGTCATTGGCCAAATACCCAAAAATTGGATTTGATTGCTACAGGACTCGGCTATATTTGGCAATCGAAATGGCAATTGTTAAAATATAGCCAGACGATAGATTATCTTTCCGTCGTTTAAAATTTTTCGATCGGACGAAAGATTATCTTCCGTCGCTTTTTTTTTTGTATCGGACGAAAGATAAAGTGCCGTCCCAAAAGATTAAAAATAAATAAATAAAATATTGTCGGACGGTAGATAATACACCGTCCTAACAATTTTGCTAAAGACAAAAGTGTTGGGATGGTAGATTATCTACCGTCCCTCAGCTTTGGGGCTTTTTTTTAAAAAAAAATTTGAGACGAAAGATAATCCTTTGTCTGACCAAATTTTAACTTTCGACCACTATAGCACGCAGTCAAATTTTCTATTTCCATTTGCCAAATACCCAAAAAATAGGCCACAACGACTACAGATGCTCTAAGGAGGTAGGACATGAGTATGGAAATGTGTCAGGTACCCACGTGACAACATGAGATTCCCGAAAACAAGGAATTCTTAAAAAGGAGATGGGCACGACGATTGAGGGGAGGATGTCAGGGTGTTGTCGGGTCAGACATCTTGAATGTTAGATATTATAGTCCCATATTGGTGGTAGAGTTGTTTTGATATTTGTTCACCTCCTATATATAGGTGGTTTTGTACTTGGTTAAACTCAATTCAATATTCAGTATTGTATTCATTCTCTCTGATTTATCTTAACATGGTATCAGAGCCAAATATCCAAATTTTCCCTTCTTAAATTTCCTCATAAAAAATTCTTCCAATTCCAATTCCAACAACTCCCTAGTTATACAAATTATTGTCTTCAAAAAAAAAAAAAAAAAAAAAAACTGCAGATCGTCTTCACTGCCGATCAAGAAGCAACCCATCTTCACAATCGCCAGATCCATCTTCAAGTCGACTAATTTCATCCTCAAGTCGTCATTGTCCAGATCTTCAACTGCCGATCGTCCAGATCTTCAAGCATCGTCCACCGATCGTCCAGATCTTCAATTGCCGATTGTCCAGATCTTCAACTCGCGTCCAGATCTTCAACTGCCGATCATCAGCCGTCCTCCAGATCAAGTCATCCTCACCATTCTTCACTCTTTCTTCAAACCCTAACTCTTTTTTTCTTTTTTTTCTTTACTGTTTTTTTTTACATCTGATCGTCAGATCCCATTGTAAAAAAAAAATCGAAAAAAAAGTCAAAAAAAAAAAATATTATTATTATTATTATTATTATTATTATTATTATTATTATATATACAGGTCCTACAACTTGATGGCATCTCAGTCTCCCCCACATATTTTCGGCTCCACTGACTTCCCCGATGCAACCACCACTCGTTCCTCCTCCAGATTCAACAAGCAGCAGCGCCATTTTCAGTCTTCCTCCGGCCTTCGACCTTCTCCTTACATCACTCATCACCATACTCCACCTCTACTTCCGCCACCGGTAGCACCGCCCTACCCCCTACCCCCGATCCAGGCACTAGCAACATCTCCCTCCACATTGTACTCTCAGTCATAGCAGCGATAGTCTTGTTTCTCCTCGCAGTGCTTCTTCCCTCACATCTTTGGCCTTGCCATCTCCTGCTACTTGGGCTAATACCCAGCAACGCCTCACTCAGCTGGAACTACAGCTCATGGGTCAGTCTATCAATGCTGGCTCCTTTGCTCCTACACTTTCTGCCACTCCCGGTATGAATTCGTTCTGAATTTTAGATTCTGGTGCATCACATCATCTCACTAGTAATCAGACACTATTCACCACCTACACAACACTTTCCTCTCACTCTCCATCTCTACACACAGCTGATGGCTCACCACTTCTTATCACACACTCAGGGACAATTAACTCTCCCACTCTCACATTACCATATGTTCTCTATGCTCCTCATTTATCAATAAACCTTATTTCTATTAGTGCGTTGTGCGATAGTGGTCTTTTCGTTACTTTTGACTCTTTAGGTTGTTCTATTACTGATTCCTCCACCGGTGAAGAGTTTGGGCGTGCTAGTCGTCAGGATCGTCTATATTATCTAGATTTTCTTCTTGCACATCCCCCTCCTTCTAGTTTTGCCGGTATTGTTTCCTCTGATGCTGATCTGTGGCACAGACGTTTAGGTCATATTAGCGCATCACGACTTCAGACTATAGCTCGTAGTGGTGCCCTTGGTTCTCTCACTTTTAAACATTTATCTGATTGTCAGGGTTGTCATTTGGCCAAACACATTGCCCTACCCTTTAGTCACAAAAGAACTTCTGAAACCACTCACCCTTTTCAATTTGTTCATTCCGACATATGGGGACCCTCTCCCGTACCATCGTGGAAAGGCTATCTCTATTATGTTACCTTCATCGATGACTTCACTAGACATACATGGGTTTTTCTTATGCGTCAGTGATCTGAGATACCTGATATTTACCGGGTCTTTACAACCATGATTCACACTCAGTTCGGTGTATGCATTAAGAATTTTCGATCGGACGGTGCACGTGAGTACACTTCTACCACTATAAGAACAATCCTTCAGTCTCACGGCACCCTGTTTTAGCAATCATGCCCTCACACACATGAGCAGAATGGTGTAGCTGAACGCAAGCATCGTCACATCCTTGAGACGGCTCGTGCTCTTTTACTCTCCTCTTCTGCTCCTCGTTCCTTCTGTGCTGAAGCTATCATGACCTCTGTTAGTCTCATCAACATTACTCCCTCGTCTGCCCTAGCTGGTACGACGCCTTATGAGGCTCTTTATCATTCACCTCCCGACTACAGTATGCTCCGTACCTTTGGATGCACATGTTACGTCCTTCTCCCTCCTACTGAGCGCACGAAGCTCTCCGCTCTTGCTGCTCAGTGCGTTCACTTAAGTCTCAGTCCTGAATACAAAGGTTATCGTTGTTTTGATCCATCCGCGGGTCATGTCCGCATTTCTCGACATGTCTCTTTTGTGAAAGACTCCCCTTACTACCGACCCCCCCCCCCCCCCCCCCCCCCCCGAGGATACTAAATTTCTCGATTCCCCAGTTATTGCTAGCCCCCCGACTTTATCTTCCTGCATTCCTTTTGATCCCACTCCTCTGGCTCCATTCACATCTCCTGCAGTCCTTACACCTGTTGTTCTCCCTACCGAACCTCCACCTGCATCCCCACAGCAGCCGGCACCCATCCCACCTACTTCCCCACTAACACATGCACCCACTCCACCGTCCTCACCCCCACACCCTGTCAGTCCACCACCTATTCGCCAGTCTACCCGTTCCACTTCTGGAATTCCTCCGGCACGTTATACACCTGATGCCACTGGTCCTTCTGACCAGTTTAGTTTTGCCACCCTAGCTTCCTACCCACCACAGTTTCATGCATATCTCACTGCTATACACTCTACACATGAGCCCAGAACCTATCAAGATGCTATTCAATATCCTGAATGGAGGAAAACAATTTCAGAGGAATTCAGTGCATTTGATCAGAATGGCACTTGGGATGTTGTTCCTCTACCAGAGGGCGTTCAGCCTATTAGCTGCAAGTGGATCTTCAAGGTCAAATATCAACCTGATGGATCTATTGAGCGACACAAGGCTCGTCTAGTAGCCCGAGGATTTACTCAGGAGCATGACATTGACTATGATGAGACATTTGCTCCCGTTGCACAGATGACTACTGTTCGCACCCTTCTTGCTGTTGCAGCCATCCGCCACTGGCCGTTATACCAGATGGACGTGAAGAATGTTTTTCTTCATGGTACCTTATCTGAAGTTGTTTATATGGATCCTCCTCCTGGCCTCCCTACTCCTCCTCGTCATGTTTGCCGGCTGCGTCGGGCTATATATGGTTTGAAGCAGGCCCCTCGAGCCTGGTTTGAGTGTTTTCGCCTTGTCATCATCAAGGCTGGTTTTAGTCAGAGTTCTCAGGACCACTCTATGTTTGTGCGGTCATCAAGGGATACTCATTTCTCAGCAGAAATACACATCAGATATTATTTCCGCTGCATGCCTCTCTGACAGTCGATCAGCTGATACACCCTTAGAGCTTCATGTGAAGCTTCGTCCCACAGATGGTGAGCTCCTTCCTGATCCCACTAGATACTGGCAGATTGTTGGACAGCTTGTCTATTTATGCATGACCAGACCCGATATTGCTCATGCAGTTAGTATTGTCAGCCAGTTTGTTTCTGCTCCTACATCAGTTCACTACGGTGCTCTTCTTCGCATCCTCAGATATCTTCGGGGCACTATCACTCGCTCATTATTCATGCCTTCTACATCCAAATTAGAGCTCAATGCATATTCTGATTCAGATTGGGAAGAGGATCCGACTACCAGAAGGTCTACCACAGGTTTCTGTCTATTTCTTGGTAATTCGCTGATCTCATGGCGGAGCAAGAAACAGGCAGTTGTTGCATGTTCTTCCACCGAGGTTAAGTACAGAGCAATGGCAGCTACTACTAGAGAGATTGTTCATGTTCGTTGGTTGTTATCAGATATGGGTGTTACCCTCACAGGAGCTACTCCACTTTATTGTGATAACCGGAGTGCATTGCATATTGCAAGCAACCCGGTCTTTCATGAGTGAACGAAGCATATTGAGATTAATTGTCATTATGTTCGTGAGCATTTTGAGGCAGGGACCATCTCTGTCCATTCTGTTACCTCTTCCCAACAGACTGCAGACTTCTTCACTAAATCCCATACAGTTCAGAGATTTCGACACTTAGTAGGCAAACTCACATTATTTGACCCATCGTGAGTTTGAGAGGGGGTGTTAGATATTATAGTCCCATATTGGTGGTAGAGTTGTTTTGATATTTGTTCACCTCCTATATATAGGTGGTATTGTACTTGGTTAAACTCAATTCAATATTCAGTATTGTATTCATTCTCTCTGATTTATCTTAACATTGACAATGTCATGCATGGAATTTTAGGATGCTGTCAACGAAGCTGTGCAGGCCTTGGTTGTAAGTGTACAAATGGGCCGGGCTAAAATTGCTGATCTTGGGCCTGTTATCAGGATAAAGGAGTATATGGCATCTGGAGATAAGGTGGATTCGGACGAGATGTTAAACATAGTACAACAACCATGTAAAGAAAAGGGAGTTGTAATCATAGAATAAGATAGGATGTCAAATTTGGTGGAAGAGGATGTGGGGGAGGGCAACGGTGCAAGTAGAGAGGTCGAGGGGTTCGATAAACGGGATAAACAAGGTCCGAGTGAAGAAAACTTAATCAAGACGGTTTACAAATCAAAATAACTTGCCCTAGCTTGCGGAGGCAATTCGAATAACAACTCCTCCCTGTTGAGTTTTATTAACGACAATGCTCTCATCTATTATGCAAGTATGTACGGTCTAGCCATGGGTTCAACTAGTTTGGAACAGGCACAACAGGTTAAGGTGCTTATAGGGGAGGCCAATAGAGTTGGAATGTAGACTGGAGGATGACTATAGGGAGACATAGACTGTTGGTGTTTTTTATAATCTGTCAAAGTTATACATCTTTTGAAACATTAGAGGCACGAGGCAAAGAACTAAAAGAAGATTAATCAATGATATAGTGAGAAGGAAAAATACTAGTATCTGTGCACTTCAAAAGACTAGGATTGTGAACCCAAAGACGGAAGATTTTCAAGTATTAGGTCTCTCAGTGCATTTGAGTGGCGATTCAAGTCAGCTTTTGGATTGTCGGGGGGTACTGCTTTGGGGGTTGACCAATAACTTTTTGAGGTTTTGGATGAGTTCATAGGGGCTTTTTTCGTAACAGTTAGAATTAAGCACAGAATAGACGATTGGGTTCACATGGTTACGTCTATCTACGGTCCCTACGACTCTAGACTGCGGGGCCAGTTCTGGGACGAGCTTAGAACTATTAGAGGTACGTGGTCTGGACCATGGGTAGTTGGGGGTGATTTCAATATCACTAGATTCCACAACAAACATAGAGAAAGAGGGGCAAGCACGCATGATAGATACAATTTCAACAGTACCATCGATGACTTAGAACTGTTAGAGATTTAACAGTCAGATAGGAGATTTACGTGGACGAACATACATGTCAACCCTGTTTAGCTAAAATTGATAGAATTTTGGTGTCGGGAGGACTCATTCCTGTTAGCGGCCGTTAAATCTACTACAAAGCTTACTTCAAATCATGTTCCTTTAGCTCTAGATTGCAGCAATGGAGAGAGATTGAATCAGCATCCGTTTCGATTTGAGAAAGTCTGGACCCTATCCGATAAGACTAGAAAAATTATTGTGGAGTCCTGGAATGCAGAAATAGAAGCAGTTAATTCAATCGACAAATGGATTGTTAAGTCGAGACGACTTTGAAAGTGTTTGAAGGATTGGGCTAAACAAGAATTTGGGGAGGTTAAAAGAAGAATGGTGGAACTAGAAAAGAGAATACAGGAAATAGAAGTGGTAAAGAAAGAGAGGAACCTTTACAGGTTAGAGATAGAGGAGTTGGCAAGCAGCAGGCTAGAGTTATAATGTTTTGGAGAAACAAAGGAGCAATATTGGAGACAACGTTCAAGGATGCAGTGGCTTAGAGAGGGCGATGCTAACATTTTTTTCCCCATAAAGTGGCAAACGGAAGAATGAGACAAAATAGAATTGTAGGTTTGGATGTGGGAGGGAATTAGTGTGAGGACTAGGGACTAATTAGACAACACATTGATGAAAAGCTTAAGAACTTAATAGGACAAAAATGACCATATTAATGTAAGATAATTCCAGAAATGTGGAGTGATACGAGGATTGACGGAAGTGAGGGGATCGAAGGAGAGTTCTTAGAAGAAGAAGTGTTTCAAGCTATCACTAACTGCGGGCAGGACAAGGCACCAGGCCCAAATGGTTTTCCCATCTTCTTCAATAGACTGTATTGGAAAATCATCAAGAAGGATCTGCTTGATATTTTCCAAGATTTCTACCATGGGGGCGCTAATATTAATAGGCTTAATTATGAGAATGTTACTCTCATTCCCAAAAAGAAGGGGGTGTTAAGGGTAGAGGATTTGAGATCAATTAGTCTCTTGAATGGGTCTTCCAATATTATTACTAAGGTGCTGGCACAAAGGCTATCCCCCCACTTGAACGATGAGGTGGGTGAGTCTTAGAGTGGATTTATCAAAGGACGAGATATTATGGACAGTGTCGCTTCGGCACATGTGATTGTGTTCAGAGGGTGTAAGGAAAAGACCAATGGTTTCTTGTTGAAAATAGATTTTGAAAAGACATATGATATGGTAGATCTGAACTGTGTTAATGAAACATTATAACTCAAAGGGTTTGGAACTAAGTGGAGAATGTGGATTAAAACCTGCATCAAAGGGGGAAATCATTCATTCAAGTCAACTAAATTATAGAAAAAGAAATTTGTTGCCGTAAAGGACCGAGGCAGGGTGATCCTCTGTCTTCTTTACTTTTTACCCTGATTGCGGACGGCCTTGCGGAAATGATTAAGAGAGGTAGCCAAGAGCAGGCTATCCGAGGTATCAAGATTAAAGGTATCCCTGACGCGATCTCGATTTTACAATACGCTAACGATACACTAATGTTTGGAACATCAAAGGAGGAGGAAGTCTTAGCAGTCGGCACGGTTATTAAGTGCTATGAAGCTTGGGCAGGGCTGAAGGTGAATCTTAGCAAGAGTTGTGTTATACCATTTTGGAAAAATTTGTCCACTCCGATTTTGATTATCAGGAATTATATTGGATGCAAGATAAGTTAGTTCCCACTCTTATACCTAGGAACACCAATTAGGCCAGGGACTATACAAAGAGAGGATTGGGTACCCTTAATAGAGAAGGTGAAGAAGAAATTGGCAGGTTGGAAAGGACACTTCCTCTCCTTCGGAAGAAGAATAATCCTTTTGAACTCGGTGTTGAGCAGTCTCCCAACGTACCTAATGTCTATATATGAACTTCCGAAATGGATTATTGGTAGAATTAATAAGAGCAGAAGAAGATTTTTTTGGAAATGGCGGATGAGGCTAACAAGGAATTTCTTCTAGTTAAATGGGAAAAGGTGTGCAAGAGGAAAGAGTTCGGAGGGCTAGGAGTTTTGGATTTAAAAGACATGAATAAAGCTCTGATGAGCAGGTGTTGGTGGAAGATGAGTAGGAGGCGCAACAACTGGTGGTTCAAATCCTTCGTTGCATATTGGAAGAGGAAAAAATTCAGATACGAGGGAAGAAGTAAACATGCTAAGGCATCTTTTCTTTGGAAAGAGGTTGCAAGAGTGGGGGAGATGTTCCATGCCAATATAAAGTGTAGGATCAAGAATGGGAAGGATACCAGATTCTGGAAGGACAAATGGTGTGGTAACAATACACTTGGGAGTCTGTTTCCGGAGGCAGTTAAAGCTACAACGAATGACGACATGTTAGTTGCAGACTATGTAGTTACTAAGTTGCATGTGAGAGCCTACATTTGCTTATTATTTGTTATCTTTTCAATTTTTTTGAGGAGTAAAGACATAGCCGATTAAGGCTGTTCATGCTTTGGTTAAAACCGATTACCGAACCGAACCGAACCGAAATTTATCAATTTGGTTCGGGTTTTCGGTTTTTCGGTTCGGTTTTGATCCGAACCGTAGTTTTTTTAGAGAGTTCGGATCGGTTTTTGGTCGGCTTCTAAATAAACCGAACCGAACAGAAAACCAAACTTTTTTAGCAAGCAACCGAAGAGCAAGCAACTGAATCATCTCTTTAGTCTCTCCTGAATGACTTAATTACAACTCTCCTGAATAAACCTCCAAGTGAACAATTAGTCTCTCATTCAGGAGATATAAAATTGATTCTCCAGAGCTATATTTGACCGTATACTGGCAATATCAGTACAGGCTTATATCCCCATTGTGAACTCTCCTGAATGAACTTCTTAAATCATTTTTATCTTCTTCTGAGCCTGTGTTTTAAAAAATATATACTGCGTCGCTTAAAACTCTGAATGTCCCTACTATTACCACAAAATTAGGACAGGAGAAGAGGCCGATATATATAACTTTAGATTTACATTTTTCTTTGGACATTTCTTTCTAATGTCATCATCATCGATTTTTTTGATACTTTTTTATAAAGAATGTACATTTACATGTCCAGTTTAATTTACTATCCAACATAAGCCCATGATGCCCTTCACAAATTTGGGAGGCCAAGGTTATTTTTGAAAAAGAAAACTATTTGGTCCACTCTAGCTTTTTTGATCAACAATACTTGGACGTTTTAATTGCCATTTTCCGGAGTCTTGTACATCTTTTTTATGAATAGATACAAATTTAGAATTGCTAACAGTTGTCAGGTAAATGTCAATATCCAAGTTGTTTCAAGCACACATATGACACATAAAAGTTATTGGGCTTCCTAACTTCTTACAACTAGTAGCAAAATATGCACCAAACTTAAAAATGCAATTTGACTGCCCTTCCTAACTCTTGCTTATTTATCTATTATTTTTAAAACTTTGATTATATGGATAAACTATAGTGTTCTTTGTTTGCATCTCCCTTTCTTGATCTCTCCAAAACTTTATTTTGGGAGTTCTCTTCCATTGCTTTTGAATCTTTGATCCATTGTATGTGTATATATAAGAAAAGTGGCATGCAGTTGTCATATAATTGAATTTAGAATGTCTAGCTTGGAATTATCTGTACTCCCAAACAGTTCTTATTTCTTTCGTTCTAATTAGGGTGGTGCACCAAACTAAAATTTCAAAGAATCATGTAGCTCTTCGGTTGCTTACTAAAGAGATGATTCAGTAGCCTAAGTTCGGTTAGTTCGGTTCTTAACCGAACCGAACCGATAAAATTCGGTTCGGTTCAAACCGAATTTTATCAGTTTCGGTTCGGATTTCGGTTTCAAATTTACCAAACCGAAAATTTCGGTTCGGTTCGGTTCGGTTATTTTCGGTTCGGTTCGGTTTTGTACCGATGAACAGCCCTATAGCCGATGACTCCCTTTACCCATTCCAAATCTTAACTTAGTGGTTATTATTTAGCTATCAGGTGACCGATTTTAAGTGAATAGTCAAAATAACTCCAAGCAATTTTCCTTCTCAGGTAAAAGAAAACAAAGAAGAAGGGCCTAAAACAACATTTTAATAAAATCTTACTTTTTTTACTAGCTCGAAAAGGACATGGACGGCACCGGGAGGAAGTTGGTTCTCAAGTAACATCATGTCTCTTCTGAGTGAAGACTTCAAACCGTTAGCCTCCTGACGAACACCGGCCAATCTCTCATCCTTCTCAAGACCCATTTTTTCAACGTCCGAATCATTTAGGATACACATCAGAAGAAAACATGCGTCAACAACCATCAGCAATACGAAGTGATTCTCTTTCATCCATCGCTCCTCAAGATCATCACCATACGCGTCCATTAATTCCTCCGCCTCCTTGCTCATCTCCTGCAGTGCTTCTTCCAGGGTCTGGCCAATCGCAGCGAGGAAGCAGCAAAGCCATTTGCGCTTGAACTTTTCCATACCCTCCAAGTGTTTGCTGCCATGGTGGAATGGCCCTATAGAGACAAAATGGGGAGTGTAAAGCTGCTCTCTGTTCCTTTTGATAATGTTGGGAACTTTGTAGATGCATCTCCTCTCTTTTTTCTTCCTCTCCCTCTCTAACGAGGTTAATGAATTGGATGACTCCCTATCTTTTTCTATCTCTTTTTTTATGTCGATGATCCATTGTGGTTCCATTTCCATTCCCTTCCCTCTTTAATTTCCTCACAAACTTTGAACTCAATTGCTAACTTTCTGTTAGTCTTGGGTTTTCGATTGAGATACTTTTATAATAAGGAAACTCACTTTCCGGGAAAGAAGCTAGCTAACTATATTCTTCATAAATTATTGCATACTGACTTATGGGGTGTTAATTAAGTGAGGACAGGAAGAGTTATTTTAGTAGATGAGTGGTTGTTGGTAGTTGGAGCCTTACCCATTAAGTGAGGACACGAAGAGTTATTTTAGTAGATGAGTGGTTGTTGGTAGTTAGAGCCTTAGAGCGTACCGTAGCAAATCTCATTTATTTAGATGTATAATTAATGGGTAGTCAGTAATTTAACTGAACTGTCTTAATTTGAAATTAAATTTAATCTCAAATTAAATTCAATCCTACCTCTCATCTCCTAAAATCAAACTTGTCCAATGTTGTTCTTCGAAATCCCTTCGCCCCCTTGGTTGGTCTTACTTACTGATACTTAGTAAATTTTATTCTTTTGATTGTCACTCAGTTAATCTTATTTAATGAATTATAGGAATATGAAATTAAAGTTTTCATCCATAAGTTTAGTAGTTGCTCTTCAAAAAAAAAAAGAAAAAAAAAGTAAGAGTGATTTTTTCTTCCTGTTACAAATTTGTGGGGCATTTCTATAAAATAGCTTTGAAATTGGAGGGGCATAATTTAATTTGGGTTTCTTTTAGATATTAGTACCTTTTCAAAATAGTCTCTATTTCTTATTATTTGCGATTAGGTTTCTTAATTGAGCCTCATCAAACTAAATAGGTCTTTCAGTGATGTTTTTTGTCCAAATTCAACTTAATCATAATTAATAGACTAGCTATGTGTGACAAAAGACCAAAGTATAATGATATATTGTGTTGGTAGAACTATAGTAGTAAAGAATGTGGTATTTTATGAAAGAAAAGCAGCAGAATTAGTAGATTTTTTAGAAAGATTCAGTTTAAAAAATGACTTGTTAATCTAAACTAGTTGTTGGGGATAAGACTGTGATTGAAATAGGTATTACTTAAAATGAAAAAGATTTTCGTTAAGTTTGATCGCGATTTGAGGAGAAACTCATGATTAATCTATCACAATGACTAATTTTATAATTATTAGATCAATTAAGGGGCTTAATAGTAAATAACGTTAAAATATACATGTTTTAAAAGGGACTAATATCTAAAAGACCCTTTAAGTTTTGTCAGAGCATCTGTTGTCGTCGTGAGCCAAATTTTGAGTATTTGGAAAATGGAAATAGAATAAATGAGTTTGCGCTCCAGTCGTCGAAAGCTAAAATTTGGGTTTCTGCATTTTTTAAATTCTCAGACGAAAGATTATCTATCGTCCAAGCGATTTGTACAGGTAAATTAGAACGGGCAGAGGATTATATATCGTCTGTTGAAAGGGAAAAAAAATAATTAAAATATATATATACGGGACGGGAAATGAATTCCCGTCCGACGAATTTGTTTGTTTTTAATATCATTGAGAGAGAGTAAGGGTATATATGTAATCCAATGATTTAATATAAAAAAATAAGTAGAGGGAGGGACGGTAGATTATCCCCTGTCCCAACCTAATTTTTTTTTTAAATGGCTTCTTCTTTTTTAAATTAATAGGTTGGACGGGAAATTATTTCCCGTCCGTCGATGTGTCAGCCAAAAAATTGTTGGGACGATGTTTTATTTTCCATCCGAGCTCTCTGACGAAAGATAATTTATCATCTGATCAATCAGACGAAAAATCATCTATCGTTAGCTATATTTTGGCAAATGCTATTTCGTCTCCCAAATATAGCCAGCTACTGTTCAATCGAAACCCTACTGTTCAATCGAAATCCAAATTTTGGATAAATGGCCAACGTCTACGGTGCGAATTTTGCAAAATTTTGAAAATTTTGACAAAAATGGCCAGCGACTACATATACTCTCAAGTGGCTCTATATGGATTGTCATATGTAGCACTGGTAACGGGTCGGGTCGGGTCGGGTAGCTCAATACCCGGACCCGGACCCGGTCATTGACGGGTCCAAATACTGGACCCGGACTCAGACCCATGAAATTCGGGTCCGGGTCCGGGTCCGGTTCCCCACAAAAAATGTTACCTGTTCGCTTTCGGGTCCGTGTCCGGGTCCGGGTCCTATTTCTAATCACGGGTCCGGTTCGGTTCCGGGTCTTTAAAGCATAACACAATATTACATAATACGACTCGTGACTGTCATAATCAGTGAGTGTCACTCACTGACTCGTGATTGCCATATAAAATACCCTCGACCCTAACAGTCTTTCACACTACTCTTCTGTATTGTGAGTTATATGGTCTTCAATTTAAATCTCATTCATGTTAATGGGGAGAGAGGGTTCTTCAGTTGCATTTGCTTTTTTCCAAGTTTGAAAGTTTGGAACATTTTGTACATGTGGAAGGAAAACGAAATGACTTGCTCAAAATTTTCCTTCTTTTTTCTCGTCTGCTTGATTGCCTCGATCTAGAACACAGTGTTTTGGCATTCACAGCTATAGGCACCCTATGGAGTTTGCTAAGAAGACACGAGTTCGTAATTTCTTTGCTAAGGCAGTAGAACTTGTATCGAGTAATCTAAGGCTTATTTGGTAAATCTGTGAATGTTATCGAGTAATCTAAGGCAGTAGAACAATTTCTTTACCTCTATATTTATCTAACGGGTAATGGGTCGGGTCCGGGTCGGGTCCACTTCGTTTTTTGTTTATTTTTCTATTGCGGGTCAGGATCCGGGTCCGGGTCGGGTCCAATTTTAGGGGACCCAGACCCGACCCGAAATTTCAACGGGTAGTAATTTAGGACCCATACTCTACCCAAATTAGATCGGGTCGGTTCCGGTCCAATGCCGGGTCCGGGTCGGGTCCGAGTTTCGGGTTTTAATACCAATGCTAGTCATATGTAGAAGTATAATCACGAAAGGGTAATTTGCAATATACTTTAATACCATTAAACAAGAAGAACAAAATTAACGCAAGGGGCTGCCTAAAATTTCACTCAGTTGGTGTGGTTCAACAGTTTATTACGTGGGATTTTATTTTATCCATACCTATGATCATTACCCCTATTCTTAGCCAATATTACAAGTTGCCCATATTCTTTCCTTTTTGAGTGAAGTAATTAAAATAGTTTTGATTTATCAAATCTCAACTGTTAATTAGCAAATCTAATGTCTAGGAGGAAATCAGGATGAAGATAATAAAAGTTGATGTAGGCAGTTGAAGTGTATCTTAGCAAATCCCTCAATAATCTCTAATATATCTCTATACTATTTTAATGGGAGAGTTGGGTTTGTAACCAAACAAACCCTAACTTTGTAACTAAACAAATAAGTATAATGCATGTCCAAATTAATTTCAACAAATACAAGCATTTGTAGACAAACAAATCCGTATATTGTCCGTGCATATCTAATATAAAGGATCAGGTATTAGATTCAAGGCTAGACTACGTAGAAGTTTTTACTTTTAATAAAAATATATTTATTAAGACGTGCATCGCACGTGAAAATTACTAGTCTTCTATATATAATGGGAGAAGACCCATGAATAGTCAATGTCAATCTATCACTTTACGTGCTACGCACGTGCCACTATTCATGAGCCTTCTTCCATTGTAATATAGAGATAGAGATTAAAAAATTTATTTAGCCGTGCATTGCACGTGTATTTACTAGTAATCTCTAATATTATAATGGGAGAAGGCCTTAGTGTCATTTGTCATTCCACCAACATGTGCAATGCACGTACAAAACTAATACAAAGGAGGTTTCCAGTTCAAATCCGTCCTCCGTCAGAGTTTTTTTTTTTACCTTTTGAAATTATTAAAACGTGCATCGCACGTGTAAATTACTAGTAATATTATAATGGGAGAAGATCTTAGTGTCATTTGTCAATCTACTAATCTGTGTATTGCACGTGCATAACTAATATGAAGGAGGTCTCGGGTTCGAGTCCTCACTACGTCAGGTTTTTTACTTTAATTTTTTTAATAAATTCATCACACGTGTAAATTATTATTATTATTATTATTATTATTATTATTATTATTATTATTATTATTATTATTATTATTATTATTATTATTATTATATATATATATATATATATATATATATATATATATATATATATATATATATATATATATATATATATATATATATATATATATATATATATATATATATAATAACTATTATATTGGAAGAGTTGGAGTTGTAAATCTACCTACTCACGTGCAACACACGTGCAACTCCAACTCTCCCATTACTACGTGCATCACACGTATATATTACTAGTATATTTTAGTCCAAAACTTGTCCCCCCCCCCCCCCCCAAAAAAAAAAAAAAAAAAAAACTCCTTCTCTCCCTTCCTCCAGTATATTTCATACATCTGAAACAATTCCCCTCCCCCTCCCCCCCCCCCCCCCCCCGAACCCTTTTTTCCCTATATTATTTACCACATAATAAAATTTAAAGTTTTCACCAATTAACTCTAATTTACGTTGATGAATGATGCCATTCTTTCAAAAGTTAACCTAAAAAAGACTCTTAGAGACTTGATTCGGATTCTCATTTCTTCCAGATCCCGTCTCCCATTCCGTTTTTTCTCCCCACTCCCCTCATTAATGTTGTAGATATGGTGTTTTCCTTCACCCTCATACCCTTCTTGGCCTCTCTCGTCCCCCTTCCCCCCTCCCTTTTCCTCCTCCTCCTCCTCCGAAGCTTACCCCCCGTTTTTGGTGGCGTTTCGGCCTCCGGTGGACCCTCTCTTCCCTGGTGCTCCAAGTTCGTTGGTTGGCGTGGGCGTCCTCCGCCCCCTTTGAGTTTTTCGACTGCTAATCGGGGTAGTGTGAGTTCCAACCGTCTCTTGTCTAGCATTTCCTCCTGTCACCGCCAGATCAGCTGATCAGAGTGCAGGTCATTCTGGCTTGCTCCTGTGCCCCTCCCGGTCTCCCTTTCTCCGGCGAGCTGTTAGGTTTGGTTCTCAATTTGGTTCACTCCCCATCCCATCACTGTAAGTGTTTTCCCATTTCCTTTTTAGGGCTCTTTGTGGATGGTTATTTTACGTTTTTATCCTCTTTTCTCGTTGATCTACTATTTTGTTTTCCAAGTTTGGTGTTGGTTATTGAGTGAGTTTAGATTGGAGATCTCATCGCCTCTGACTATCACTCTCTATTTCCCTCTCGAATTTTTCGTTTTGGTTCTTATCCTGCGCGTTCTTGGTTCTTTTGATTAATTTTTTTTATTATTTTGTTTTTTCGATTTTTCACCTCACTTCTCCTTATCTTTGTGATTTCTACAGTTGTGGTTTAGCCACTTTTCTCTTCTCCTAATTCTCTCCCATTAACTAATATCATTCTTGGCAGTTAATGGACCCTAGCTGGGTTGAAGTGGTTAAAAGGAAAAAAAAATTATTAACTCCTAATTCCTCTCTTCCCTTGGGCCGTTCTCATGAACGGCCCGTTAAGCAGATCCTCTTCGATTACTCTTTTTCCATGCCCTCCTCTTTCTGTTGCCGCTTCACCTTCTCATTTCTCTTCACCGTCTTCTCCTATAGCCTTTCGTAGCTATCGTTTTCAATCAGGGCATTTGAAAGTGTTATGCACTTCCATTATGAAGAGTCTTTTCTACCTCAAATCGGGACACTCTAGAACCCGCTGCTTCTCCCTTCAGCAACTTTTGGGTCTATCTTTGGGTGTTCCTATCTCCGATCAAGTTTTGGGAGCTCTAGACTTCCCCTCTCTACAAGCCAAGCTTTCTGATCAGCAAGCTCTTAAGCCAAAAAGGGCCACCTTGTGTCTAAATCTCCTCTTCTTCCCACTCCTCCTACCTCGCAGCGTATCACCGCGGTTGATCTTACCCTTCCCTCTGTGCAAACCAATCCCTCCCCCGTGGCTCCGAAACACAATGTTACTCTAGTGTATATGCCTACCCCAGATATCGCTGCTAAAATTTCCAAACTTGACTGCTACGGTGTGGTTGCATTCTTTGGTGGTTCTATCTCCACTTACTCCCTTGATTCCTTTCTCTGCAACACCTGTAACGTCCCAAACTGGACGTGGGCTGTGAATGCGTGCTCCAACGAAGATGTGGTCATTAATTGTCCCTCTTCTAAAGTTCTTTAGGACTTGGTAACTATCAGTTCTTTTACCATTGGTACCATTAAGCTCTCTATCCACAAATGGGTTCATCAAAGTCATTCTCCTCCGACTCTTCTTCCAAATCCTATTAAAGTTACTCTTTTGGGTCTCCCTCCATTCTGTGATTCTCCAAGACTTGTCGCTGACATGACCAAATGCATAGGTTACTTGACTTGCACTTCATCCACTTCCCTCTTGGCTTCAGGCTGCATTCAAGTTAAAGCGGAGTTCCTTTGCCCTCCAGTGGCAGATAGAGTCTTCTCATACTCTCTTCGAGTGGGACAGTCATTCTTTGCTATTTCAGTTAGCTATCATGATAAGCCGACTGGGAGTATGGCTCAGACCACTCTTCTGCGTAGCGATTCCAAGGCTCAATTGCCTTTGGATGCTACTTCGAAGCAATTTGCTGTTGGCACCTCATCTCTCCAATCTGCCAATTCTCTCAAGTCTAGGAGCAATCAAAAGTTCTCTGCTAAAAAGAACTTTACATTTCAATGCAAAAGTGTTCCCTCCCTGTCCACCTCTACTATTTCTCCTTCGAAGCCTCCCAGTCATGTATGGATCAACCCAGACATCTCTTCGCATTCTGTAGTCAAGCGTAATTCCTCCTTGAATCGTTCATCTGGTCTTCAACAACCTCCTCTGCCTACTACTTCTACATTAGCAGTGGCTCCTATTGTTCCCTCTGTTTCAGACGCCTGCTCATTCCCAAGGACTGATACCCAGCTTGTGGCTGCTGTTTCTAAATGGCCCGCATGGGAGGTCAATCCCAATTTCTCTTCTGATTGGGATAATTACAAGAAAGCTGTGCAACCTTCTCCGTCATCAGTGTCTAAATCCTCTCAGGTTACCCTGAAAGTTTCGAACACTCCTCATTCTAAGTTAAATGCCTGGATGGATAGCGATGATCTTTTGACTAAGGAAACTACAGATCTTGCTAAGGTGGCTTCAAATCAGGTAAATCCCTCCTCTCAACTTCAGGTACTCATCCCCGTTAATTCAGTTAGCTTTATTATTTTGTCCTTTTCGAATTTCTCTCTGGTTTGCCGTAATGCTCTTTACTTAGTACCTTAACTGTTGTTCTCTCGTATTCTCTTGCGATTTATTACTTCTGTATCTCGTTTGGTCGAAGTGCACTCCATTTTTGTAAGGATGCTTGTCCACTTCGATGCAATAGTCAACCATCCTCTTCTTTCGTCTCTCTACCTTCCACTCCCTCACTTAGGCCTCCATTCTCTTCTCCCATCCCCTGCTATGTCTGTGTTGAACCCTACGTTTCTGTTATGCTATCTTCTGCTGAGAGTTTTAACCCTTCCCTTACCCTTCTATCTGATGCCCCGTGTGAGATGGTGGTTTTGTCTTTGGTGACCCATTCTATGGTCGATGGTATCCACCATGTTAAGGAGATAGGGATTTTGTCATCATCCTCTAAGCATAAATTCTCTCCTCCTATTATTCGCTCCAGTGCTCGTACTAAGCAAAAATTCTCCCAACCTATTATCCGCTTTAGTGCTCGTATTAAGGCTAAAAATAACGCTAATTTCTCTTCTAAGATGAAGGCCTCTTTAGCGGCCCAGGTTCGCAACTTGGAAATCCCACCTCCTCCCTCCAATAGATCTGATCCTTCGTCTTTTGGTTCTATATACCAGGTGCAGTTCGATTCGATTACGAACCCAGAAATGATTTCCCTTGCCTCTAGTATCGGTTTCAGGGCTGACTCCATTAATTTCCCGGTCTTTGAATCAATTCATCGACACGAAATATCCAGAGCTAAAGTGTCAAATCGTTCTTATGATTAGCATTTCTCGGAATATTCGGGGTCTTAGGAGTGAGGCTAAACAACAAGCCTTATTTCATCTTACTTCGTCCTCCCACTATGATTTGATTTCCATCCAGGAATCTAAACTCGACTCTACTTCCCCCTCCCTTCTTCGTTCCATTGGCGGTTCCTTTATTCTAGTTGGATTGCCCTTGACGCTATTGGTACTCGAGGAGGTATCCTTCTCGGCTACAAGAACTCTTGCTTCTCAGTCATTTCTATCCAACGTTTAAACTTTTTTCTCGTTGTTCGCCTACAGTGGCATGAACTCAATTGTAATCTCACCGTTGTTTCGGTTTATGGTCCTTCGACCACTGAACGCCGGAACCTTTTCTGCAATGAATTTGATTCCTTCCATAACAATATTAATGGCTTCTGGCTATTCTGTGGTGATTTTAACGTCACCAGATTTACCCATGAAAGATCTGGGTTTTCCTCTACTACCTTAGAATCCTCCCGATTCAATGATCGCATTAGATCCCTTAATCTCTCCGATCTTCCTCTTAACGTAAGGGCTTTCACTTGGTACAATATGAGACTTCTACCTTCAATGGCCAAGCTAGATCGGTTCCTTGTATCTCATGATTGGATCTCTTACTTCCATAATTCTTTTGCTTGTGCCTTACCTAACCCAGTGTCCAACCATGTCCCTATCGCTCTTCACTCTAATTATAACTTCTCCAAACCGTTCAAATTTCGTTTTGAAAATTTTTGGTTGCAAGATCAGATCTTTGTCAATTTCATCTTCGATTACCTTTCCTCTGTTACGAGCTTTCATGGCCTCGGTCGCATCCTGCTTAAGCTCCATACTATTAAACATGGATGCAAAATTTGGCGAAAAGAGAGCTTCGCTAACGCCAATGCCCTTAAACTTTTCTTTCTCTCCTCCATCGAATCTATTGACAAGTTGGAAGAGCTTGGTCCGATCTCTGATTCCCTGCATTTTGAACGCAGTTCTTGCAAGCGTGAATATGCTGCTATTCTTCACAATGATCATATCAAATGGGTTCAAAGGGCTAAGATTCATTGGCTCAAGAAGGGTGATGGAAATACCTTATTTTTTCATAATTTTGCTTCGCATCGTCAATGATGCAATCATATTTCGAACATCGTTGACAACGGTATCGAACTCACTTCTACCTCTGAGATTCATGCTTCTTTCCTTCGCTTCTATGAAAACCTTTTGGGATCCTCTAATCCTCGTTCTATTCATCTGGACTGGGATCAGCTCTACGGTCAAGAGTCTCATGATCTGTCCACTATTGAAGCCCCCTTTTCCCTGGAGGAGATTAAAACGACTGTGTTCAACCTAAAAAGTGATTCGGCTCCAGGCCCCGATGGCTTTCCCTCCTTCTTCTTCCAAAAGTTTTGGGACTTCCTAAAAGATGATCTGCTTGAGATGTTCAAGGACCTTCACCAGGGTTCCTTTTCTTTTGACAGGATCAATTATGCACATATTGTTCTCATCCCCAAAATTGCGGGAGCTAATTCGGTTGCTACTTTCCGACCTATTAGCCACCTCAACTCCACCTTCAAGATCATTATGAAAGTTCTCTCTAACCGTCTTAGCTCCGCCATCTCTCCTCTCATTGACCCCGCTCAGTCGGGTTTTATTAAAGATCATTTTATACTTGATAGTGTGGCCACTGCCCAAGAAATTATTTCGGAGTGCCATAGATCCAACTCTGAAGGCATTATGTTAAAATTAGATTTTGAAAAAGCTTATGATAAATTCAGTTGGGAATTTCTTTTCGATATTCTCCTCCACTGAGGTTTCGGTCCGAAGTGGATCGCCTGGATTAAGTCCAGTCTCTTTGCTGGCACTTCCTCCATTCTTATTTACGGCTCCGAAGGCAATAAATTCAAGTGTAAGTGTGGTCTCCGTCAAGGTGACCCCATCTCTTCTCTTTTATTTACTCTTGTCGCGGATGTGTTCAACAAACTGCTTCACAATGCCTGGGAGGCTAACGTTATCGAAGGCCTTGGCGGCTCCCAGGGTTTCCGTGGTGTGCTTAACTTACAATACGCTGATGACACCATTATTTTTGCTAAGCCCAATGGGTGTACCTTACGTAATCTAAAACTCCTTCTCTATATCTTTGAGAGTTGGTGTGAATATTTGCAAGTGTACAAAATCGCAACAAGTAATATAGTTAGTGAATAGAGTGTCGAACCCACAGAGACTAGATATTTTATTGAGTAACGATATTACTAGATTAGTTATTATTTGGAAGATCGAAATTTAATCAATAAAAAAACAATTGAATTAACCTAAAAGTCTAACTAAATTAATGGAGAGGGAGCGGAGTCTAAAAATTGTAATTTGTTAATGGCAAAATTAATTCTAGGGCTTTTGACTTCACCTAGTTCATCCCACACAATTTATAATTCCTAAAAATATTATTTTTCCAAGTTGTAGACCAAAATCCCCAAATTATTCAATGCTTTCTCACAATAAAGAACAAAAAAGTGTAATGGTGAATCTTAATTGAAATCCTTTTAAATTTTGTTTTTCTTTTTTTTTTAAAAAAAATATAAAATTTGTAAACCTTCCCCCCAAACTTGAATATCACATTGTTCTCAATGGGAAAGGGAAAAAAAATGCGAAAAGTTCAGAATTTCTCCCATGATTCGTCGTAAAATTTCTGCAAGCGCAGCGTTCAATATTTTCGCAATATTTGGAGCTGTAGATGTCCAAATGGGCTGAATTTTTTTTGCTGGAAAGCTAAGAAGATAGGCTACAATTGCTCTTTGAATTAGTTTTCCAGATTCTGACTCCATACTGCTAAAAAACAGCCATCAATGAAGGCGTACAAAATAGCTCCGCCCGGCGACATTCAAAATTATGTAATCCTACAAAATGAAATCAAAAATTAAAAATAAAAATAAACTAAAATAAAAATCAAGTCTAAGTGCAGTAAAAGGAACATGGGTTGCCTCCCAAGAAGCGCTAAGTTTAAAGTCTTCAGCCAGACATGGGAGTGAGATGGTTATGTAACGCCAAGATCCAACAACATTAAAACATCTTTTCTAATTCTTCTCTTCAGGTGTGGATCAGGTTCAAGCTCTAATTTGAGGCGTTTTCTTCTAGATAATGACGTCTTTGTTCCCCCCACCTCTTTGAAATTTTTCTGTAAAAATGAATAAATAGAGGGTGCAGCATCCAAATACATAACATGTTCAAAAATATTTTCTTTTTCAGCTTCAAAAGTTGCTGCATTTGTTTGACATACTTCGATTGACAGCTTTTCAATTTCGACACTATGTTTCTTGCCCACAATTAAATCAATTTTACTTACTTGAAAGCATGACTGTTCTTCAGGAGGAAACTTAATGGAATTAAAAACATCATACGTTACTTGCTCGTACTGAATTTGTTCCTCCATAATTTGTTCGGTCGCACTTTGCTCTTCAACCTTTTCAACCATATTTTGTTCGTCATTTTCTTCTTGTGGTTGCTCAATTGTCCCCCCGCTTCCTAGTGTTATTGCTTTGACATCTTCCATGGGGTTGACAACTGTGTTGCTTGGTAATGTTCCTGCAGTTTTTTCATTAAAAATATTTATAATTTGACTAATTTTTACCTCAAGATTGTGAATAGAAGATGTATTATTTTGAATCGCCACATCTGTCTTTTGTATGTGGTGTTCTGTCTTCTGCATGTATTGCATGAACATCTCTTCTAATGTCGGCTTCTTTTCTTGCTGTGGAAAATTTTGAGGTGGTATGGCTGCTCCTTGATTGTTGTCCCATGAAAAATTGGGGGTGTTTCTCCATTCTTGATTATATGTGTTTGCATAATGATTGTTTTGTATTGGAAAGTTTGACACAAAATTTTCATGTTCGGCATTTGATGGAGCAAAAGGGTTCCCCAATTGACAATCTGCACTTGAATGATTTCCTGCACAAAGATTACAAATCATATTAGATTGAATTGCATTAAAATTTGTATTACCTAACTGTTTAGATAAAATATCAATTTGTGCAGTTAAAGTAGAAACAGGATCAAGTTCAAAAATTCCAGCCACTTTTCTTGGCATTGTTCTTTCTGAAGCCCACTGGTAATGATTTGATGCCATCTCCTCTAAAAGATCATAGGCTGCTTTGTATGTTTTGCTCATAAGTGCACCACCAGCTGCTGCGTCAATGGTAGATCTATGTGTAACTCCCAAACCATTATAGAATGTTTGCATTTTCAGCCATTTCGGTAGTTCATGATGAGGACACTTTCTTAATAACTCTTTGTACTTTTCCCATGCATCATACAAAGACTCGGTCGCAAATTGAGTAAATGTGCAAATATCATTTCTTAGCTTTGTTGTCTTTGCCGGCGGAAAATACTTGGCCAAAAATTTTTGTGTCAGTTCCTCCCGAGTAGTAATACTACCGGGTGGTAGATAACGTAACCAAGCCTTCGCCTTATCTCTCAATAAAAAAGAAAAGAGTCTCAATCTGATTGCATCATCTGATACTCCGTTGTACTTGAAAGTGTCACAAATTTCTAAAAAGTTTGCAATGTGAGCATAAAGATCCTTGTGCGGTAATCCCCAAAATTGAACAGTCTGTTGAATCAATAGAATCATCTCCGGTTCAATCTCAAAATCGTCAACTTCAATAACCGGCTTCTTTATGCTTGATTCATAAATCGAGGGTATAGCATAGTCTCTCAAAGGCCTGTTTTCCTCGTTTGCCATGAAAATTTTCTTATATGTCCTGAAATGTAAGTATTAAAAAATAGAAAAAACTAAAAAAATAAAATAAGAAAAATGAAAGTCAAAATAAGTCAAAAGAAAAATAAAGCGATAAAATACAAAAAAAAAATCCAAACTAGTAATAATCTAGCAATTTTCAATATCAATAAAAGAATAGCTAGTCCCCGGCAACGGCGCCAAAAACTTGGTGTGAATATTTGCAAGTGTACAAAATCGCAACAAGTAGTATAGTAAAGTGAATAGAGTGTCGAACCCACAGAGACTAGATATTTTACTGAGTACCGATATCACTAGATTAACTACTATTTGGAAGATCGAAATTTAACAAATAAAGAAAACAATTAAAAAAAAGTCTAACTAACTAAATTAATGGAGAGGGAGCGGAGTCTAAAAATTGTAATTTGTTAATGGCAAAATTAATTCTAGGGTTTTTGACTTCACCTAGTTCATCCCACACAATTTATAATTCCTAAAAATATTATTTTTCCAAGTTGTAGACCGAAATCCCTAATTATTCAATGTTTTCTCTCGAATAACAACAAAAATATCTCCAAATAACAGTTTGTCACATCTCCATGCAAATTTAATTAATCGAAGACTCATTAAGTTCTGTGGATTACTTAACGGTCACATCAATCACGGTAAATTATCTCTAATTTCGCTCAATCAATGGTATTCAATTTTTATTGTTCTAAATCACAAATCACCTCTCGGTCTCTCCATGATCCAATAATCATACAAAAATTAAACACACAACCATGGAGAAATATAAAAAATATGAAATTAAAAATTGTGTTCTCAAAACTATGCTACATCTAAATCCTAGAAAAATAAATTTAGTTCATAATAAAATTGTAATTAACAAATATTATTCTGGATTGCATTATAAAATTAGAGAAAAGATATACAAAACTTAAGTCCAACCCCGCTTCTGTCTCAAAAGTCGAGCCAAGACACGTTGCAACGTCAGCACGCTGACGTCTTCCTCGAGCCGCGTGTGCTGTCGCCTGGTCAACTGGCGCTGTCACGTCGCCAGTCAGATCGAAGTCCAGTCAGCGTCAGCTACAGGAATCCGTCGATTCGAGCTACTCTCTGTCACGCGTCAATTGAAGCCGCACAGTAACGCCTGGTCTGCTGCTGTCTGCTGTGGGACCCGCCGCTCTGTTCTTTTTTGGTGCTGGCGCTGTCTCTTTCTTTTATTGTTTTTTTTTTTTTTTTAATTATTGTTTTGGTGCTGGCTCTTTTGTTCCGCCCTCTCCCTCTCTGGGTAAGTGTATACGTTAAAGCTCCTCCGTTTTGCTTCAATTAGTTATTGTATTTATAGGAGTTGTAGACGAGTGGTAGAATAGGATTAGGATATATCTGCAAAATAAAAATCAGAATTTAGCATAAGTATTTTAAATTTAAATTAATTAGATGAACATAAAAAAAAAAAAAAAATTATTTTTGCCTTATCAAAATCCATTTATTTTTGTTTATTCATTTTACACCCTCTTAACAATTAAAATTGTATTTGTTCTTCATATTGTCAATTTGTAACATATAAAATTCAATAAATCATTAAAAATAATAATATCAATAGTTTTGTCTTGTTTGTTGATTTTTATCAAAAATAATTACTTTTTGCATTAAAAATCTTATTTCTTCATAAATAAATAATTAATTAAAATCTTATATAAATAAGGCGAATTATAAACAATATAAATGAAAACAAGCAATTTTAATGGGTAAAAGAGTACAAATATTTATATAAAAATTAGACACATCAAGAGTGCGTCGGGTCTTTCCATTAACTTCCATAAATCTTCTGTCATTTGGCTGGGCGGATCGTACAACCGTCAGACAGAGATTGCTCATTTCTTTAACTGTGCCTCATCTTCATTTCGTGTCACTTATCTTGGCATCCCTCATAGATGGGGCAAGTTGCATAAATTTGACTGGATACCGATGATTGAAAAGTTGAATCCAGGATTAAAATTTGGTCTGGTAAACACCTCTCCCGTGGAGGTAGACTGGTCATAGTCATCTCGGTCTTGTCTTCTATTCCCCTATATATGATGTCCTTCTTCTATGTTCCCTCTTAGGTTATCAAGAGGATTGACCATATTAGAAGAAACTTCTTCTGGTCGGGTGCGTACATCTACAAAGCAGGTACGCACCTCTGTAATTGGAAGAGTGTCTGCACTTCCAACGCAGCTGGTGGATTGGGTGTCCTTAATCTCAGGAATCAAAATCTATCTATCTTGGGTAAATGGATATGGAGAATGCCGAAAAATGATCAATTGCCATGGTCTCGTCTTATTACTCATAAATGTTATCGTCCCCATAATGTTTGGGATTTCCGCCCTTCTCTTTCAGCCAAAGCGTCCCCATTCTGGAAGGGGGTGTGGAAAGTTGTGGCTCCTTTTTAATGTGGTATTTTCCGTATTTGCGAAGACGGTTCCAGGACCAAGTTTTGGACCGATCTTTGGACTGGTAACCTTAAGTTGGCTTATGCCTTCCCCGCCCTCTTTCAACTTGCTCTTAATCCTTCGGCCAGTGTGGCTGACTCCTGTCTGTTTAAAATAATCACAGAACTTGGCAAATTCTTTTCTCGATCGCTCTCCCTCCGGAACTTCTGCCGGAATACTCTCTTCTCTTAGCTTCTTTAAACAACTACCATTAGCATCCCCAAGAGGATGTCAGGTGGCTCTGGGACAGTTCAGGCTCTTTTACTGTTATATCTTTCTATAATTTCCTTAACTTTGGTGGTGTCAAATCGCCGTTCGTGAAGCTCATTTGAAGTTTTTCTGCTCCGCTTAAAGCTAAAATCCTTAGCTGGCTCGCCATTAACAATAAACTCCTAACTGTGGATAATCTCAACAAGATGAGCCTGGCTATTGGCCAATTCTGTTCTTTGTGCTTAAACAATCAGGAAAATGCTGATCATCTCTTCTTTCACTGCAATTACACTCGCCATTTATGGCAGATTTGTGTACGGGCTTGGCACCCATCCAACTTCCCTCAATCATTCTTATCTTGCTAAAATTCTCAGATTGTTAGGAAAGATCTATGTATGTCTTGGATCCTCTCTACGATGGCTATTATCTGGGTTATTTGGAAAGAAAGAAACAACATCATTTTTTCGAATACTTCTAAACCTTCCAACACTATTGTTGATGAGTTCATATTCTATACTAAACATTGGATCTCCCACTTTCCCATCATAAGGTGGAGGCTCTATGTCTTCACCGTCTAGATGAGGCCGTGTCCTTTTTCCGCTCTTCTTTCTCTCATTTTAATGCTTAATGTTTTCTTTCTTGTTGTAACAATTCTTATCCTTTTCTTTGCAGGATTAACTCTTTGGTGGCTTAGTTTTTGTGGCCCTTGTGTTTTGGGTTTGCTGTGACTGGGCACTTTTTGATGTTCTGCGATAGCTGACCTTCAGTTGTCCGTCTTTTTGAGATGTAGTCATTTTATTTTTGGGTGTTGTCGTCGCTTACTCCTCTGTTTTAATCTCCTTTTGACTATGTTCTTAATGTTTTGGACCTTTTATTTCGGGTGCAGGTGGTGTACCTCACCCTGTTCTTTATGTTCTGCTCACCTTATGGCTTACTGTTTCTTTGAAGTTCTGTTTACTATTTTTACTTTTCTCTGTTATGTCGATTTTAGTTGTGCTACTTTGACCAATTAGGTCTATTTTTGTGTGGCTGTTTTATCTTTGTGTTTATAACTTTGTTGTGGGCGCAGTGTTTGTCCCGCTGTATTGGTTCAGCCTAGACCGTTTCATTCTTTTTTTGAGTCGACCTCATGCGCCCCGTGTTGCTGTTTGGATTTGGGCTCTTTGGTGGTTGTTCTATGTTTGTTGTTGCCTGATTCAAATGGTCTCCTTGTTGAGAGGTTTGTTTAGCGAGTGGCAGTGTCTTGCTGGCCTCTTTTTGGCTTATATCTCGTTATTTCACCACGCTGTTTCTTTGCAGTTTGGATTTTGGTTTTTCTCTTCAACGGGAGCGCAGTGCCCAATTAGTCTTGGGGTTGTTTCAGTCTGTGCTGGCAATTTTCTGAGGCTTTTGCTCTTCCGAGGAAGTCGTGATTTGGCCGGATCTTTCTTCTTGGGGCTTCCTGTTGTTGCGAGGAGTCTGCTCCTACTTTGTTTTTTCTGCGTTGCTTCTCGGCGGTCGGGTGTTTTTGTTGGTCTCTTGTTTATTTTGCTGTCTTTCATTGTGTGGCAACGTCTTCCATTACCAGTTGCTCTGTTTAGCGTGTCATTGTTGTTGTTCAATTTTACATCGTGTAAAATTGTATTATGTATTTTGAACTTTTTATTTATATAATTGGGCTGGAGTCGTAAGGCTCTATCCGCTTTATTAAAAAAAAAACTCTAATTTACGTTCATCTTACTCTCTTTTACATCATTTCATTTTCTCCCTTCATTTACCCTTATTCTTCAGTATAAATAATATTTAAAAAAAAAACACAAAAAAAACAAACAGCAGTAGCAGCAGAAGAATGCTAAAGTCAATAATAAACAGTTTGTTTCAACCAAAAATAACCATGACATCTAAAACAGTTGTCAAGCAAAGGGTGGATCTAAGGGGGCCAATTTGGGCCCCAACCCAACGGGCTAGCCCAGGTAACGGGCGGGTCCGGGTCGGGTTGGGTGAACATCCAGGCCTAGCCGGGTTCAAACATCAAATTCTTGACCCACATGACCCGCAAACCCATATGGGTTGAACCCGACCCATGCCGGGTCACGGGTTGGCCCAACAAATTTTTTTTAACTCCAAAAAATATAAAATTGTACATTTTATATTAAATGGGTGTGAATAACAAAATTAATTGCTCTCTACCCATCCTAGCTATTTATAACCAACTCTACCTTCTTACTTCTCTCATCTCACCAATGTAGGACTAAATACATTTGGATTTTAAACTTTGAATTTTTTTAGTCCCACACTGATGAGATGAGAGAAATGAGGAGGTGGAGTTGGCTATAAATAACTAGGGTGGGGGTTGTCTAATTGAGTAGTGGGTAGTAATCAATTAATTTTGATGTCCACACTTCTTTTTATAAATTTTTGATAAATTTTAGAGTATATCTATATGCATATATACATATCTATACACATATTTTTCAGTATATGTATACATACTAGATTTGCCCGTGAGCACGTGCCTACGACACGTATTCAGAACCATAAAGTATATGAAAAGCTTTGTAACAGTAAATCAACAATTATGTAGCTCAAGTATGAATAGTTTGACAATAATTAGTAGTAAATAAAAGTCTATGTTTCCATAAGTGTGTGTGTGTGTGTGTGTGTGTGTGTGTGTGTGTGTGTGTGTCTATATATATATATATAAAGAGAGAGAGATGGCTGATGATAAATCCTTAATAAGTATGATTTAGGAGATGATAAATGGTTGAATGAGATTTATGGCTTGCGTTAAAAATGGGTTCCTATTTATAATAATACTCATTTTTGGGCGGGTATGTCAAGTAGCCAAAGAAGTGAGGTTATGAATTCTTTTCTAAAGAAGCATATGGCTAAGAAAACTTCTTTGCATGAGTTTGTCTTTCAATTTGAAAGAGTATTGGCAAGACAGAGAGAGGAGGAACTCAAAGAAGATCATCGAACTCTAGAGTTGCAACCAAAATTGAAGACCTTATTTCCGATGGAGAAGCAAATGTCCCAAGTGTACACATTGAAGATTTTTTTCTTATGTTAGGAGGAACTTTGCTCAAGTATGTTATACAACGTAGTGTTGGTTGAAGATAATGGTAGTGAAGAAATTTATTGTGTTAAATTGTGTGGAAAGGACGAATCTAATAAATTTGTTAAGTACTGCAAACTTAATCAAATGGCAAGTTGCACGTGCCTTATGTTTGAGTTCAAAGAGATTCCTTGTAAACATCTTCTTGCATTTCTTAAATACATTGATCAAAGTATGTTGCCGGAGCAATATGTTGTAAGCCGATGGTGCCAAGATGTGAAAAGAAAATGTGTTGTTGAAGGTGATAAATGCAATGAGGTGGTGGATTGCCCAAAGTTTGCTTCTCGCTTTGCCGAGTTAACTCATTTAGCCAATCAAGTTGCCGATGAAGGAGTCACTAATGATGAAATTTATGAACTGGCCCACAGTAACTTGTGGAAGACTATTCAAGAGATTCATTGTTTGAAACGAAAGCAAAGTGAAGATTTAAATGAAAAAAATCCAGAAGAAGGTGAGAAAGGGATGAAACCGTCAAAAATCAAGGTGCTAGAGCCTCTTCATGCTAAAACTAAAGGAAGACCTAGTGGAAAGAGATGGAAGCCAATACGAGAACAATACAAAGGTCGACCAAGAACATGTAATGCGTGCGGAATGAAAAAAGTTTTGCATGATTCGAGAAATTGCCCAACAAAAGTAGAAAGGTTATTTTCCAACCAATTTTATTGTCAACCAATTTTATGTTCTCATATATTGTCATTTGTTTTAAATATTGATCTTGACTAATTTCATCTTTATTGTTATTTGTTTAGTGAATCGTATGCTCAAGAGGTGGATTGCTCCATTAGAGACAGTGAGGATGATACTTCCGATAATATGAATTGAGGGAAGTATTTAGTTTTGTCTAAAAAATTTGAGTTTTGCGTCCCTTTGAATTTTTGTGTGTGGGCAGTGATGACAATTCGAATGCGACAAGTATTTTTATGTGTGCCCCCCCTCCCCCCCAAAAGTAAGGTCACCCAATCATGTTTTTTTGTTTACTTGGTTCCTTTTTAGGCATTCATTTGGTGTCAACTACTGTGTGCACTCTTTGTGAGCTGGAACTGTTTCAAACCTGATCAACGAACTCTTCCTTCAGCCATCCGATCTTATAGCTTCACGAGAGGGCTATTTTTGTCATTTACCTTGCCCTCGTCTTCAATTCTTGGCCTCTTTTCTATCTCTCTCTCTCTCTTTTAGATTTGCATTTTTTGATTAGAAGAAGTGGGGATGCATAAAAGAGGGTGGAACTAGTAGGCATGGCATTGACTGCAGCCCTAGTGTCACTCAAATTTATGCAAGACATACACTAATACTTGATTCACCTGAATGTTTTGCAGCCCTTATTTTGACTGAAAATTGTTCTGAGCCTACATTTTAGTTATAAAATTCATGTGCTTTATTGCATACCATTTTCTTTGTTTTAAGATTTAAATTTTATTTTACTCCAATTTTTATATAGGTATGTTGTTTGTGTATTTTGTTTTAAAATTGTTTGTGTTTTCAGGCTTCGCCAACATAGTGAACATAAAGCCAGTGAAGCCAGTGAAGAGAAAGCCATTAACTAATCAAATATCATTCCTCTCACTTCTCACATTTGCCTACATCTTCATCCCCAGAAAGATAGCAATTTGGAAAAGATGAGAAGGCTACAATGTCATGTTTTATTATGTATGAAGCCCTTTTGTATTGGCATCTGTATTGTATAACTTCAGTTATGGTCTACTTCTCACATATTGCTATGTTATATTTTATTTGTCTTAAAAGGAAAAGTCTGTAATTTGGGAATTATTATGTATGAAGCCCTTATGTATGCATTTGTATTGTATAACTCCAATGATTAAGACATATATATGGAATCTTGTATAATGTCTGGAGCAATGCTAAATGTGGAGCTTCTTATTTCTGGAGCAATGGAAAACTCTTTCTTGTACAATTTTCTGGACTTCTTAACTTCACTCAGAGACACTACTTCATTTTCTTCTTGTTTCTTCAGTTTGCCAAGCTCCAATACCACGCTTTCTGAAGCCCTTCTGTGTAGTGTAGTGTGGCTTAAATCCTTGTATTTCATTGTTTCTTCCAATGGGCGACCGGATTTTTTAGTGACTGTCCATTCATAAGAGCATCCCAATTGAAACAAGCCAGTAATCATTGCATCAAATTTAGTCACTAACATTGTGTTTTCAAAAAGGAGATAAGGAATGGTTAAAGGGAATGATTTTGGAGAAGGGAAGACATTAAAGAAGGACATGAAGATGGGGACATAGACGATAAGCCAAGCAGGAAGTTTGGTCTCTGGAATTAACGTAGTTAGCGGTAAAACAAGACATAGCAATGTGAAAGAGTAAAGTGGAAGGATTGGCTTCCTCAGGAGAAAGAAAAGTAGTATTAAGTTGGCCTTCTTCCATATTGATATCTGCAAGAAAGCAAAGTTCCTTTTCAGCAGAAGTGAAAAATTCTTGGCCTATTTAATTAAGGAGATTAATGAAATGATGTAAGATTTAAACCAAAAGGTAAAGGGAAAATGTACAAGTTAAAAACACATGAACACAAACCTCAATATGTTTGTTTTTCTCTACTTACATAACCTGTACTTTATAATTTCTCCAGAAATAAGAAGTATCATCTGGAGCTTCTTATTTCTCTACTACAAATAATGCTAAGTTTAACGACATAATCATAGCAACAATCTCTCAATCTATCAACATTCATAATTTACTGCAAAAGCATGTTTGTACAAAGTATCATCTGAGCCAGCGTCTACTAAAAGTTACTGAATTTACAATCAACCACCTTCGATATATACAACTTAATCCAGCAAATTCACCCACGAGTCAAGTCGATGCCGATGTGAGCATCTCTCACATCTAACTGTCTTCATTTTGGCCATCCTCCCATCAATTAAGTGCAAAGCCTTGACTGAGCATTTGCATTGCACGCATTGGTCTGTCGTGACTATCGTCGCCCACTGGAAGCTCGTGTTTAGGTCCTCCAGATCATATTTGGACTTGTTTTTTTTTTTTGACCTTTGAACCACTGTAAAGAAAACTCCACACAATAACCTGTAAGGTGCAATTCCAGACCTTGTTAATTATAATTGTCTATGTTTTCATAGATTGATTCCAATATTAATTGTCATTTTTGTGGTTGCAAGTAATACCCGGACAAGGGTTGCAGCTATTAATGAGCCACCAACACCACCTCCAATCACACATCTATCTGGGCTTGCAACGGAAAAATATCTGATCAGAAAAATATTAGATGCAATCAATCTTCAACGAGTATGACGAAAAGTATGAATAAACTATACCATGGGAACTAAAGTTATAGTGATTTTCAATCTGATCAGAACATTTTTACGAGTCTTGGTTTCTATTTAACCCAAAATAAATCCAAAGAAAATTAGCAGAACCGTTCAACATACAATAGTTTAGGTAGGCACTGAAATTTGAATATCAAGGAAAATTTGGATGTTTAAGCTGAGGTAATTGCACTAGAATTAGGAGCCCTACCATAAAGGGAAATAGCAATTCGCATCTACAAGTAGAGGGAAATTCTAGGATGTGATCTTCCCTGCAATTTTAGAAAGGTATAAAGATAGATATATGGAAAAGAGAGTATCAAAGAGAGTATCGAGGAAAAAATCTCCCATCATAATCATCAGTGCATTTTGCGAAACATCACAATCACCTTCATAAAGGGAACTAAAAGAACAAGTAACTAACTTATCTCTAATCTCTAATTATGAATCAAACGAGCTTCAAATATTTGAGCAAAATTCATTACCATTCAATTTTCCCATTCATAACCACAAATATAGAACAAATGAATTTTACTTCAATCCAACTTTTCGAAGGTGGTCGTCGTGTAACACCCCGTAGTTTATAAAGAGTATATTTATATATATATATATGGATAAAAGTGTGATGTTGCCTATATGGATTTCTATAGGGGATGTATATAAAATGTATGGTAAAATGTGAATTATGTGGTGGGGGCCCATGTTTTTTTTGAGATAAAGATGGCACGAGAGTTGCCATCGGAACATCATATTGATCACCCAAATAATTACATCACAGATACATAAAGTCTCTAAAAAGCTCAAAATACACATAATCATCCATTACAACATGATCCAAAATGATCCCTCACGAAGCATCACTACTCGTCTTCCCAAAAGACACAGATACCTGTTGCACTAACAGTTAGCATAATAACTCCAACCTCCCTCAAATCCTCCTCAGCTCCTGCACGATAATCTCCCACCCCCCGGCCACCATCCTAGGGTAAGTGCTGGGATATGATCTCATCAGTTGTTGCCGAGATTGTTGCTCACATTAGTGGAAGAAAAAAGAGGCCATGTGCGTGCTTTCTTCCTCATTCCTGGAATAGATAATCATAGACAAAAATGGGGTGATCTAGAATGATGTCCACTAGAGATTCAATGAATGAAGACAATGCAAATGCATAAAAAGGAAAGCAAGCGATGCAAGGGAGGAGAAGGCAATAAGAAAATTCTGGGACCTGTGGGTTATGAGCCCACCACGCTTCCGCTGCGCAACTCTGATGGCAACTTTCCAAGTTTCAGATATGTCCTTGTGAACCACATGGCACCAATCGACGAACCGTGCATGAAGAAGAAGAATGAGACACCGAATCAAAATAATATGGGTACAAAAAGAAAGAACCTATACCTAATAAGGAGTCAACGAATGTGAATGAATGGAAGGGACGAAACAACTGAGAAATGAAAGGACTAAATGTGAAGAATTCAAAGAGGAATCAAAACAGAGGAATATCCAGATTATGTTGGTTATTCAGTATCCATGTGATCAACGTGGTGTACATGTTGTTGAGTTAACCTGATTGAGTCAAGTCTATCTAATGTATTAGTCAACTAACACATTAGCCCAAACCTGAGCTCTGGTACCACTAAAAATCCTGTCACGCCCCGCTTCCCAAAACACGGGAATACGGGCACGAGACTAAGGCCCAGTGAATGGTGTGAACACACCATTCATAAGCTGTACAAGTAAACTCAACAACAAGATAGTAAAACAATCCATGCAGGCATGTAATATCACAATTTGATAATGAAAATTCATGACATAGTCCATAAAAATAACCAACAACTGGGAAATGCAATAGTTACGGGTCAAACAAGCCCAGATTACAATAAATAGTTGCAAGAATTAAAATACAACTAAAGATAACATAAAAATGATAAACTAGAACACTTGGTCAGCAACACCATCTGGTAACTCTCCATTTGGGCCTGCAAGTATATTATAAGAAAAGAAAAGAAAAGGGAAACAAGGAGACCCGTTAATACAAGTTACGGGCCGCAAGGGGGTACAAGCTAAGGGAAACAGGAACAAAAATAAAACAAAAGAAAAACAGGAAAGAGCAGGGAATCAAGAGTAAGGGAAAAGCAATATGTAAACATGGTATGAACAAGGCATTATGAAACAAGTGATACGTAAAACAAGTAAACAAGTATCAAGTCAGCATGAACATGTAACATATAATTTGGATCATGCAAGTGCACGTGTAAATCTTAAGTCAAGAAATTCGATTCTATCTAGGCAGCACTTCATGCATCCATCCTTTTACTACATGGTTGCTACTTGCAATCAGTTTCGTTTAGATTTAGTGGTGGGTTTTATAGGTCACGTACTCGGGAAAAACATGTACATTCAATATTGTATCGAGATACGTGCAAACTTGTAACGTGAAACATGTAGAGTGTAAACTTGTAACGTGAAACATGTAAACTTGTAATTTGCAATCTTGCAGTTTGTAACTTGCAACTTGCGTCGGGAAACCACGAGCTCCCGTCCGAGTACGCTCTTCTATATTGCCCACTACTTAAATCTTTCCCTTAAACCCCGGCTTATTACTTTTTTTAATTTAACATAATCATAATGCAATGAGGACGATGTCAAGATATGGACAGGAAACATCTAGAAATTGTGTATGAATTATGTTCTTAAGTCATGAGATGCAAAACATGTAGTTCTAATGTCATATTTGGGTCTAACTCATTATTACATATATAGGTCTAATTTATTATTACATATATGGGTGCATAATATTTTAGGGTCATATAAAATAATATTGTCACTACAAAGTGACTGATTACATGTATAAAACTAAGTCAAAAATTAAGGGATAATATACAACACTTAAATTATTAACAAGGGTAAAATAGTCATTCACATCAATATGTATAACCCCTAAAATTTACATATGTTTGTATTTATTTTTGGTGTTCGTGTCATGCATAGGATAACAAAGTATTCACGATCTCATGTGAATACAGGATCGACGGATTAGATATAGAAACGGATATCAATTCGACTTATGAATGCGAATTGAGTCAAAAATAATATACTTGCTGTATTTTTACAAGGGCTTGTACTAGAACAAATAAAATTGTACAAGAGATACTTGCCTTTTTGACGATAATCACGCGCGAAAATATGTGTAAGAAATCCAAGCAATAAAGTCAGCAACTAGAGCGAACCCCACACCGGGATCAGATCCAAACAGCAATCAGCAATATCGGATTAGATGTTCCCAGAACACGAAACGGCAAAAAAAAAAACAACCAATCAGATTTGCTCCTTACACCGGATCAGCAACAAAACAGCGAACAGGATCTCCAGATCCGCTGCGTGCCAAACACCACACACCAGAACGGTCCAATCCATGATCTTCTTCCACACCGGATCGGAGGCCAAACAGCGAACAACAAACTTCAAATCCCTCAATCACAAACACCGAACAGCAACGACAACCACTCCCGTCTCGCCTTCTTCCCCAAACGTGCCAGAGAGAGAGAGAGAGAGCGCGGATGAGGGGACAACGGCGATGGTGCGCGAGGCTACCCGCTGATGCGAAGTGGGCAGGCGGCGGCGGCGCTGAGGTCGGGAGGCGACGCGACAGCAAAAATGGCGGAGGTCAGGGGGAGCTCTGTTTTCACTCCGAAACAGGAGAAGATTTGGAAGATGGTTCACGGTGTTGGCGGTGGTTAGAGATGGCGGTGGGTTTCGGAGGAGGCAAGGTCGAGGATGAAGGGAGTAGGTGAGGGCGCTGGCAATGGCGGAGCTCGGGGTGCGAGGTTGAAGAAGGTCAAAAAAGGCAAAAATGGGTCTCGGAGGTTGGGTTCGATGGTGGATGTGTTGACGAGGAGAGGGTGGTTCTGGGGGGATGGTGGTCGTGGTGGATTGGAGCAGCGGTGGTGGTTGATGAGGGGGAACGGATGGGTTTGAGCGGGAGGAAGAAGGAGAAAGAGTTGTTGGGTTTGTTTGGTCTCGTTGGTTTGGTTTTGTTTGTTTGGTTTCGTTTGGGTTTGTTTGGTTTTGAATCAGAGGAGGGAGAGAGAGAGAATAGGGGAAAGAATATAATAATGGTATAAAATTAAGGAGGAGAGTGATTGTAGGTGAGGGGGTTACGGGATTCAAATATGTCTGGAGGAGAATTGAAGGAGAGCTTTTTAGGAAGAGAGGATTACGGGATCTGATTAGTAGGGATATTAATTGGGGTTTACAGGACAGATTTGTGGGATTGATTAGGAGTAGAATTGATCTGGTCAACACACTATTAGTAGGGGAATTGGGTTAATAGGTATTGGGTTTAAAACCATTGGTCTTAAAATAAACAATTGAGTTTGGGCTTTAAATTAGATAAATAATGCAAAATAGATCAAGGTCAATTTGGGCTTTAAAATAAATAATTAGATCATTGGGTTTAATTTAAATTATTGGGCTTATAATAAAAATTGGGTTCCAAAATATTTCAAATATTAAAATAGTTGGAGGATCAAATATCGGGCTTTACAAAATAGTTTGAATAACATGTTAAATAAAAGAGAATAGTTTATTTTAAAATACGTGAAAATATTTGAAAATACAAATTGACGAAAATAGGGGTTACAAGGTGCCTCTGCGATGTTGTCCCCCCCCCCCCCCCCCCCCCCCCCCCCCCCCCCCCCCCCCCGAATTTGAATCTTCTCTGTCTTCTATATCGCACCCAGCCGGTTCCTTGGGCAGATGAGCGACGGGAATGAAACTTCCACCACCATTTGCATAGGAGTGCCTTGTTCATATCTTGAAGATTTAAGATTCCCAGCCCTCCAAACTCTCTTTTTCGGTAAACAACGCTCCACCTGACTAAAGGCAGGCCTTTACCATCTTCTCGGCTCCCCTTCCATAAGAAGTCTCTACGAATTTTGGCAATCTTATTGATAACCCAAGCGGGGAATTCATAGATGGACATCCAATAAATGGGAAGATTGGATAGAACAACGTTAATAAGAGTGATTTTGCTTCCCAGAGAAAGGTGTTTCCTCTTCCACCCGGGAAGTCATTTGTGGATTCTCTCAATAAGAATCATCCAATCATTCCTCTTAAGTTTTCCTGGGCGCAAAGGAACACCTAGGTATGTAATGGGAAACTTCCCCACTTTACAATCCAGCACTCTTGCTAGGAAAGTGGGAGCCATCTCATCACATCTGCCAAGACCGATTATGTTGCTCTTCTCATAATTAACTTTGGGTCCGCACCAAGCCTCAAAGAACATCAAAATTCCTTTGTAGATGATAACCTCATTAATCTCGTTACTTCCGAACAGAAGTGTATCGTCAGCATACTGAAGAATCAGGATTCTGTGAGTACCGTCAAGACTTCCAATACCTCGCAAGAGATTTAGGTTGGTGCAATTCTGCATCATTTCAGAGAGCACATCGGCTACCAGAGAGAAAAGCAAAGGGGACAATGGGTCCCCCTAACGAAGCCCTCTTTTGCAAGCGATTAGGTTGATGACCGACCCATTCACCAGTACTTAAAAATTACCACCCCTAATGCACTTGTTAATCCAACTGATCCATTTGGGACCAAACCCTCTAGACCGGAGTACCTCTATAACACTGTCCCATTCCACCGTGTCATACGCCTTTTCAAAATCAAGTTTTAGCAGAAAACCCTCAACTCTGTCTCTATCGCACTGAAAGATGGTCTCATGGGCAATAGCTATACTATCTAGGATGTCACGACCTTGGATGAATCCACTCTGAGCCGGGTGGATGATGTCCTTAAGCCATGGATTAAGCCTTGTTGCCAAGACTTTCGTAATGATCTTAAAGGAACAATTCAGGAGGCTAATGGGTCTAAGGTTCCCAACCTCTTTAATCTCGCCAGTTTTGGGTATTAAGATAATGGACGCGTAATTGAGCCGATCAATCTGCACGTTGTTCTCAAACAGTTCGTCAAAAATACATGTAAGATCCATTTTAATAACATCCCAATAAGAAGAGTAAAAAAAGACAGGAAAACCATCTGGCCCAGACGATTTATCCTGACCTAACTCCTTGATAGCACTAAGAATCTCACTCATCTCAAAAGGTTTCTCTAACCCGTCCGGGCAGTCGATATTAGGTCGGGACCAGAAGGACTCATTCAGATGGCAGAAGCCCTCTCTTGAATGCCCTAAGAGGCCTCTAAAATGATCTTCTAAATGAGAGCATACCAAGGTCTGATCTGCCTCCCACCTATTGTTAATGTTAAGCCCAGAAATAAAGTTCGATCTTCTCCGCCCATTAGCAATCCTATGGAAGTATGCCGTGTTGGCATCCCCCTCTTGAAGCCATTTGTCTCGCGATCTTTGTCTCCAATAGTCATCATCTTTTTGGAAAAGCGCATCAAGTTCGAACCTGGCCCTATGCAAATCCTCTCTCTCCGAGTTGGATAAACCTCTACCCTCTTCTAATAACTCTAGTGCATGAATCTGGCCCACAATCCTATCTTTATTCCTCTTATCTTTCTTTCTCTCCTCGCTCGCCCACCGTCTCAATCTACCTCTAAGTCTACTGATTTTAACGTTCCAGGTAGCAAAAGCACTCCTACGCCCATCCTCTCTAATGTCGATGGGCTCATTCCATGAGCTCTCAACAATGGCCCGTAGGTTACCATTTCTAAGCCAGGCTTTCTCAAATCGAAACATTTTGACCTTGGGTTGGTTCTCCCCACCCGATGATAGAATCAAAGGAACGTGATCAGAGGTATGTCTACGAGCTGTTGCCGCCGCAGCAAGGGGAAAATGGGATTCCCAAGCTTGCGACACAAAAATACGATCCAGTTTGGCCAAAATGGGACAATCGTGCATATTCGACCACGTAAATTTACGGTCGGAGAACTGGATCTTACGTAAATCTAACGAGTCGATGACCCCATTGAATGTAGCTCTCTCAGATAGGCTACACCCTTTGCCTAGATGCTCATCCGTATAACGAGTGATATTGAACACCCCCCCGATAATCCATGCATTTCCCTAGTGATTGTGAACATCATCTAGTTCAGACCAGAATGATGAGCGTTCAGCAGCACTGTTGGGACCATAGACCATGGAGAATACTTGCACGAAATCATCTCTCTTATCTCTGAGTCTCAAGGAGATAGAGAAATCTCTGATGAGACAATCAAGGCATAGAAAGAAATCAGTGTTGAATCCCACCGAGATCCCTCCCGCCTGACCCCGGGATGGTTTAGAGCACCATTCCCAGTTCTGATACGGGATAAGCCTGTCAAGCAAATCATCTTGAGGGGATGCCAACTTAGTCTCACAGAGCCCAATCATCGTAGGATGATGGGCCGCCAAGGTCTCTCTGACAATCCTATGCTTTTTACTACCATTTAAGCCTCTAACATTCCAGAAAATGTATACCATTGATCAACCTGGTAAATATCTCTAGGATGGTAGGGCCATCACTAAAAACTGGGTTTTTAACCCAGTCTCTAATATTCTTAGCGCAGTCAAATTAAGACGACCAGTCACCACCCAACTCGACTCTACAAACCTTGGCTAAGCTAATAAGCATGGAATCAGGTATGAAATCAATAATTGCACAATTTAAATTTGACTCACCTGCTAAGGCTGAATTGGGGGCTTTAAGCTTGATAGCTGAAGCAATCAGCTCATCTTTGGAGATCGGGCAGTCCCTATGCTTCTCTCGTTGACGCGAATTGCGTCTGCGATCCTCTACCATCTTTCCTTTCCCTTTTCCTGTGCCGGGAAGTGCACCCCTGTACGGCAGAGAGCCCTCCACATCATCCTCTCTCGCAATATCCCAGGCTCTAGCGGCCACAGAAAGTGGTGACTCATCTTCAATATTTTTCAGAGCATCAATCAAGTCATCATCATTGGGGGAGTCGAAGCTAACTTTCCCGGAGTCACTAACATAGTCCCGGTCAGCTTGAGCACTGACTCTCTCGTCTACACTCTCATAACTCCTCTTTCTAGATTGAGATGTCAATAAATCCCCTAGATCAGCCCTCCTGACAACTTAGGATAGTGATGGCTCATCATCCGATAGGGTCAAACTCAAGGGCTGAAGACCCCTGACTCTAGAACTGCCTCCCCTATTGAAATTGGGTCCGCCACAATTAGTTCTCTCTATAATAGCTCTGGGAGGTACATGAGAATAAGCTCTGAGCGGTTCAGCCCAAGAATCAATTTGTTCTCTAGAAAGTGAGCTAACATCGCCCTTCAAAAATTGTACAAAAGCCTCTTGCATGGATTTTTGCATTTGCATGGATAATGAAGCCCCCTCCCTAATATCATCCCCAATATCCGGAGGTACAGACTCAGTCACCCTCTCACCCATCAGCTGATGCTTATCACGCCGTTGCAGAGAACTATGCGCCGAAGTAGGCTTGCCCACAGTGTGCTCAACTTGTACTTGCTCTCCCATCCCACAAAATCCTCTAGACATCACGTGGGACCCTGGATGGATACCTTTCTCATGTCCTTTCGCAATAGGGGCTACATATTTCTCCACGTCATGAACACCCGAGGGTATATCAGTGCATGAGACATGCATCCTGCGAACCGTTGGATGTCCTTTATCCAACGGATGGTGATCGTCCTCCTCCTTTGCAAGCTTCTCATCTCTGAACCCATCAGAATTTTTAAAAACAACCCCCGGTCGAGAAGCTCTTCCAATCTCTCCCGCCTCCTGAATATTTGAAATCTCGATATTACTCTCCGGCACCTTCACTGCAGAGGAGCCCACTTCATAACTCGACGTCGTAACCCTGCCCTTAGACTCTCGACCCACCGGCACAAATCTCTTAATCTCCTCATGAAAACCAACAAGGTAGGACTTCCCCTTATATACCGATAGGATTTCTGAAGGGAAAACAACACCATGGAGCGAGCTAACTCGAATTCTCGCCAAGTCTAATCTGTTGAGAAACTTAGTAGCCTTGTCGAGCTCTTCTACCCACCCGAAAGAGTGGACCAGCGCTTGGAAGCCCTCCTTACTCCAACACTTAGCAGGGAAATTGGATATAAGCAACCAACTGGATCGTAGCCGCTCTCTCTTAAACTCCCTAAAATCTAGCATCCACCGAGAAAGAGCTACGGTGAATCCTTCTCCGGAAAAATATCTCTTGCTCAATACCATTTGGACCCTCGACTCCGATGAGCATGGTATAATGAACGCGTCATCTCTCAATCTCTTAACTGTCCAATCCCACTCCGGCGTCTTTGGCCATCTAGAGAGCAGCTCTCTTTTAATCTCGCCCTCGATAGTAAACCCAAACGTAACAACGGCCACCACGCTGAAGTGAAGCCGGTTGCCGCGCTCTTCCATATCCGCCGTTGGGTTGATAACCATCCTCCGAATTATAGCTTCATCTTTCTTTGGCAGTGCAAGTACTGCCTTCTCTGATGACTCCACTTCAACCTTAGCCTAAGCAGATCGAGCCCAAGGTGCCTTGCTCTGAGCTTGTGCCTCACGTAGTGGAAAAGTAGAGCCAGACCCATGGAAGCTATCCTGCGCGACTTCCTCCATTGCCTTAACCGGCCGTCGATCGCACTCCATCGATAAGTGGCCTCTACATTTGCAATAGAAGCACTTCGTCACCTCCTTACAATCGTCTTTCCAATGGCCCCACTTGCCGCAGTTGAAGCAGATGGGTTCTAGTAAAAAACAGCATTCCTTGATGACATGGCATTTGGAGCATGGGCCCCACCCGGTTTATGTGTGTATAAAAGCAGATATTAAAACTTTGGTCTTCAAGTTACTGTGTGGGTACACACGGATTGAAGAGGTAAGGAGTAGGGATTTAATCCCATATCGGTAAGTAAAGTGAATTAAATAATATATAAATAATATAGCCTATGATCAAGGGTCACTAATCTGGTTAACCAGCTTTTGAGAGGTAGCCTTTGGTGGGCAGTTGTACTACATAGTATCTACTTTGTCTTATAAATTGTATAAATTGTCTGAGCTAGGGGCAGGGGCGTTACACGTCGGGAGGTTGCAACTCAAGCAGGGGTGGGGCGGTTAGGGGGAGCTGGGGGAAGCTAGGGTGGCATCATCGATTAGTCGGGGTGAAGAGGGGTTTACTTGAGAAGGAGAATGAACAATGGCGTTGGGGGTTTTAGGGATTTCGAAGGGGGTTTTCAAACATGGTGATGGCGATGGAGATCAGTGGGGTTTTCGAAGGTGGTGATGGCGATGTATATCAGTGTGGTTTAGAGATTTCGAGATGGAGAGAAAAGAGGGGCTGCAGAGGTTTAGGGATTTCGAGATGGAGCCGGGAGAGGGGCATCGGGGGTTTGGGGATTTGGTGAGAGAGATATGTCGGGGGGAAGCGAAAGTGATGGAGTTTTCGAAAAGATCGTGCTGGGTTTGCGAAATCGCTGATGGGGTTAGGGTTTTGGAATTGGGAGGAACGAGAGAGAGAAGTGGGCACCTGATCTGGAACAAGAGAGATGGAGGGAGAAGTGGGAATGAGTAATTTTGAAAATTACGTAAATACTCTTTTACCCTCAACTTTAATAGCGAGCCGTTAGATCTTCATCGTGTGATCTAACGGCTGGAAGCTGAGTTCGCTCCTGATTAGGTGCGAACTAGATCGCACCTGATCAGCCCTCATATATATATATATATATATATATATATATATATATATATATATATATATATATATATATATATATATATATATGGAAAATGCTCAGTTGAAAATGCAAATATTGTGAAAACTCGTGAAAACAACCTAGGCCGTTGTTGGAAACAATGACCTATTTCACATGCATTTGCGTTTTCAATGGAGTATTATAAGGAAATACTCCATTGAAAACGGGTCTAGTTTTCACGGGTTGGAAAACATCCCAAATAACTCTTCGCTGAACAGATTCTAAAAAAAATGATATAACCTAGGCCGTTGTTGGGAACAACGGCCTAGGTTATAAAAAATTGAATTATAGATGGGGTGGGGCGGTTAGGGGGAGCTGGGGGAAGCTAGGGTGGCATCATCGATGCGTCGAGGTGAAGAGGGGTTTACTTGAGAAGGAGAATGAACAATGGCATCGGGGGTTTTAGGGATTTCGAAGGGGGTTTTCGAACATGGTGATGGCGATGGAGGTCAGTGGGGTTTTCGAAGGTGGTGATGGCGATGGATATCACTGTGGTTTAGAGATTTCGAGATGGAGAGAAGAGATGGGCTGCAGAGGTTTAGGGATTTTGAGATGGAGCCGGGAGAGGAGCATCGGGGGTTTGGGGATTTGGTGAGAGAGATATGTCGGGGGAAGCGAAAGTGATGGAGTTTTCGAAAAGATCGTGCTGGGTTTGCGAAATCGCTGATAGGGTTAGGGTTTTGGAATTGGGAGGAACGAGAGAGAGAAGTGGGCACCTGATCTGGAACAAGAGAGATGGAGGGAGAAGTGGGAATGAGTAATTTTGAAAATTACGTAAATACTCTTTTCCCCTCAACTTTAATAGCGAGCCGTTAGATCTTCATCGTGTGATCTAACGGCTGGAAGCTGAGTTCGCTCTTGATTAGGTGCGAACTAGATCACACCTGATCAGCCCTCATATATATATATATATATATATATATATATATATATATATATATATATATATATATATATATATATATATATGGAAAATGCTCAGTTGAAAATGCAAATGTTGTGAAAACCCGTGAAAACAACCTAGGCCGTTGTTGGAAACAATGACCTATTTCACAGACATTTGCGTTTTCAATGGAGTATTATAGGGAAATACTCCATTGAAAACTGGTCTAGTTTTCACGGGTTGGAAAACATCCCAAATAACTCTTCGCTGAACAGATTCTAAAAAAATTGATATAACCTAGGCTGTTGTTCCCAACAACGACCTTGTTCTAAATTTTTATAACCTAGGCCGTTGTTCCCAACAACGGCCTAGGTTATAAAAATTTAGAACAATAATTTAATTTTTTATAACCTAGGCCGTTGTTCCCAACAACTAGGTTATATTCATTTTTTCAGAGCGACTCAGGCGAAGAGTTATTTGGGACGAAATTCTCAAAATAACCCTCTGCCACTTAAGTGATATTGGGTGATGGGCGTAGGCGATCTGAGCCGCTGATCACAATCAAAAGTGATCCAACGGCTCAGATTGGTTTTTTCCAACCTGTGAAAACAAACCCGTTTTCAAAGGAGCATTTCCCTATATATATATATATATATATATATATATATATATATATATATATATATATATATATATATATATATATATATATATATAGAGTCCTCTTCGGTTGCACACTACTTTTGGTGAGCACTCCGTGAGCACTCCCGAACTAGAGACCCTATGAAAAATCCGAACCGCTCATATTGTTCTATATGCCTTAGTTAGCCTAACAATAAAAAATCAAGTAATTTGAAGTTCATTTGCCCATCCATCATGCTGTTAGAATTTTCAGCCATACAATTTTGTGATGATGTAAATCATGGGTAAATGAACTTCAAATTACTTGATTTTTTATTTTTAGGCTATCTAAGGCATATAGAACAATATGAGCGGTTCAGATTTTTCATAGGGTCTCTAGTTCGTGAGTGCTCACAGAGTGTTCACCAAAGTAGTGTGCAACCGAAGATTTCTCTCTCTATATATATCTATATAATAAAACACAAAGAAAGCTATCAAGTGGTTCTCCTTCAATCCCCCAAAAGTTAAAGGCCTAGATCTAATCTCACAAAACATATTTTTCCCTCCCAAAAGTTTTCCCCCAAAACTCAAATTTAAATCCCCCACCCAAAACAACTCCTACATTCTTTTAATTATTATATTTCCTCTCTCTCTCTTTCCCTCCCTCTTTTATTCACAAAATTAAGAAAATAAAATTGTTTTAAATTTTTAAAAAATTAAAAATTAAAAACCTAAAAAATTAAAAATTTAAAACCTAAAAAATTAAAAAAATTAAAAACTTAAAAAATAATTCAAAAAAAAAAAAATCAAAAAAATCATATAATATTTTTTTTGCTGGATCCCCAAAAGTTTCTCATATAATATGTTTGCTACTTCAATTAATTTTGTGGACCTCCAAAACTATTTTATATGATCAAACAAGGTGCACCGTTCCGAAGACGTGCCGTAGGCACGTGTCAACGGGAAAACCTAGTATATATATATATAGGGCCATCTTCCATTGCAAACACAAATGTCGTGCAAACTCGTGCACACCACTTAACCCGTCATTGGGGATGACGGGTTAAGTGGTTCGCACGTTCGCAACTGCTACAGTAGCGGTTGCAACGGAAGGAGCCTCATATATATATATATATATATATATATATATATATATATATATATATATATGTATGTATGTATGTATGTATAGGGAAATGCTCCATTGAAAACGGGTTTGTTTTCACGGGTTGGAAAACACGAATCTGAGCCATTGGATCGCTCATGATCGCGATTAGCGGCTCAGATCGAGCCCGCCCATCTCCCTATATGACTTAAGTGGCGGAGGATTATTTTTGAAATTTCATCCCAAATAACTCTTCGCCTGATTCGTTCTGGAAAAAATGATATAGCATAGGCCGTTGTTGGGAACAACGGCCTAGGTTATAAAAAATTGAATCATAGGCCATTGTTTAAAACAACGGCTTTGTTCTCAATTTTTATAACCTAGGCCATGGGCCTAGGCTATAAAATTTCTATAAAAATTTATAGAAATTTTATAGCCTAGGCCGTTGTTGGGAACAACGGCCTAGGTTATAAATATTGAGAACAAGGCCGTTGTTCCAAACAACGGCCTATGATTCATTTTTTTTATAACCTAGGCCGTTGTTCCCAACAACGGCCTAGGTTATATCATTTTTTTTAGAATCAGTTAGGCAAAGAGTTATTTGGGAAGAAATTCTCAAAATAATCCTCTGCTTATCAATTGAAATGGGTGATGGGGGGCTCGATCTGAGCCGCTGATCGCGATCTTGAGCGATCCAATGGCTCAGATTCGTGTTTCCCAACCCGTGAAAACTAGACCCGTTTTCAATAGAGCATTTCCATATATATATATATATATATATATATATATATATATATATATATATATATATATATATATATATATATATATATATATATATATATATATATATATATATACTAGATTTGCCCGTGGGCACGTGCCTACGACACGTCTTCAGAACGATACAACACACGAAAAGCTCTGTAAACAATAAAACAACAATTATGTAGTTCAAGTTTAAATAGTATGATAATAATTAGTTGTAAATAAAAGTCAATGTTTCTATTAGTATATGTCAAAAAATAATTATAAATGAGGGTGTAAAATCCAACTTCTTAAAACTTTAAGTGTGGAAAATGATGAAATTTAATTGTTGAAGAGATATTTGTTATTTTCAATATAACATGTGCAATAAAAAAACCATAAAAATTCTAAAAATTTTACAAACCTGAAATTTTAAAATCTAAATTTCTAAGTAAATAAAGAAAGAATGGGAGATAGGGAGGGAGAGAGAGAAAGAGAGAGTTATGAAAAAGTGAAGAGAGAAGAGAGAGATAGTAATAAAGTAAGGAGTTTTTTAGTTTTTGGCGGGAAAATTTTAATTTTGGGGTTTGAAATTTTGGACGGGAAAATATGTTTTGCGAGAATCAATCTAGGCCATTGATTTTAGAAGAGATTGAATGAGAGCCACTTGATAGCTTTCTTTGTAATTTATATATATATATATATATATATATAGGAAAATGCTCAGTTGAAAACGCAAATGTCTGTGAAAACGTGGAAAACCACCTAGGCCGTTGGTTATAATGCATTATAACCTAGGCCGTTGTTTCCAACAATGGCCTAGGATGTACGATCCTACAGTACGCATGTGACGCGTCTACTAAAGGGTGTACGATCCTACAGTACGCAGATGATACCATTCTCTTTGGTAACGGGTCCATTCGAGAAACTGCCTGCTTTAAAGGGACCCTATACTGTTTTGAGGTCTGGTCTGGCCTGAGGATCAATTTTAACAAGAGTGCGCTGACTCCGATCTCCTTATCCGATGGTGAAGCAGGGGAACACGCTAATATCTTGAACTGTACGACGAGCGGCTTCCCTATCAAATACCTCGGACTTCCACTCAGACCAGGTAAATTATCTAAAGCAGACTGGTTGCCTATCATTGACAGAGTGGAGGACAGACTTTCGGGTTGGAAAGGTAAATCGTTGTCCCTAGGGGGCAGAGTGGTTCTCATTAACTCAGTCTTGTCTAACCTGCCAATCTACTACATGTCCTTCTTCGAACTTCCGAGGTGGGTGATCCAGAGGATTGACCGAATTCGTAAACGATTCCTGTGGAAGGGGGCAGACCCGGTTAAAGGAGGTTACCACCTCATCAAATGGAGCATCGCTTGCATGAAGAAGTCGCACGGAGGGTTAGGCATCCCCGATCTCAGAGATATGAACCTTGCCCTGTTGGGAAAGTGGTGGTGGAAGGTATTCCACAACAGTGGGGAAGGTTGGCAGGACTTCATTCAACCCTATCTCAGGGGTAAAGGCACAAGAAACCTTGGCTTCCGGGTAGGGGCGAAAGTGTCGCGATTCTGGAAAGGAATTGCCAAGGCTAGCGGCCCCTTCAACTCGGCGGTTACGGCGGCTATTGGCAATGGCCGGTCCACCAGATTTTGGTGGGATAAGTGGTGTGGAGCCCATACCCTGAAAGAATTGTTCCCAGAGCTGTACGAGAGGTTGAGCAGACCGAATCTGACTGTTGCCGAAGGATGGAAAAGGGGAGGTTGGAATTCGGCGATCCGAGGAACGCTTACCCCAATTTTACAACAGCATTTGCTTGATTTGCAAGCACTCATCGCTCGGGCAGGTACGAGGTGCACACAAGGCCCAGACCAGAAACAATGGGGGCTCGAGTGCAAGGGAGCTTTCTCGGTGAGATCTCTATATCATCGGATTCACTACCGCGGATGTAGACCCAGCTGGGCACAGGTATTGTGGAAGGCGAAAACCCCCCTTAAAGTCAGAGTTTTCCTTTGGCTTGTGCTCAATGATGCTATCCTCACTAGGCAAAACCTTGCCAAGAGACAACCACAGGTGGCGACCAACTGTGGTTTTTGCGATGACCCTATGGAAGATCTTAATCACCTCTTCATCCATTGCCGCAGAAGTAAGGCAACCATGGTCGAGGTTCTCCGAGCCTTAGGAACATGCGACTACCCCCAAGTTTATGAAGACTTGTGGATTGGCCCCAAATTTGCTTCGATCCGTTATGAGATGAAGGATGCGTGGTACATTGCAATTGCGGCAACAACTTGGGTGTTATGGCTTGACAGAAATAATTTTTATTTTCGTGCTACATGTAATAGTATTTCTGGTAACCTGTCTCACATCATGCATCTTATCTCTTTTTGGGCTACAGCGGCGACCACTAGGGCAAGAGGAAGGATAGCCAGAGTTTTCCAGGTTGAGGAGTTCGATGATGAGGAGGTAGAGATCGGGCCGACGCTGGACTGAGGGACTGGCTTCACCAGTCAGGACAGAGCTTTGCCTGCTGGTGATTTTGGGATCCACCCCCGGTTCTTTCGGGTGGGTTGACGTTTGTAGTTTGACCCATCCCCCAGGGCTTGTTGGGGGTATATGTTTATGTTTCTTTTGCATTTTTCTTTCTGCATTGTACTTTTATTGAGTTTTGTATTCCTGCTTTGTACTTTTATGAGCTTTGTATTTTTCCCGGTGAGCCGGGGTGTTTTATTAACTGCTTATTAATGAAACAGGGTGGCCTTATTCCACCTTTTCCTAAAAAAAAAAACAATGGCCTAGGGTGTTTTCACGGGATTTCACAACATTTGTGTTTTCAACTGAGCATTTCCCAGCTCCTTCCCCCTCCCCTTTTTCCATATATATATATATATTTGGCACACAAAAAAATGATTAAAAAATTCAAAAAAATCCAAAATGGGTCGATTCCACAAATCTGCAGATCACGGGTCGGGTTCGGGCGAGTTTGAACGAGTTTGCAGGTTGACGGGCAGGGTTGAGCGGGTTGGTATTGGAATTTTCCTGACCCGGTTTGACTCGGTTGGGATAACGGGTCTGACCAGAACCCGAACCGGGCCAAGGCAGGTCGGGTCGAGTTGGGCGGGTTGTGGATTGACCCGACCCGGATGCCATCCCTAGTATCCATCAATCGTCGGCAAGAGAAGATTAGCCATTCAGGGCCTCCAAAGTCACGTTTACACTACAATTAAAAGCGGAAAGAAAATAACTGCTTGTTCTGAAACATTTAAAACTTGTATATGACCTAGTTACATTTCCATGATGATGTTCAAATTAACTATTACAAGACGAAATTAAATTACATCCTAATGTCATTATTTCCCCCTCCAATTTTAATATGCATCTAAATTACAAGGTTCTCACATATATAGTTACATAGATGAGATCTTACTTCGTTATTTAAAGCATAATATGAAGCGTGATACAAATAAGTACATAGCTAATTTGTTTACCTTGTTGGAGCAATTTTTTTCTCAATGAAAAATAACAAACTTCAAGCTTCTTGAACCACTAAAACGATCTACACAACTCTCACAACATTTTGATCACAACGCTGACAGAAACCAAACTTACATTGACATTATATATGGGGATACGACACTACTAATACATATATTATATATCATCGCAAATTAATGCATCATGACTTTAAACTCATCAAAATTAATCACCCCATCTCCATTGGCATCAAACCTGCATATCATATCCATACACTCCTCATCGTCCTTTGATATCCCCAATTTACTAAGCATCCTTCTCAGGCTCTTGGCAGTGATGCATTCCCATTCTCCCCACTTCTCAATGTACATCTCAAATGAGTCTTTCAAGTCACTATCGTCCTCTCCTTGAATTTTCTCTCTGACTAACTTAATGAATTCGGTGAGCTCTGAGAGACCGTCTCTGTTCGTGTCATTAGAGTCTACTACGGCCTTGGCATCTTCAAGGCTCAGCTCCTCGCCCACACTCCTATATGACATGTTAATTAGCTAGAGGGATTTATTCAACTTAACCGAAAGAACTGAGGGACCGATTTTTTAATTAAAAAAATCATTTATGTTAGCATTTATTTTGGGACTTAATATTGTAAGTTTATACATGGCTAATATAGGAGGAGGCCCCAAAATATCCACTGCATTGCTCGGAAAGACTACACAACTTTCATTTACTCTTCTTTTTTGAGAACACTACAAAACTTTCATTGAGTAGCCTAACACGTCCAACAAAGGTAACAGAATAAACTAACTTCCCGGAAAAAGCCCTGTCCATTTATAATTTTGAATTAACTTTTACAATTTGATAATCAAAGAATTGTACTTAATTAAATTACACATGCATTACATATAGTAATTCGAGTATGTTGTATCAATATGATGCATGAAAGGAAGTTACGGAACAATTTACCTCACAATGAACTGTAGCTCGGTGGGTGAGATTTTGCCATCGCCATTTGTATCAAATTGGTTGAAGAGCCGCTCAAACTCTGCCCAAATGGCAGAGGAAATGGCAGATGAGAGCTTCTTCGGAGATTCCAATTGAGAAACCATTGATGCAACTATTAGCATAGGATCAAGAGATGAGATGGATGAGAATGAAATTTTAGCTTGATACAATGTTTTGTGTTTAAGAAAGTATAATGTAGCTTGTGGGGCAGTCGATATGATCAAAATTAGAGAATCTAGGACAAAAAGAGTTTTAACTAACTAGGAACATTTTATTAGAGTTTTTATTAGAGATTAGGAGGAGTTTTAAGGGTACAGAAACTCTTTTTTTTTCCGCTTTTGATAATGAAAGGGTTGGAATTATTGAAGGGTTATAAAGAGACATGAAGGTTCCTAAAAGCCTTTTTTTCTTCTTTTATGATGAAAGGGACTACGAAATTTTTAAAGAATGGTAATGCTACTAGGATTGTATCGTATTTTGAAAAAACCTTTTATTCTCTTACTAAGAACCATGGTAAACATTATTTACCACCACCATTTCCCTGTCTATGATGGCCAGATCCATAATTTCAAGGTCGACGCTATCAAGTCCTCCATGGGCTTTCGCATACAAGTTTTCTCCCACCTGATTAGATGATGTCCTCTCCTGGATGACTTCCTTCCATATGAACCATCTACATGTTGGGATGGGGTTTCTACAAACACACCGGTGGCGCAGCGGAACTGAGCAATGAGAATATCGAAGTAGAGGAAATGAATCAATTAACACCTAGACAAATAGATCTACTAATCCAACACAAACACAACGAGAATTTATCATGGTTAGATTTTGCTTAATCCAGAGAAAAAATATGGGGAGATATAATATTCAACTAGAAGAGATTACAATAATGATTCACTCGATACAATGAAAGAAACTCACTTACCAAGAACTACATCTGTCAAGTCTCTCTTTGCAATGGAGAAAATATCAATGAAGTACTACTTTTTCATGTTGGAGAAGATTACAAAATATAGAAGAAGAATAAAGAGAACCCTAGGTTAATCTTGATTCTCAGTTGTCTGATATAACATGTAGAAGAAGTAACTGAATAAGAGTCATACGATCTGACTTAGAGTTAAAGATTGGGCCGAAACGACCTAATAAATTGAGGCTAAAAAAAAACATAGTGTCGCGGTCGATTGACGACACCAACAAGTGCGGTCGATCGTCCCTCTCTCGGCCAAACCCATGTACAAGTTTCGGCCGGGTGGTCGGTCGGGAGTGCGGTCGACCGTCCCCCAAGACAGTCGATCGTCCCTCTTCCTGGCTGCTGATGTTGTTGTTTTCTCTTATACTCTCTTCGACGCTTCAATCTCTATGCTTCATCGTATCTTCTTCAAATCTGAACCACGAGTATTCAACATATATTCCTAACAACGTTCACCTTGGATTGTATACGAGTGCTATCATATGATATGATTATTCATCTCCAAACTCTACTAAACTCCACTTGCTAATATACTTGGAATAATAGTTTCTTCTACTAGTTGAACAAATCCTTACAAAATCTCACCGATCAGTATACCCCCTAAAGGACACACCTCAGTAGGCGTTATTATGGAGTTGCTAACCTTCGCACAAACTCCACCTAAATCAAGGCACTCTCCTCCTCTCAACGATATTCGAACGTCGTAGTCTCGCTTCGATGATGCTAGTTGCGGCAAACTAGATGAGCTTGCGGGAATAACGGGAAAAGAAACAAAACACATGCGCAGGTATTTCGGATTCCCCAAACCTTGTAGAGATTGTGTTAGCTTGGCCCAACCACTCTCATACCTCTAATCACCTTACAACGACTCTGAAAAACAAACAGAATTCCCCCTGGAGCTGTGTACCTACAACCCCGTGCTTCAAGAGTTCACAAGAAAATCAGATTTCTTTTAAGCAGATGTGTAAACCCTGTTTCCGATTGTACGGTTTATTTTTCCTTGTATTTCTATTGATGTATTTTCCTCCATGACTTATTGTATTTGGGCATTTGTCTTGTTGTGGGCTCACTAATTTCAATTATTTATTATATTATTGCATTTTGGCCCAACTACATTCAAGCCCAAACCCGTACCCTTATTGGATTGCAAACCCAGTACTTAATCTACCCAAACCCACTTTCCCCACAAATCAGAACCACTTTAACAACCCCCCCCCCCCTCTCTCTCCCGTTCTCTCTCCCGTTCTCAAACCCAAACAAAACCCCGCTCACTTCTCCTTCGTCTTCTCGCCTTCACCCAAAACGAAACAACCAAGCTTCGCCTACCCCCGTAGCTCACTCCGACCGCCACCGCACCATCGTCAACCTCTCCATCCATCTTCACCATCACCGTCGCTCCTCGCCATCGCCGCACTCATCCCCAACTTCACCAAACCCAAATGCCAACCCAGTCCACTTCCGTTATCTCCTCGACTCCTCAACATCATCCCCTATCCTCATTGCCATAGAACTCCTGCCGAAACCCAAATTCACCTCTGTTGAACCCATCGAGGTACCACCGAACCCAACCAACTACCCTATCGAGCTCTCACCGTTGCCTCTCCCAATCACCTCTATCCCCCTACCGCCCTTGCCAAGAGCCTCTCTCCCAATCACCTCTATCCCCCTACCGCCCTTGCCAAGAGCCTCTCGCCCTCATTGACGCCATTGTCGCCGTCCAGAGCTGCCGCCATCCGCTCGCTCCGTCGTCCTCTGTTTCGAGCGCGGAAACAGAGCATCGTTCGTCCAAACTCCGTCGTTGCGTCGCTTCTCGACCAATGCCACCGCCTGAGTCGCCACCAGCCGTCCACGCCACGCCAGTCGTCGAGCCTACCCCGCGCCGTCGTTCTCTCTCTCTCCGTTCCAAGGAAGAAGATGGTCAGCTATTGGTCGACTTCGCTGCCCGCTGTTCGATCGCAGCAGATCCATCTTCGCCGTTCCGTGTTTGGGGCGATCCGGTGCGAGATCGAATTCTGATTGGGTGCCGTTGCTGTTTCGTGTTCGGCGCGCAGCGAATCCCATCTGCTGTCCCCTATTTTGCCGATCCGGTGTGGGGAAATAACTACTGTTGCTGCTGTTGCTGTTGGTTTTCTCGCTTAGTTTTTCGCTCGTATTCTTGGGATTGCTCCCCGGGATTCTAATCCCGTTATTCTTATTAAATTATCGAATCTTCTACAAGGAAAAAGGCAAGTCCACTTGAACTATTTTATTTATTCTAGTTCAAGATTAATTGACCTCTTATGCAAGTAGTCCCAATTTAAATATCGTTAACTTTGCCTTGTGTCCCTTCTCGTTAGGAGTATCGAGGGTTTACACGAGCTAACCCGACGTACTCTTGACCTCTTGTAATTGTCCATTGATTCAAACCTAAGCCTATATAGACACAATTGACATAAATAAAATGACTAGTATTGTATACAAAGGAAATGAATGGTGATTGTATATGTTGATTGAATGAGACAATTGTGACTTGATTAATGACTTCATAAATTGAATTGTATACAGAAAAGAACATCCTAATCGCTGTATAACAACGTAATGCATCTCATGATACACTAGCACATTAATTGTCCACTTTAATGAAAATATGTGTGATAGTCTATATGAACTCTTGCTGATTGTACTGTTTTGCACAGAGGTTTCGAACCTGTTAACTTGAGAATTAGCAACTTCTGATACAAAAGAAAGTTTTAGCCTACTGAGTCTAGTTTCCAACCAAAGCTACGGATCCTGATTTGGAGTCCCGAGCTGCGAGTTATCATCTTTTTAGTCTCTGCTGGTCTGCATTTTTCATACTGCAGAATTATTGTACCATCGACATAACTGATAGTGAAATACCATGTAAATAGTGTTAGAATGCTATGGAATTTTCCAGGAACCTTATAGACATTCTGAGGGTTCACCCCAAGTTTTTGTAGATTTTTATAATGTATTTATACCATGTTTTCACCCCTTAAAAGTTGACATCTAGTTGTTGCCAGGACAGCTAAACCGTAAAGAACAATATATTTAACCTAGATAAAGTCCGAATTGGCAGAAAGTTACTTAATGTAACTTGTAGACCTATCTATCTAGATGTCCATAGCGTCCTGGAAGTTCGAATTTGGAGTTTTAGTCTAGGAGTTACCCCTGTTTTAGTGTAACTATGTCAGCTATTTCAGATTTGTTACTTCTTGCTTATTATTGTGTAATACATCATATTGCTGCATTATTATCGTTCCCTTGACATCCTTATACACACTTACATGGACATGAAAGATTTAATAATAAAATACTAAACAAGCCGGGGTTTATAAGGGTTGACCTAGTAGTGGACAGTCTCAGAAAATGTACTCGGTAAGGCCTATATTGATATCGTATTGACATGGAAGGGGAAGTAATGATTGTGAATGATTGATTGAATAATTGAAAATTGATTGATTGTAAATGGTAAATGATTGTTATTGACACCGAGTACACGCTCTGTAGACCCCACCACTATGTCTCAAACGTACACTGTTTTGCGTGCATCGAACCTGTGGTATGAGACGCAGTAGTACGTGCACTAGATAGAAGAAATGACATTCTAATGAACTAAAATTGACACGTGTATACTTGATTAAGACCATTGTTTAATAATGCCATTATTGCCTTTGCTATTTGATCCTGATTCATAATCTTCATAAACTCTATTCCTTTATTCTCTGTTTTCACTACTTGCTGTCCGTACTTGCTCTAAGGACATTCCTTTTTCTTCTTTAGTTAACCCAGCTACAGGTGAACCTGAGGATTTGCCAGAAGGAGTTGGCGAGCAGTACTATTAGATCGGAGCAACTGCATAATAATAAACTATTTCTTTTAATGTTCTTCTTCATTCATTGTAATTCATTTGTTTATTTAGACTTGTATCCCGAGCTTTTAACCTGTAACTGCTACTTGTTTCCTCAGTATTGTTTATCATGTTGGGTTATTAAATTCTTGAATTCAAATATTGTTCTGTGATGTTATTATTTCCGTGGTTGTAATTTAATTTTTTGAGTATTGTTGAGTTGAGACTGGTACAACTTATGAATGATATTAAAATCATTCGCTGGGCCTCAGTTACGTGCTTGTGTTCCTGTATTCCGGGAAGCAGGGCGTGACTGGTTTTTAGTGGTATCAGAGCCAGGGTTTTGAGTAATATGTCAATCAAATATGACTATCTTACGGATGTCTGACTTTGATTGGTGTATTACTCGATTTTGGTTCTAACCAGGTTTAACTCAACGATATGTACACCACGCGAATCACATGAACATGTGATAACCAACATACTTCTCTTGCTTGATTCCTGATTGATTCCTTCGTATTCAGTTCCTTCATTTCCAAATCGTCCTGTTCCTTCCATTTATTCATATTCATGCAATCTGGATGCTAATTGTATTTTTCTATAATGCAGACTATGGTTAGGAAGGAGATTCTCTCTTCCCGTCCTGAGGATGACCCAGTGGGAGAGCCCACTATTGCACAAATTGTGCAGATGCTTAGGGGCAGCTCTTCTTCTTCCCAACAGAGGGAAGAACGGTCGGAGAACACAGCTGTGCTTCAAGCACTGCAGCAGATAATGGCGCTGCAGCAAGAGCACAATGAGCTGATTAGGGCCAGTTTGGAGGCCGCGAATCGGGTTACTGCAGGACCCGCTCCTGGACAGCTACCACCCCGGCCTGGTACAGTAGCTGACTTCGTAAGATTGCACCTGGACAAGTTCTCCGGTACGGAGACACCGCTAGAGGCCGAGCAGTGGCTGATTCATACAGAACAGCTACTACAAGCAGCGCGAGTCGCCGATGTTGACCGCGTGGATGTGGTGAGCATCCAATTGACTGATCTTGCCCGTATCTGGTGGCAGGCTGAAGCCGAAAGACTGGAGAGGCCCATTGCATGGACCACATTCACCGGAAGTTTTATGGTCAAGTTTTTCCCCAACGTCACTAGAGCCGAGATGGAACAGCAATTCGTCAACTTGACTCAGGGGAATCGAACGGTGGAGTACGCTGCAGAGTTTCTTCGGCCCAGCCGTTTTGCACATTTCATGGTTGCAACCGAGGAGGATTGAGCTCGCAGGTTTCTGTTGGGGCTTCGTCCGGACCTCCATAACCAGTTGGTGGCCCACCGCCATCGCACTTATGCAGATATTCTTGATGCTGCAAGGGTCCAGGAACAAGCTCACAGAAGGACCAATGTTACTCAGCGGGGAGGACAGTACCCCATCTTCTCTCGATCTTCTGTGGGGCCTGCTCGGAGGCCAGCTCCGACCCCACCTGTGAGAGCACTGCCATATCCGCCTGTTGCTCCGACCTGTACCTTCTGCAACTGGGCTGGGAACTTACACAAGGACTGCCGTTTTGCCAACCGTTTGTGCCTCGGGTACGGGGGTACTGATCACATTGTCCGTGACTGCCCCAGGAACAGGTCCGTTGCACCAGCTGGAGGTCCAGCTAAATTCGGAGCACCATTCCGACCTCAGGCGAGGCCACCTCTCCCTTCACAAAGACGTGCCTTCGTTCGGCGGGGAACGACTCCTGGGGGAGGTCAGATGGGAGGTCATGGTCAGGCCTTTAACTTGACTACAGCAGAAGCTGAGACAGCCACCGGAGTAGTTGCAGGTATCTTGTAGTTGCATTGTGTTATTTTATATTCAGTTCTTGCATATTTCCTTTCCTTTCTTGTTTGATCTTTTGTACACCTTGCATGCATTTCCCATTTCTTATTCATTGAATCCTTCTATTAGGCATTATTCTTGTGCATTCCCTTCCTACCCATGTGTTGTTCGACTCTGGTGCAACCCATTCATTTGTGTCCTCCCGTTTCGTCGACCGTCATCGATTGGCAAGCGATGACATGCCAACAGTTTGGGACATTACTACTGGAGGAGGTACTATTGTTTCTTCTAAGGTGTGCAAGCAGAGTCCTCTACTGATTGGTGGTAGGGAGTTCGAAGCTGATTTAATTGTGATTAACAATTCGGGCTTCGACGTCATTCTGGGAATGGACTGGCTGGGAGTCACCCACGCAGTGATTGACTGTCGGAAGAAGAAAGTGACCTTCAAGCTTCTTGGGCAACCTGAGTTCGAGTTTCATGCGGGTGAGACACCGTCTGCACGTGTCGAGAGCCCGATGTCCCCGAAGGCCGGTGCACTTGAGTCAATGTGCACTGATGGTGAAGTTGCGCCCATAGTTGTGCGGGACTTCCTTGATGTATTCCCTTATGAGTTGCCTGGAATTCCACCAGACCGAGATGTAGTGTTCAGCATTGAAGTTCAGCCGAGCACTACACCAATCTCGAAGAGCCCTACCGCATGGCGCCAGCTGAATTGGCTGACCTGAAAGTACAAATCCAAGAGTTATTGGAGAGAGGCTTTATCAGGACAAGTGTATCACCGTGGGGAGCTCCAGTGTTGTTCGCCCACAAGAAAGACGGTAGTCGCAGGCTCTGCATCGACTATCGGGAGCTGAACCAGGTTACGGTGAAGAACAGGTACCCACTGCCAAGGATTGATGATCTGTTCGATTAGCTGGGAGGTGCATCCATGTTCTCGAAGTTGGATCTTCGCTCTGGTTATCATCAACTCAAAGTAAAGACTGAAGATATTCCGAAGATAGCGTTCCGTACAAGATATGGACATTATGAATTTTTAGTGATGCCCTTCGGCGTTACTAATGCACCGGCATTATTTATGAGCCTGATGAACAGGGTATTCTCGCCGTTCTTGGATCAGTTTGTCGTTGTGTTCATAGACGACATCCTGGTGTACTCACAGAACATAGAGGATCATGCCAAGCACTTGAGGATTGTCTTGCAGACGCTGAGAGAAAATCAGTTGTACGGGAAGCTCAGTAAGTGCAAATTCTGGTTGAATCGTATTGCCTTCTTGGGTCATGTTATCTCTGGTGAGGGTGTATTAGTGGATCCGTCGAAGATTTCTGCTGTCAAGGATTGGCCAGTGCCGAAGTCAGTTCCAGAAGTGCGGAGTTTCCTCGGATTGGCGAGATATTACAGGAAGTTCGTTCAAGACTTCTCAAAGATTGCAGGACCTTTGACCAACTTGACGAAGAAGGAGCAGAGGTTTGTCTGGGATGGTTCCTGTGAGGAAGCTTTTATGGAATTAAAGAACCGGTTGACATCAGCACCTGTGCTGACGATACCAGACAGTTCTGGGGGATTTGTGATTCACTGCGATGCTTCAGGTAGAGGTTTGGGTGCAGTTCTGATGCAGAAAGGTAGAGTTGTAGCTTATGCTTCAAGGCAGCTGAGACCGCATGAAAAGAACTACCCTACCCATGACCTAGAACTTGCAACGGTGATATTTGCTCTGAAGTTATGGAGGCACTATTTGCTTGGGGATAAAGTGGAGATTTTCACAGATCACAAGAGTCTCAAATATGTGTTCATGCAGAAGGAGCTGAACATGAGACAGAGGAGATGGTCAGAACTGATGGCTGATTTCGACATCGATTTGCAGTACCACCCGGGCAAGGTAAATCTGGTACCCGATGCTTTGAGTAGGAGGCCTGCTGCAATGTTTCTGACCAAGCAGAAGGAGATACTAGAAGATATGAGGAGGTTGGAATTGGAAGTGGTTCTTCCAGGTGCAGTGTCGTAGTGTATGATACTGCAGTTGCAGTCTTCATTAGTGGAGCAGATCAAGGCAGCTCAGGCAGATGATCAGCAACTGCACGAATTCCGTAGTGAAGTAGAAGCCGGTCTGAGGTCTGATTTAGTCATTCATTCAGACGGGTCACTCCGTTTTGGCTCCAGGTTATGTGTTCCTAGAGGTGAAGTCAGGCAGAGATTACTCGAGGAAGCACATCAGTCTCAATACTCTATTCATCCAGAAGGTACCAAAATGTACAGGGATTTGAAGCAGCACTTTTGGTGGCACGGTATGAAAAGAGCTGTGGCAAGGTTTGTGTCACATGTCTGATTTGTCAGCAAGTGAAGGCGGAGCATCAGAGGACCGTTGGATTATTGCAACCTCTTCCGATTCCAGAATGGAAATGGGAGAACATTACTATGGACTTCGTGACAGCATTGCCCAGGAGTCCTAAGGGCCATAACGCTATCTGGGTGATAGTGGATCGGTTGACGAAGAGTGCCCACTTCATCCCATTCAGGGTGGGTCAGTCTACTGAGAGTCTAGCAGAACGGTATATTCAGGAAGTAGTGAGGCTGCATGGTGTTCCCGTCAGCATAGTATCCGACAGGGATACGAGATTCAGGTCCCAATTCTGGGAGAGTCTTCAGCAGAGTTTGGGGAGCAAGCTGAACTATAGTACAACATTTCACCCCCAGATGGATGGACAGTCCGAAAGGAAAATTCAGACACTGGAGGACATGTTGCGATCTTGTGTTCTGCAATTTGGTGGTTCTTGGGAGGATCATTTGCATCTAGTCGAGTTCTCATATAACAACAGCTATCAGGCCAGTATCAATGCAGCTCCGTTTGAAGCACTCTATGGTCATAAATGTAGGTCCCCAGTCTGTTGGAACGACATTGGTGAGAGGAAACTCTTGGGACCAGAGTTGATTACGAAGACAGTTGATGCAGTAGCTCAGATTCGGAAGCATCTGCAAGCCGCTCAGGACCGACAGAAGAAATGGACTGACTGTCATCGCCGACCTCTAGAGTTTGAGGCAGGTGATCACGTATTTCTGAAGGTATCACCTTGGAAAGGCGTCATTCGATTTGGTGGTGGGGGTAAGCTGAGTCCCCGATTCATTGGCCCTTTTGATATTGTGGAGCATGTGGGCAAGGTAACCTACCGACTTGCATTACCACCAGCCTTGTCTAGAGTTCATGACGTATTCCACGTCTCTCAGCTCAGGAAGTATGTTAGAGACGACAGCCATGTGATTGACTACTCGGATTTGTCCATGAGACCAGACTTGTCTTGTGAAGTCCAACCAGTTGCTATTATGGACAGACGCGAGAAAGTATTGAAGAACAAAGTGATCAAATTCGTTCGTGTCTCCTGGAATCCTCACTCGCCCGGTGAGTCGACCTGGGAATTGGAGGAAGAAATTCAGAAGAAATTCCCTCATCTCTTTGAGTAGATGTATGTTGTCTTGGTTGTTTGTTTTTCCCTTTTCCTTTTTCGGGATACCTACGATCCACCGATTTGAATTTTGAGGACGAAATTCTTCTTGTAAGGTGAGTAGGATTTGTAACCCCTGTTTCCGATTATACGGTTTATTTTTCCTTGTATTTCTATTGGTGTATTTTCCTCCCTGATTTATTGTATTTGGGCCTTTGTCTTTTTGTGGGCTCACTAATTTCAATTATTTATTATATTATTGCATTTTGGCCCAACTACATTCAAGCCCAAACCCATACCCTTATTGGATTGCAAACCCAGTACTTAATCTACCCAAACCCACTTTCCCTAACTAAAACACAGAGCCTTTCTTCCCTCAATCCCACGTTTCTCCAACTCCCCATGATCTTCTCTTTATTTTATTATATTAAAAACTCCCCCACTTCCCCACAAATCAGAACCACTCTAACAAACCCCCCCTTTCTCTCTCCCATTTTCTCTCCCTCTCTTGGTTCTCAAACCCAAACAAAACCCCGCTCACTTCTCTTTCGTCTTCTCGCCTTCACCCAAAACGAAACAACCAAGCTTCGCCTACCCCCGTAGCTCACTTCGACCGCCACCGCACCATCGTCAACCTCTCCGTCCATCTTCTCCATCACCGTCGCTCCTCGCCAACGCCGCACTCATCCCCAACTTCACCAATCCCAAATGCCAACCCAGTCCACTTCCGTCATCTCCTCGACTCCTCAACATCATCCCCTATCCCCATTGCCATAGAACTCCCGCCGAAACCCAAATTCACCTCTGTCGAACCCATCGAGGTACCACCGAACCCAACCAACTACCCTATCGAGCTCTCACCGTTGCCTCTCCCAATCACCTCTATCCCCCTACCGCCCTTGCCGAGATACTCTCGCCCTCATCGACGCCATTGTCGCCGTCCAGGGCTGCCGCCATCCGCTCGCTCCGTCGTCCTCTATTTCGAGCGCGGAAACAGAGCATCGTTCGTCCAAACTCCGTCGTTGCATTGCTTCCCAACCAACGCCGCCGCCTGAGTCGCCACCAGCTGTCCATGCCACGCCAGTTGTCGAGCCAGCCCCGCGCCGTCGTTCTCTCTCTCTCTCTCCGTTCGAAGGAAGAAGATGGTCAGCTATTGGTCGACTTCGCTGTCCGCTGTTCGATCGCAGCAGATCCATTTTCATCGTTCTGTGTTTGGGGCGATCCGGTGCGAGATCGAATTCTGATTGGGTGTCGTTGCTGTTTCGTATTCGGCGCGCAGCGAATCCCATCCGTTGTCCCCTGTTTTGCCGATCCGGTGTGGGGAAATAACTACTGTTGCTGCTGTTGCTGTTGGTTTTCTCGCTCGGTTTTTCGCTCGTATTCTTGGGATTGCTCCCCGGGATTCTGATCTTGTTATTCTTATTAAATTATCGAATCTTATACAAGGAAAAAGGCAAGCCCACTTGAACTATTTTATTTATTCTAGTTCAAGATTAATTGACCTCTTATGCAAGTAGTCCCAATTTAAATATCGTTAACTTTGCCTTGTGTCCCTTCTCATTAGGAGTATCGAGGATTTACACGAGCTAACCCGACGTACTCTTGACCTCTTATAATTGTCCATTGATTCAAACCTAAGCCTATATAGACACAATTGATATAAATAAAATGACTAGTATTGTATACAAAGGAAATGAATGGTGATTGTATATGTTGATTGAATGAGACAATTGTGACTTGATTAATGACTTCATAAATTGAATTGTATACAAAAATGAACATCCTAATCGCTGTATAACAACGTAATGCATCTCATCATACAGTAGCACATTAATTGTCCACTTTAATGAAAATATACGTGATAGTCTATATGAACTCTTGCTGATTGTACTATTTTGCACAGAGGTTTCGAACCTGTTAACTTGAGAATTAGCAACTTCTGATACAAAAGAAAGTTTTAGCCTACTGAGTCTAGTTTCCAACCAAAGCTACGGATCCTAATTTGGAGTCCCGAGCTGCGAGTTATCATCTTTTTAGTCCCTGCTGGTCTGCATTTTTCATACTGCAGAATTATTGTACCATCGACATAATTGATAGTGAAATACCATGTAAATAGTGTTAGAATGCTATGGAATTTTCCAGGAACCTTATAGACATTCTGAGGGTTCACCCCAAGTTTTTGTAGATTTTTATAATGTATTTATACCATGTTTTCACCCCTTAAAAGTTGACATCTAGTTGCTGCCAGGACAGCTAAACCGTAAAGAACAGTATATTTAACCTAGACAAATTCCGAATTAGCAGAAAGTTACTAAATGTAACTTGTAGACCTATCTGTCTAGGTGTCCATAGCATCCTGGAAGTTCGAATTTGGAGTTGTAGTCTAGGAGTTACCCCTGTTTTAGTGTAACTGTGTCAGCTATTTCAGATTTGTTACTTCTTGCTTATTATTGTGTAATACAACATATTGCTGCATTATTATCGTTCCCTTGAAATCCTTATACACACTTACATGGACATGAAAGATTTAATAATAAAATACTAAACAAGCTGGGGTTTATAAGGGTTGACCTAGTAGTGGACAGTCTCAGAAAATGTACTCGGTAAGGCCTATATTAATATCGTATTGACATGGAAGGAGAAGTAATGATTGTGAATGATTGATTGAATAATTGGAAATTGATTGATTGTAAATGGTAAATGATTGTTATTGACATCGAGTACACGCTCTGTAGACCCCACCACTATGTCTCAAACGTACACTGTTTTGCGTGCATCGAACCTGTGGTATGGGACGCAGTAGTACGTGCACTAGATAGGAGAAATGACATTCTAATGAACTAAAATTGACACGTGTATACTTGATTAAGACCATTGTTTAATAATGCCATTATTGCCTTTGTTATTTGATCTTGATTCATAAACTTCATAAACCCTATTCCTTTATTCTCTGTTTTCACTACTTGCTGTCAGTACTTGCTCTAAGGACATTCTTTTTTCTTCTTTAGTTAACCCAGCTACAGGTGAACCTGAGGATTTGCCAGAAGGAGTTGGCGAGCAGTACTTTTAAATCGGAGCAACTGCATAATAATAAACTATTTCTTTTCATGTTCTTCTTCATTCATTGTAATTCATTTGTTTATTTAGACTTGTATCCCGGGCTTTTGACCCGTAACTGCTACTTGTTTCCTCAGTATTGTTTATCATGTTGGGTTATTAAATTCTTGAATTCAAATATTGTTCTGTGATGTTATTATTTGCGTGGTTGTAATTTAATTTTCTGAGTATTGTTGAGTTGAGACTGGTACAGCTTATGAATGATATTAAAATCATTCGCTAGGCCTCAGTTACGTGCCTGTGTTCCTGTATTCCGGGAAGCGGGGCGTGACAAGATGATTATGTAAAACTTCCCTTAGAGTGAACATGTTTAGACCTCGCATCTTCAACTCAATTGTCACCTCACCTACTACTTACAAATCTCTTCAGTTCTCGTTCTCACACAACGCATTGTAGTAGACTTATAAGTAGAAAACAAATTCCTCTCGAAGCAAATATGAGGCGAACTCCCTGAGTTAAGAAACCAACTAGAATCAGCTTCTAAAGAATTTGAAACAAGAAGACACAAATCATCTGAATCACAAGCACTAACCACATAGGCGGTAGATTTTTCATCCTTCGCTCTTTTCTGATTCTGCAATTTTCAATAGTCTTTCTTGATATGTCCTGACCTCTTGCAGTATCGGCAACAGATCGAATCATTTTGCATAGCACTTTGTCTTCCACCTGAAGAACCATCCACTGCTAGACAACTTGGAGTAGACGATAATTTTTGGGTCTCCTTCCTAAGTTGATTTTCCTTCAATGCTTTGATTACACCATCCACTATAATACTCTCCTTGGCAGATTACCGTTGAGCATGGTAGTGATGAAATGCTCGTACGAATCCGACAGTGAATATATCAAGTTGATAGCTTTATCTTCCTCACTCGCATCCACGTTGATCACTTTGAGTTCAGATAATATGTTGTTGAACTTTGCGATGTGGTCTTGGAGATCGGTACCTTCCTTCATTGAGGAACAAAATAACTTCATCTTCCAATGCATTCGATCTGATAACGGCGAACCAGAGTAGTCAGCTATGAGTATTTCCCACAAACTCGTTGTGCCAGTTTCTTTAACAAACTTGCACTTGACCTCGTCCGCTAAAGATAGTCGGATTAGACTTATGCCTCTTTCACAAATATCATCCCAAACATCCTCATTCATATCGGATGGCTTTTCCTTCTTCTTGATGGCTAACTGCAGACATTCTTGAACTAGGACATCATACATGTTTACTTTCTAAAGATTGAAGTTGACCTTTCCATCAAATTGCTTAATCTTCCAGGACTGTGACCTATCTTAACCAAGGGACTCGACAACCTGAAGCTCTGATACCACTTTGTTGGGATGGGGTGTCTACAAACACACCAGTGGCGCAGCGAAACTGATTAGAGCAATGAGGATGTACAAGTAGACGAGACGAACCAATTAAACACCCAAGCAAATAGATCCACCAATCCAACACAAACACAATGAGGATTTATCATGGTTAGCTTTCGCTTAATCCGAAGAAAAATATAGGGATATATAATGTAACACCCCGAATTCCAAATAAGACTGAATTTGAAGTTCTACAGGATCTTTACACTTCACTTCGTACAATTTTATAAGGAATTTGAAAATTTTATATTACAACAGAGTCTTTTACATTTAATAACACAATGGAAGGTAAATTAAAGTACAATAATAAAAATTATACAATTGTGACAACTTTAACATTTAAATAATCATCAACATCAAGTCAACTTTATAACTTCTTGTAAAATTCCAAGTCCTGCATATAAAACTGTGGGCACGTCAGTTGCTTACAACCGACGAAATATTATACACGGCCATCCTCGCTATGCCAAAAGTATAACGATCTTAATTACTTTAACAACCACAAACTTGAATGTAAAGTAAAGTGTTAAAAAGTGACTACTCTAAATATGTAAGTGTATGCAATGCCTTAACGCCTAATGCAGATGTTTACGCTAAGATGACACTAATGCATACTTGTTCGGATTCTATGCATCCCATACTACCTAGGTCCGAGGGCAAGCACCTACGTACTTCACATTAAAGGGTTCAATCCCTCGCCATGATAACTACCCGGTAATAAAACAAAGTTTAGACATTCCACGAGTACGGATCCCATTCCTGGAGTACACCGCCCGACTATACAGAATCCTCGTCATGCGAACATGCCATCAGTGTCCCTCTAGCCCCGGTATATGTATATACACTAGAGTACGACATACTATCCGCCCGACTACTCATAGTCCCGGATTTAAATAAAAGCTCGCCTCCATCGGAAGTAACCACAGTCTCGGAGTACACCGTCCAACTGGGTCTATAGTCCCGGATTTAAATAAAAGATCGCCTCCATCGGAAGGAACCACAGTCCCGAAGTACACCGCCCGACTGGGTCTATAGTCCCGGAGTACACCAACCGACTATATAGAGGTCATCCACTCACATTTGCCTAAGTTTACTACATTTTCACTTAGTGCCTAATTCTTAAGTTCAAGACATGAATAAATTATAACACATAGAGTTAGCTTTTCCCCTTACCGGACTTAAGCACAAATACCGAGATATCTCACACAGCTATATCTCAAAATATATCAGTCATTTAATTCAACATGGCCGGTACCCGGGGTCTCACTAAACCTCTAGATCACAACCTTTCATGTTCTAGAATTCATGGGTACTTATACCCTTCAATAGTCATGTATTAAACTTCATTGTATTCATATCTTCAACTTTATTCATAACTTAGTCAATTTATCTTACTTTTGTGTCATTCATGATTTATTCATTCATTTCCTTATTCACAATCTTTGAAAAAATATTTCTTTCCATGAACTCATAACATAGAGTGATTCACTTCAATTCTCATTGGCAAATTAATCACATATAGTATTTTAAACAACATCAAGTATTCTTAATCAACCAAAATAATTATAGAATCTCATCAAGAGAAAAATCAATAGTATTGTAAATTTTACTCTTCTTCTAATATAGATAAAGGTCATACTCTTAAATGAAAATTTCGAATTCTTCAACTCATTATCTATATCAAATTTCACTTTTAAATTCTCACAAAATATATGAAATATCATGAAATTATTTTTAATAAAATCTAAATCACTTAGGGGAATATTACAAATTTTCCCAACATTTTATTTGCATTTAAACTCTTCATTAAACCCAAAACATCAAAAAAAAAAAAAAAAACAAATGGAGCTACCGGGTTTCGAACCCAAGCCCCGCCCATAGCTACAGTAACCAACCCTAGGCACCATCGAAGACCAAGAAGTCCAAGTGACTTCGTTGTCATACAGGCAGGCCGAAAGCTATATACACTGTGTTCCAGTGCTTTTGGTAATTAAAATCAACCAAAAATAAAAGGGGAATACCAGGTTTTGAACCTAGACCCAAGACTCAACCCGCAGCTACAGTGATAGTACTAGGGCGCACCCACTAACCAATAAGTCCAACAGCGGCTACTGATATGAAACAGATTAAAGGATTTTTGTTCATACGGCACTGTTATTAGTTTTCTTTCGCAAAACTCGATTATTTAATCGATCTAATCTTTTAATAGACTGTAACTGATTTTTCCAAACTGACTTTATTCGAAAAAACATTAAACAACGATTGTAATACTCTCATTATAAACATATATATTTTGCAAATCAATTCTCTCTTAATTACACACCTCAATTTACATTTCTCAAATTTTGAAAATAAAATTTTGTATCTCTTATAAACCACTTTATGAACTCATTTGCACTAATTAAAAAAATTCACTAGTGAGGCTAACACATATCTATTGAATACAAAGGAAACTATAAAACTTTTTCATACAAGTTACAATATTCGACATTATCATTCCAACATGTATAAACTAGTATAATTCATGGCAACAATTCATTTGTTATTATTTTCTTTCATCTTTCTAATTATCATGATATCTAACCATTTACTTGAATACAACATTATGATACCCCCAAATGAATGTTCAGATCTACTTCAAGGCAATCAACACAGGAGTATCTATTTCTCACTACTTCAATGCTTGTATTTGCTAATATTGATGAGAAGAAATCACAGCTCAAGAAGAACAGAGGATTACACAGGAGGTCTAGAAGAAAGAAGAAGGTTGGAGAAGGAAAGTTTGTTAGAGGATTAAGAAGAAGATAAAGTTTGTTACAATTCATGCCCAGCTCACACACACCCTATACTCTATTTATACCCAGCTGTAGATTCTTTTCACACCTGCATTGCCTTTTCCCGCCAAGTCCTCCCTTAGATTATCTGATTGTGTACCCGTGCACCTTGTAGGCCATAGTACCTCAACTGATCAGGTGTTGTCCTCCTTCTGGAGCTCCTCCTCACTCCAGTACTCACATTCCCATCACGTGCAGACTCAGTACTAGCATCAGGTGTGGGCTCAGCATCAGTCGACTTAGCACCAGTACTTGTAGCACCAGTCGACTTGGCATCAGCACTCGTATCACCAGTCGACTTAGCTCCAGTACTTGTATCAATACCCCCCTCTTCGAACAAAACCTTGTCCTCAAGGTTTAATTTGAGTTGCGGAAAGGCCTTTATAATGGACGATACATCTTCCCAACTATTATCTTCATCTGACAATCCTTCCCATCGCACCAAAATTTGGTTTTGAAAGGTGTTACAAATCTTCACCACTCTTTTCCTTAGCACTACAGATGGTTGGAAATAGATTTTATCTTCTTTAGCAATTGGAGGAAGCTTTGAGGGTACCACTGTAGCCTGCTCACCCAAGCATTTTTTCAATAATGACACATGAAAAACTGGATGAATCTTGGACTCTGGTGGCAATAGTAGTTGATATGCAACTGCCCCAATCTTCTTTATCACCTTATAAGGTCCATAATACCTCTTAGCCAGCTTTTGCCACTGTCTATGATGAAGTGATTGCTGTCTATAAGCTTGTAGCTTCACAAAAACCCAGTCACCAACTTCAAATTGCTTTTCCACCCTGTGCAAGTCAGCTCTATGTTTCATCCTCAATTGGGCCTGTAAGAGGTTTGCCTTCAGCTTGTTCAAAACATCATATCTGCCTTGGAGTTCTTCATCTACAGCACAGTTTCTAGTGAATCCTGGAAGGTAATCTATTATAGAGGGAGGTTTCCTGCCGTATACAATCTCAAATGGTGTGAAACCTGTCGATGAGTGAAAAGAAGTGTTATACCAATACTCTGCCAAATCAACAAATTTGGCCCATTGTTGTGGATGATCACTGCAATATGCCCTTAGATATTGTTCAATGCATCTGTTAACGACTTCTGTTTTCCTATCTGTTTGTGGATGGTATGCTGTACTGTGCTTCAAGATTGTACCCTGGGCTTTAAACAACTCACTCCAAAAATGACTCAAAAATATAGGATCTCTATCAGATATTATAGATTTGGGGATGCCATGTAGCTTGATAATGTTGGTTGCAAATAAGGCAGCCACTTTTGATGCAGTGAAGTTAGGCATTAAAGCTATGAAATGAGCATATTTGGACAATCTATCTACTACTACCAGAATGGCAGACTTACCTTGTGATAAAGGCAATCCAATTATGAAATCCATAGATATGTCAGACCAAATTTGTTGTGGAATTGGTAGTGGTTGAAGTAAACCCCCAGGCTTCGAAGTACTATACTTAGTCTGTTGACATATAGAGCACTCTTGTACAAACTTGTGAATATCCTTGGACATTCCCCTCCATATAAAAGACTCTTTGATTCTAGCCAGAGTCTTTTCAACGCCAGCATGTCCTCCCACAGGTGATGAATGCAACTCTTTCAAAATCAGCCCTTTGAGTTGTTGTGGAACCCACACTCTACCTTTGCTGAATAACAACCCATCTCTGAAGGTCAATTGCGGTTGAGATGTAGGATTTTGTTCTACTTGGTCAATGAGTTTAGCCAATTCAAGATCCCTGGGAGCTTCTTCCCTAATTTTGGAATAGATCTGATGATGTAGAACTGAGATTGCTGTCATCAAAGCAGGACTATCTTCACTCTGAGATCTGGAAAGTCCATCTGCAACTGGATTAACCTTCCCTGGTTTGTAAACAATTTTAAAATTGTAACCTGCTAACTTATAAACCCACTTTTGTTGTTCAGGGGTCTAAATTGTTTGAGTGACCATATGGTGTAGGCTCTGATGATCAGTGCATATAGTAAATTCTCTTCCCAATAAGTACTGTCTCCACTTCTTGATTGACTCAGTAATTGCGAACATTTCTCTTGCATAAGTAGATGCTGATTGCATTCTTGGAGACATCATTCTACTAAAGAAAGCTATTGGATGATCACCTTGTTGCAACACAGCTCCAATTCCCTTCCGTGATGCATCAGTCTCTATAGTGAATGGCTTCGAAAAATCTGGTAATGCTAACACAGGTGTACTTTGAAGAGCTTCTTTAAGCTGAGAAAAAGCAAAATCCGCTTCTGTGCTCCATTTGAACGAATCTTTCTTCAACAAGTTTGTAAGCGCCGCAGCTTTGGACGCATACCCTTTCACAAATCGTCTATAATAGCCTGCTAGTCCCAAGAATCCCCTCAATTGCTTCAATGTCTTTGGTGTTGGCCAATCTTTAATAGCTTCCACCTTAGATGGACAAGCTTGAACACCATCAGCCGAAATCACATGCCCCAGATACTCGAGAGATTTCTTACCAAATTCACATTTACTCTTCTTAACAAAGAATTGATTTTGTTCTAAAATTCTCAATACCATAGCTAGATGTTGCAGGTGTGCTGCCCAATCTGCACTATAAACTAAAATGTCATCAAAAAACACAAGAACAATTTTTCGCAAATATGGTTTGAACATGAAATTCATTGTTGCTTGAAATGTTGAAGGAGCATTAGTTAGGCCAAATGGCATGACTAGAAATTCGTAATGGCCTTCATGGGTTCTAAAAGCTGTCTTCTCAACATCTTCAGCTCGAACTCTGATTTGATGGTAGCCGGCTCTGAGATCTAGCTTGGTAAAAAATTTTGCACCTTGTAGCTCATCAAAAAGTTCTTCTGCTGTTGGGATAGGGAATTGATCCCTTATTGTGATTGAGTTGAGAGCTCTATAGTCGACACAAAATCTCCAAGTCCCATCTTTCTTCTTGACTAGCAAAACTGGGGATGAAAATGGGCTTCTACTATGTCTAATGATCCCTTCTTGTAACATCTTTTGAACTTGTCGTTCTATTTCATTTTTCTGGAAATGGGGATACTTGTATGGTCTGACATTGGTCGGAACCATACCTGGTATCAAATGCAAAGAGTGATCAAACTCTCTTGTAGGAGGTAACCCACCAACTTCATGAAATAGAGAGTCATGTTGCTGTATCAGTTTTGCAATATCTGGGTGAATCTGCTGGTCACGGTCTTCATCTTGTAATACTAAATGGAAGAATTCACCTATTGCATTTGTAGTAATCTCCCTCCGCAATGAATTGAGTTCTATTTGTGATGGAGCTGGAGCATCTCCACCTTGGATTAAAACTTTTTTATCACCGAATATAAACTCCATGGTCATTGCATCATAATCATGAACAACTCTTCCCAATAGCCTTAACCATTGAATACCCAACACTACATCTGAGCCATGTATAGGTAAAATATAGAAATCAATCAAGAAAGAGTGACCTTGAATCTCCACAGGTACACCCAAACACTTCCCTTCGCATTGCAGTGTTTCACCATTGCCTACAATCACTGTGAACTGAGGTGTTGGATGGATTGGCCAATTCAAAAATTTAGCTAATCTTTCCTGCATAAAATTGTTAGTGCTGCCATTATCAATGATAATTTGTATGGAATGATTCTTAATAGAACCTTGCACTCTCAGTGTTCTTAAGGATTTATTGCCTGAAAAAGCATGAAAAGAGATCTCTGGGGTATCATTACTAGCAACTTCATATAAAATACTTTCAGCTTCCGTGTGCTGCAGCTCCGCAGGCACAGCTTCTTGTTCCTCCCCTTCCTCCACTAACAGCATTAGGAATTTGCGTTGACACTTATGGCCAGGCACATACTTCTCATCACAGTTGAAACATAGCCCCTTCTCCTTTCTAGCTGCCCACTCAGCTGGAGGAATTCTCTTTACTGCAAATTTGGATTGGAAATTTGTGTTTGGTGTGTGTTTGGTTTGATCTGGAGTTGGTAGTAGAGGTGGTAGGTTACTAGGTGGTGGTTGCCAAGGTGGTCTTTGATATCCCCCACGACCACCTTGATATTTTGGTTCAACAATCTTATCTTCATGGAGTCTAGCTAAGCCAATTGCATCCGCTAACGTAGTTGGTTTATGTGCTAGTACTTCTCTACGGATATCAGGTTTTAACCCCGAGATGTAGTTGCTCAAAATGTGATTAGTGGATAGACCCTTGGTCTTGTTGATCAACATATCGAATTGATCCTGATATGCAGCTAGTGTGGTGGTTTGAGTGAGTTTAAACAGCTGACCTGTATAATCTACAAATGGAGAAACCCCAAACCTGATATCTAACTCCTTTACAAATACCTCCCAATTTATAAAATCACCATTCTCATATTTATATTGAAACCAAGCTAATGCTCTGCCATCGAGATGGAATGATACTATATGCAGTTTCTGTTCTGTAGGGTTTTATGAAATGCAAAATATTGGTTCGCTTTGAACAACCATTCCATAGGGTTATTGCCTTCAAATCTAGGAAAGTCTAGTCGAGGATTTTTGAAGTGGTTATTATGCTGTGAGGAAGGGGAAGATGAGCTTACAGAGTTTGAGTTACCTGATGAAACAGTACTCCTTAGCAGCTGATCCAACTTCTCCTCAATACTCTCAACTCGATTAAGCTTTTCCTCCATGATTGTAAATCGTTCCATGTTGCTTTCCATGGCTGCAAATCGTACGAACATCTCTGAGAACAGCTTCTTTTGTGTATCCACATCATTTGCTAATGTTTGCAATTGCTCAGCTTGAATGCGAGTAGTCTCCCGTAGATCATCTACTGATCGTCTCCCTTCCGCCATTGCTAGAGCTCAACTCAGTGGAAGCACCAAATTGATACCCCCAAATGAATGTTCAAATCTACTTCAAGGCAATCAACACAGGAGTATCTATTTCTCACTACTTCAATGCTTGTATTCGCTAATATTGATGAGAAGAAATCACAGCTCAAGAAGAACAGAGGATTACACAGGAGGTCTAGAAGAAAGAAGAAGGTTGGAGAAGGAAAGTTTGTTAGAGGATTAAGAAGAAGATAAAGTTTGTTACAATTCATGCCCAGCTCACACACACCCTATACTCTATTTATACCCAGCTGTAGATTCTTTTCACACCTGCATTGCCTTTTCCCGCCAAGTCCTCCCTTAGATTATCTGATTGTGTACCCGTGCACCTTGTAGGCCATAGTACCTCAACCGATCAGGTGCTGTCCTCCTTCTAGAGCTCCTCCTCACTCCAGTACTCACATTCCCATCACGTGCAGACTCAGTACCAGCATCAGGTGTGGGCTCAGCATCAGTCGACTTAGCACCAGTACTTGTAGCACCAGTCGACTTGGCATCAGCACTCGTATCACCAGTCGACTTAGCTCCAGTACTTGTATCACATTATTTCTACAAGTCATGGCACAATCACAACAACATGAGGTAAACTACATTAGTCACATCAATTAAATCTACACCACTCAATGTCAAAACTAGCATGCTCATCCTACAATTTTAGAAAGCATTAAGACCACCCACATCTTAAGAAAACTTGAGGAGACACAACTCCTAGAAACTCCTAGCTCCAACAAGATAACCTAGCCCTTCTCCTCCTAGCAAGAGCAACACCAAGCCTCCAAGAATGCAACACAAGAACTTTCTAACTCTCTTTCTTTTCTTCTCTCTTGATTGTTAATTTTGGTCTAATGAGAAAGACATTGGGGGGGGGGGGGTATTTAGAGAATAATTGAATGGCTAGGATTTGATCTCACCATCAAATAACCACCCACTCTCCACTCTCCCACTCTCTCGACTTCTTCCACTCCTAAAATCCGGCCTCTCTCTCTCTTGTACTCAAGCGTGCATGTGTAGTGCCCAAGTGCACACCCACTCTCATTTATTTATATAATTCTATACTTTTATTCGTGTGTCAACTAATTGTTACATGTCATGTGTAAGACCATGCACAACTAATTATAAGATTAAGTAGTGGGCTTATCTTGTGGGCTTGTTTTTTATTTAATTAATTAATCTAGTGGGCTTAGAGTCTATTCTCAAGCCTTTGGATTTAATAAAAGACTAAAAATAAAAGGAGACTCATGCATACTACTAAAAATAATTTTTAATGAGATGAGAGAAAAAATAAAGATGACATTTGCACGTGTGTTGCACGTGCAAAAAATTGAAAAATGTATTTTTAATTAAAATAAATTATACGGGATGCTACAAATAATATTCAACTAGAAGAGATTGCAATGAGTTAACGATTCACTCAATACAATGAATTAAATTCACTCACCAAGAACAATCTCTCTCAAGCCTCTCTTTGCAATAAAGAAAATATCAATGAAGTACTACTCGCTCATATTGGAGAAGATTACAATATATAGAAGTAGAATATAGAGAACCCTAGGTTAATCGTGATTGTTAGTCGTCCGATATAAACTGTAGAAGAAGTAGCCGAATAAGAGCCGTGTTATTTAACTTGGAGTTGAAGATTTTGCTGAAACGACCTAACAAATCGAGGCTAAAAAATAACAGAGTGCCGCAGTCGTTTGACTGCACCTATAAGTGCAGTCGACCGTCCCTCTCTCGGCCAAACTCTGTACAGGGGTGGGTCTGGTGGTTGATCCGGAGTGCGGTCGACCGTCTCTCTTCTTGGTTGCTGATGTTGCTGTTTACTCTTCTATTTTCTTCGACACTTCGACCTCCGTGCTTCATCGTATTTTCTTCTAATATGAACCATGAGTATTCAAGACATATTCCTAACACTACAAACTCTATCAAGATGGAGTCAAACCTTTCCTGAATCAGACTCTGGCCATCAAGACCTGTAGCCCAGCCTTCTTGAATGAACCATTTATCAATGCTAGATCGAGCTTGGACTTCTACAGGACATAGAAAAGATGGAAGGTGGTCTCAACTTTTTCTGTTTGCCATACAAATATTGATGCGATTTTCTTTGAGAAAATAGTTATTATATATACGCTGAGAATATAAATTAGGCTAAAGTTGATAGAAGCAAAAAAAAAACCCTTGAACTCCCCTTTATACAGAAAACCTCAATGAAGTTTTTTTTTGCACAGAAAATCACATTTAAGTATGGTTACAAAAAAAAACCCCTGGAGTATATTTTCAAAAATCACATCTAACTTTTCTGCTTTTATTAGATAACCTCATTCATCTTTGTAAGTTGGTTCAGAAAACATCATGCATCTTTCTCATTATATTAAAAAAACCTCACTCAACTTTAGCAGGAAGCTCATGCCGTCAGAGTAGGTTTTTTGTAACTATACTTGAATGTGGTTTTTTGCGCAAAAAAAAAGTTCAGTGAGATTTTCTGCATAGAAGGGATTGTTCAAGGGATTTTTTTTTCTTTCAAATTTAGCCCATAAATTAGTCTATTTATAATTAGTGTTGTGTTGTGACGAAAATAAACATTAATTGCTCGAAGTAATAATTATCTAATCCTTTGACGAAATGGCCAATAGAGAGAAGAAGTACACCAAAAACTACGATTGTGTTGTAGGCATGCGGCCCCCCTTTCTCGATCATATGTGCACTTGGCATAACATATGAACTGACACGAGGTTCATTATATCTTCTTGAGACCTATGACTGCTGCTTGATCTCCTCGGGAAAAATCATTCAGTGGATGCAGTTTTCTTGGAGATACAACACCACCCTGCTATTTCATATGAAATCATATATGCCTCGATGGGCATCATCTAACTCCTTTCATCCAATGCATCAGGTTGTTCTGAAATCAAATGTACTGTGGTATTCTTCTCTCCTACTTCTAGTGTTGGTTGTAGAGAAGTTCCATAGTGGTCCGATAGCTTTAGATAGTGGACTGTGGCCGCTATCTGAAATGCATAGCACAACAGGAATATCATTTAATTGGCAGCTGCAATTGAATTTGCAAGCGAAGAACCAAGCCAATAATGAAACGAGTAGAGAATGAGGTGAGAAGCAAAGGCTGGAATGGCTTCTATCCTATAGGAAATGGATGTAAAGTTGCATCTACAAATGTGCAATTAGGGACCCCCCATCAGCATCTACAACTCAGAAGGGTATCTGTTGCAGAAAACTTAACCAGATACTTCACAACTATAATTAACAAATTAAAATGGCCGGTTATGTAACTTTTCAAATTCAGGTTGCTGCCAGATATATAAGAAATCAACACAGAGAAAGAACCAACCAGAAGACAAACATAAAACAGAATCAACAAATATTGTTTGCATCTCTACTGTCTGCAAGGTAAAAACACAGAAAACTCAAAAACACATGGAAGAACTAGAATTTTACTGTGGATTAGGAGGCCTGCTGTTAGCAGCAGAAACCCTTGAACCCCACTCAAGCAGTTCTTTGCTGGTATCATCCTTGTGCACGATAACCTCTATGAAGCACAAGCAGTCTTTCTTTGGGCCGGTGGCTGTTGCAATTGCCTCCACGAGGTCCTCCTCACAGAAAACCTTAGCAGTCCAGCATTTGCCTTCACCACTGTGGATTGCTTCCACGAAAGCAGTGTAGTTCCAGTTTTTAATTACGTTGTAAGGGCCATCATGGATTTCTACCTCAATGGTGTAACCTCCGTTGTTAATCAGGAAGATAATCGTGTTCTGCCCATTCCTAAGCATGGTCGAGACTTCCTGAGCTGCAACCTGAAATTTTTGTATTTGCACACAGATAGTATTAAAATTTTAGGGTGTAGTGTTCGAATGTTATATGTACTGATTGGCATGTATACCATAGTTTGCATAGTGTATATTAAGTTTTAAACTTCTTGTAGATTATTTCATGATCAACAAGTTATATGCTTGTATGCATAAACTGAAATCCCCGAGAAGATCCTTATTAAGTAATGTCTGCATCAAAAAAATTCTTACCTGAAAGCTTCCATCACCAATGCAGGCAATCACCCGCTTATCCTTTGCTGCTTGTGCATACCCCAAGGTCGCCCCAACCGACCAACCAATTGACCCATACTGCATTTGGAACTCATATCTGCAGTCAATAACCTAGTTAAGAGTTCAATCCAGACACACCCAAATCAACAATTGGCCCAAAACTACTCAGTCTAATAACTTACCCACACCCTTCTGGAAGTTTCAGCTTCTGGCAGTTGAACCAAGAATCCCCAGTATCTGCAATCACAGCATTATACCCCGAAAGCATCTTTTGAATGTGTTTAAAAAGCACATTCACCCTCAAAGCCTCTTTGGGAGCAGACTCAAGCAGTTGCCCTTCAGGCACAAATATCCTATCATAATTCTCATATGCGGTTGTATTCTTCTTCAACCTCTTTGCAAGTGCTCGAAGGAAATCCTTCATCAATATGCAACCAAAAGCAGGGCCATTGCCGATGACAACACGATCAGGCTGGACTATCACAGCCTTCTCCTTTCTAATGAGGAGGGAGTAACCAACCGAGCTGTAGTCATTAAAGATCGGGCCCGCAAAGATGTAGGCATCAGCAGATTCGACGATCTCAGCACAGAAAGCAGTGCTGACAGCACCCCAATAGGTGCCAATGAACCTTGGCTGGTTTTCAGGGACGAGGCCCTTGGCTGATGGCATGATAGCGACAGCATAACCGCAAGCCTCAGCAAGCTCGACAAAGGCATGGTTTGCCTTGGCGACGCGGAGCTTGGGCCCTCCCACCATGACAGGCTTCACGGCTTTGTTTAGGAATTCGGCGGTTGCCTCCACCGCGGCCTCGAGGCTCATCTGGTTGCTTACCCTAATTTAAACACAATATTGAAATTCAATGAGAAGTAGGCATCGATATATTGCAGTGTTATAGTTTAATTTTATGCTAATTGTAGTAATAACAATGAAAGAGCTTTCCCTGAAGAAAAAAAAACAATGAAAGAGCTTGTTGGCATTTGATAAGTTAAACAGAAGGTAAAGATACAGGAAAGAGATTTGCTCAATCTTATATGAATATCAGTAAAAATATAGCAGCAGAGGCTTTGCTCACTGTGCTGAATACAGGGTCAAATGCATTTTACGATATTAGAAACTCTTGGCCACATGTACTAAACAAATATTTGAAGAAGAAAAAAATAGTATGTCATAGAAACAAACTTTAAATTATAGCAACATTAAAATGGACAAAGAAAAATTAGGTTAAACAGAGTAGGTGAAAATTGGATATTGTGATGTTATTATTCATTCAGAAGAATCTTATTGATGACTTAATGACGACTTCAATTTTCTTCCCTATTTGTGTTATTAATCAAATATTTATAAGAGAATACGGGTTAAGGGGGTTCTATGGCATAGGAGGAAATTCTTCCTACGACACACCGAAACAAGTAGTTTTCGCATCCAAAATTCTTTACCTGCTTAACTTGATCTTCATACCAAAAAAGATGGATTGATATAAAATCACTAGATATTTTGCTCATTCATCGTGAGGTTATAAAATGAACATTTTTTAAAGCAATAGAACATTTGTAATCACTTAATGAATGGGCAAAACATATTCAACTATAATGATATTTCATCTTCTTCTATTTAATGAAATGTTGAATACTGTGAACGATGTGAACGATGTGGATCATGCTTTTGGGAAGAGGGGATAGGAAGTTTAGATCATCTCCAACCATACTAGCTAAAATGGCTAGCCAAATTGTTCAAATAGTGTTTTTGCCTAGTGAATTTGGCTAGTCATTTTGCTTCATCTCCAACCATGCTTCTTGCTCTCTATTTTGCCTCTTCATGTTCATGGCTAGGCAATTATGCCTAACCGTTGGAGATGCAAAATGAGTATGACTCTCCAAATATAGCTATGCCTCTTCATTTTGGCTAGCCGTTGGAAATGCTCTTCGGGATGACATTAAAGGAAATTTCCCTATATCACATTTTCTTTCATTTTCTATTTATAATATATTGAAAATTGTGGTTATTCCAATATTAAAAAAATTAGAAACATATATCTCGATCATTCTCCAACAATATGAAAACAAAAGGAAGGGGGAAGTAGTACACATTCTTGACACAATGCTTCCCACTTCAATACAGTACTTCTACTTCAATCGTACATCTGTAAGTAAGGATGCTCTCAAATACAAATATACCTAATCCGTATATTTGGGGCACCCCTATCTGTGAGTATGTGAGTATGCACGAGTGTCCAATCTGAAAGCACGTTAGACCTACGACTGTGAGTATAATTTTAAATATTTTATTGTAATTTAGGGGAATCTAGACTACGCAAGCTTAAAGCTGACAGCAGTCAACTTCATCAGTTCTCTTAAATACTCCTCTTTTGACGACTGGTAACATCTAGACTGATATATAGAGAAAGATTTAGACTTATATGATTGTTTTCCGATTCAAAAGATTAGGAGGCTTAGAACTAAATTGAAACAGTGGGCAAGGGTGGAATTCGGACGGAATCAAAGAATCAAGGACGAGTTGGGAGAGAGGATAGAGCAATTGGAACTCATAGAGGAGGAGCGAGATTTAATACAGACTGAACTAGACGAGCTAAATAGGAACAAGAAAGACATTCTCCATTTTGGGAAGATGGAGGAACTTTATTGGAAGCAACGATCCAGAATTCAGTGGTTGAAGGAGGGTGATGCTAATACTAGATTTTTTCATAAGATGGCCAACGGAAGGAGGCGTAAAAATCACATCTCTGGGTTGATGGTGGAAGGCATTTGGTGCGAGGAAGAGGAGAGCATTAAGCAACACATCAATGAGAGGTTCAGGGAGTTGGTGGGTAAAAGAAGAGAGCACAGGTGTTCGTTGAATCACAATATGTGGAAGGATTCAAGGATTATTGGATCTGAAAGTATCGAAAGCATCTTTACTGAAGAGGAGGTTCTCGTAGCTATCAATAGCCTGGGGATGGATAAAGCGCCTGGACCGGACGGATTTCCGCTTTTCTTCTACAAGTTCTATTGGCATATCATAAAAGCAGACTTCATGCGCATTGTCCAAGATTTTCACAAGGGTGACATAGATTTAGATAGACTGAACTATGCGAATATTGTTCTTATTCCTAAGAAGCCTGAGATAAAAGAGGTAGGAGACCTCAGACCGATCAGCCTGCTCAACGGTTCCTTCAAGATCATTACCAAAGTTTTGGCCAATAGATTGGGGCCTCTTTTAAACGATATTATTGGAGAATCACAGAGTGGCTTCATTCAAGGCCGGGACATCATGAATAGCGTCGCGTCAGCACATGAAATTGTCTTCAGAGGATGCAGAGACAAAGTGGACGGATTTCTCTTTAAAGTAGACTTTCAACAGGCTTACGATTCGGTTGAATGGAACTCCGTCGATGAAGCTCTGCTCCTCAAAGGATTCGCGGAAAGGTGGAGGAAGTGGATTTTCCGTTGCATTAGAGGAGGTAAATCATTCCTTATCATCAACGGGTCACAGGGAAAAGAGATCAGATGCAAGAGAGGGCTTCGACAAGGGGATCCCCTGTCGTCGTTGTTATTCGCAATTGTTGCAGATGGGTTGTCGGAGATGATAGCTAACGGGATTAGAGAGGGGGCCAAATTCGGCATTAATGTCAAGGGCTTTTCAGAGCCAGTTTCTATTCTGCAATATGCTGATGATACGTTATTGTTTGGGTCGGCAACTAGGGAGGATATTATCTTTATGTGCTCGGTTTTGAAGTGCTTTGAGGCTTGGTCCGGAATGAAGGTCAATTTCGCGAAGAGCTGTGTCATACAGCTGAGTAATCGATGCTCTGTCCCGCCGTCTGAGATCCAACTTATGTTAGGTTGCAGGGGAGGAGAGTTCCCGCTAACATACTTGGGGATTCCTATCAGACCGGGGAAACTTACTAAGGAGGATTGGCAAACGTTAATCGACAGGATTGAGAAAAGGTTAGCAGGATGGAAAGGGAGTTTGCTTACGTTAGGGGGCAGGATCACTTTGCTTAATTCTGTCATCAGCAGCATTCCTATTTATCTTATGTCTATTTACGAATTACCGACTTGGGTAATACACAAGATAGACAAGCTTAGAAGGAGATTTCTTTGGAAAGGAGCAAACGAGGGGGGGAAAGGAATTCACCTGGTTAGTTGGGGGAGGATATGCAAACGGAGGGAATTCGGAGGTTTGGGTATCATTAATCTCCGAGATATGAATCAGGCCCTACTTAGTAAGTGGTGGTGGAAGATGGCTACACGACGTAATAATTGGTGGTGTAAGTCCCTGGTTAACTACAGGGCAAGGAGGAAATTCAGATTTGGGGGGAAAGCAATCCATAGTAGGAAATCGTTCGTTTGGAAAGGGGTTTACAAGACGGGCGAGATATTTCATAACAACACTAAATGTAGGGTGAAAGATAGCAGGAGCACAAGATTTTGGAAAGACAAGTGGTGCGGCCATAACACGCTAATGGATCTTTTTCCCTTAGCGGCAGGCGCAATTCTGAACCAAGATTCTCTGGTGGTCGACGTCTGGAGGAACAATACACTAAGATTGGAGGTAAAAGACACTATCGATCAGGTAGCGATCACTCAGCTAGAACTGGTTAATGATTACATTCGTATTGAAGCTGACTAGACTCAGCAGTCACAGGATGAGAGAGGGTGGACCTTGGAGGCAAACTGCCAGTTCTCGGTGGCTTCTTTATACAAAAGGCTTAACGATGGCGGGATTAGAAACGAGATCACGAATGTGATTTGGGGTACCAGTGTGCCTTCCAGAGTTAAAGTTTTTTTATGGTTGGTGGAGAACGATGCAATTCTATCTCGTGTCAATTTGAGGAAGCGGAGAATTGTGGACAACGTCATATGTAGTACGTGTATGACCGAGGAAGAGGATACGAACCACATTTTATTCAACTGTCATAGAGCTAGATGGATTTGGAGGGAAGTGGGTACAACATTTGGTGTTTTACAGTGTCCTAGGTCGAGTGCAGAGGTCTGGGGGGACATTAGATCAAACACGATTAGAAAAGAGGTCAAACTAGATTGGGAAATTCTTGTGGCGTCAGTTATGTGGAACCTATGGCTAGATCGTAATGATTTCTATTTCAATAGCGTTCGTCATTCACTTTCCTCGTTGCTGCAAAAAATTCACCTTTGTTGTTATGAATGGACAGGGCTTATCAGACCACGGAAGAAGAAGCGAGTAGGTGAGGAGGATGAGTAGTGAGCTAGCAAGGGGACTGTTCTCTGCATGGGCTTGAGACAGTCAGTTGTTGGTCTTTTGCTTTAGATGCTCTTATTTTGATGTATTTTCTTTCTGTTAGGGTTGTGTGGTTTCATCTAGATGTCCGTTGATGTTGGTTGCCTGCGGGCTTTTTATGTATTAACTATCTCTGTTTCGTTAAGTACTTTTTAATGAAGCGATGACCGTAGTCATCTTTTAATCAAAAAAAATATCTACAAAATAATTAAATGATTAAACTACAATCACAAAGCAATAAGTCATAAATAAAATCATGAAAAACACTCACTTAGGCGATAGAAAGAAAGGCACCGGCTCCCTATTAAACGTCGGATGCGGAATCCCAGGCAAATTGCAACTGATACTTATATAAACCGGCTTACTCTCCTTCAACGCCGTAGAAATTGCTGTATCTATTTGCTCATGTGCATCCTCCAAATTAGTCACCACCGCCTGGTACAAATATTCCAACCCATTACCAAAACTAGTAACTGCACGTGCGATGGACGCTTTAATTGATGTTTTTTTATAAAGTAAATAATAAGATTTACTTTTTACAAATTACTTCTAGTGTTACAAATTTTTATTTTATATGAGTGACATTTTTATAAATAATTATATCGTAAATAAATTTGAACTTTGAGGGTATTATGGTAACTAACAACAGTTGAGTAAATGAATGGTTAATATAACTCTCATTTAAAGATGAATGGTTGAATGAATGTATACAAATTACAGGTTATCTACAAATAACAACCCCAAACTCTCCTATTATAATATTAGAGATTAGAGATGAAACAAGTACTTTTTCAATTAGACCCCTCAAGTGATGAAAATTTCAGTTGTCCTCCAATCACAACATTTGTTATTTGATCCTTTAATTTGTAAAAGTTACCCAATTTATAGTCTCTAATTTAACCCCAATTTCTACGTCCACGCCCAATCTCCCCTCCAACTAAGTATTTTTTTTTTCTTTCCCCGGCACCGAGCACACACTCTAACAATAATATGATAATGAAGGGAGTGATCCAAGCAAAGCTCGAACTCGAACATCATATCTTTTACTCACTAGCTAAGAAACTTATCACTTAACCATAATTAATTGAGGCTAAAGTCGCGCTCCAAATTAAGAAACCACACCATTAAATTTCACCCACTCACTTAACACCCGGCCGTTATCTCTATCATTTTTACTCTTAAATCTTAATTATATAGTTACCTGATTTCTGTGATAGAAACTCATTTCCACCTATTAATAAGCTATTAATAAGAAATGGGATAATTCGATAATTATACTCCCTCCGTTTCAAAATCTAAGTCATTTTAGATTTCTACACGTCTATTAAGAAAAAATCAAGGATCGACAAAAAATAAAAACATTCTTGGGTTTCGAAGCTTATAAATGAGCTACCAATCATAAAATGTTCAATTTGCCCTCATCTATAATTTTAGTATTACTCCTTTTATATATAAAAAAAAGATAAGGGTGAAATTGGAAATCTCATAAAAAATTATTTGATGGACATTTAAGAATGATAAAAAATTTGATATTTTGAAACAAAAAAAAGACTTGAATGACTTATATTTTGAACCGGATGGAGTATAATTTAAATTTAATGACAGAAATATCTCCTATTAAGAGCATCTGTAGTCGTTTATACTCAGAATTTCCATATTTGGATTTCAGAAATAGAAAATTTGACTTCTGTTGTAGTCGTTTAGACTCAAAATTTGGAAATTACTTTTTTTAAATGGACGGACACTTGATCTTCGTTCGTCCCAATAATTTTTTTTTTATTTAGTTTATCGATATGGGACGAGGCATCTAAAATCGTCCCATTTAAAATTAAAAAAATTTACGGACACAAGAAGATCTTGCGTCTGAGTTGATTTTTTTTTTTTTTAAAAAGCCACGGACAGGATATGAAATTCCGTCCCATAAAAATCAAAAATAAAAAATTCTCATATTTTTCAAACGGTGGACCATTTACTGTCCTTTTTTTAAAAAAATTGGGATGTTAAATGATCTACTGTGCGACACTACAAAAGAAAAAAAATTTAGACGGTTTTTTTATCTTGCGTTCGAGATCATTTAAAAAAAAATTTGGGGACAGTAATTGATCTAACGTCCGACACTGCAAAAAAATAAAAATAATATATATATATATATATATATATATATATATAAATTAAAACGATACAAGATCTAACGTCCGAAGTCATATAACAGTAAATTTTTATAACGGATGAAGAAAGATATTTTGATTGCGATATTTGGAGATTTTTCGTATCACTTCTCAAATATAGGGCTCTCCCCAAATCTTTTTTTTTTTTTTTTCCAAATATAGGGAATGACCACAACATTGGTTTCTCCTAAATTTTTCAAATTTTCCATATTTACACGAGGACTACAGATGCTTCATAGGCTATTAATAAGAAAGCTATTAATAATAAACGAGATAATACTTTATTTATCCCATTAATTAATTACCTGATGGCAAGTGACGGTCTGAAAACAGCGCAACTCCTGGGAAAAATCGGGCAAACCGATGGTATGATGCAAGATCCGGTTGGTTCCAAAATCATTCGAGTTGGGCCCACCAACAATGCAAATCAACGGTAGATTCTCGCTGTAGGCGCCGGCGATGGCGTTGAGGACGCTGAGACCACCGACGGAAAACGTGACGACGCAAGCTCCCACGCCTTTGGCACGTGTGTAGCCGTCGGCGGCGTATCCTGCGTTGAGCTCGTTGCAGCAGCCAACGTTGGTGAGCCCGGGTTCGGCGATGAGGTGGTCAAGCAGGGTGAGGTTGAAGTCGCCGGGGACGGAGAAGATGTCCGAGATGCCAATTTGGACGAGGCGGCGGGCGAGGTGGCTGCCGAGGGTGGAGGAAGAGGAGGCGGAGTTGGGAATGGGTTTGTGGGAGTTGATGGAGGTGAAGGTGGTGTCCATTGATATATATATATGTATATATATAGAAAGAGAGAGAGAGAGGTGATGATTTGGTGCAGAATAGAGAGGGGCAGGGGGTGGTGGGGGTATTTATATGTGGGGTTTCTTGCGGGGAGAACCTACGAACCAAGTGGTAAGGAAAAAAACTGGTGGCGGCTGGGTTTGGAAAGAACAAAAAACTGGTGGCTGGATTTGGAAATGGAAATGTTTCAAGGACTTGATTTTGAACCGTTGAGCAAGATTATGTTTTTTTTCATAATGGAAGGTTCCATTTAGGGCTCTGTAACGGTTTTGGTTTGACCAATATTTAACTGACCCAATTCAAATGGGGAGAGGATTTTTTTGCCACGAAGATATGTCCAAACCTGAATGGTTGGGTTTGAATACCCGAATCCTGTCTAAAACCAACCTGTATCCTTGAGATATATATATACACATACACAAACTACATACATATACATTACGTACATACCGTTTTCCCTAGTAATGTTTAAATCAAAATTAGTAACTGATATGGGTCAAAATAGAACAAAATCGGAACCGTTCAAATCGGTCACGAATCTCAAATCTCTTATGGGTAAAACGATAATTTCTTACAGATATATGTCCGATAAAACGAGATGGGCCGGTTTCAAGCCCATCAACCCAATCCAGCCTATAAAAGAGACTGCTACAACAACTCTACCGCAAAGGAGTCCAAATTCATCAAACCGAGTTTAAACCCCCTATTCCTAGGGGTAAGAGCATCAATAGTTGGAATTTTTATCAAAATGACCCATTTTTTTAAAAGTACTTACCAAACTGACCCACTTTCAAAAGTATTTACCAAAATTATCTAGTTTGGTGAAAATAACCTCACTCTCTGTGTTAACGAGTGTATGTTGAGGTGTTAAAACGTGAAGAAAAATTTCAAGTTTAGACTCGCTATTTCAGATAGCGAGTTTGGTGAAAACAACATCGTAATCTGGTATAGGGAGTATATGTTAAGGTGTTTCTCCATCACTTGGAGAAAAAGGAGCTGCAGTCGTTGGCTATATACCTAAATTTTGAGTTGGGTGAACAGTGGTCGGCCATATTTGGGAGACGATATAGGATTTTGGAAAAAATAGCTGACGAAAAGATGATTTTTCATCCGTTCAAACAGACGAAAGATCATCTTTTGTCGCTGTTTTTTTTTTTTCTATATTTTTTTTAAATATTACACGGAAAATTAATGATTTCCCGATTGTTCGATTTTTTTATTTTTTATTTTAAAAAAAATCGACGGACGAAAAATCATTTCCCGTCCGTTCGATTCTAAAAGAAAAAAAACAGAAATGAGCAGGGACGTATAATGAAGCACCGTCCCAGCCATTTCCTCTCATTCTTTTGAAAAAGTTTCTATAGAATACACCATATAGAAATTTCTATGGATAGAAATTAGGTTTTAATTGAAATTAATTAATAATTAAGATTTATTTAGGCTTTAATATGATTTAATTATGATTAATTTAACAGTTTTTAGGAATTAATTAGGATTTAATTTTTTTAAAAAAAATACAACGGACGGGAATGATTCCTCGTCTGTTGTTTTTGTATTTAAAAAAATTTTAAAAAAATAACGGACGGGAAATCATTCCTCGTCCGTTCATTTTTTTAAATTAAAACCTAAAATTTGGGTTTAAACGACTACAGCTGAAACCCATTTTTTCTATTCCTATATGCCAAATACCCAAAATTTGACTCCGAATGACTACAGATGCTCTAAGAGCATCTGCAATGGGTTTTTCTAAATTTGGCAAAATGGCAAAATGGCAAAATTGAACTTTGTTTGCACTGGTTGTTTGCTACCATATGGAAAAATGAGAGGGGACGGGACAAGTTGTCTCGTCTCATTTGCTCTAATTTTTTTTCTTTTTTGTGAGACGAAACATGTTGTTCCGTCCCGCATAAATTTTTTATTTAAAGATTGTATGATTAATTAGTGATTAAATTAGTTGGTAGTGAATTAACTAGTGATTAAATTAACACTAAACCTTCAAAAAAATGGCCAAGCTTGGAACATGACATGTTGTCTGGTCCAAATTCTTTTGGGTGTCGGACAGTTCAACATGTCCTTTCCGATTCACTTTTTTAATTAAAATTTTTAAGGACGGAACATGTTGTTCGGTCCGGTAGTATTAAAAAAAAATCCTGGACGAACCATGTTGTTGCGTCCGATTGAGGAGAAAAAAAAAAGAAACGAAACAACATGTTTTGTCCTTCGTATTTTGAGAATCCACAAATTTGTTTCTCATATTTGAGAAGAAAAATGTTCACATTTTCAAAAAAATATGGCAAAATGAAAAAACGTTGCAATTGTGATTTTGCAAAAAAATTGGCAAAATTGAAAACCACTGTGGATGCTCTAACTAATTCTAACTCTATCTCTTCGTCAAGAGATAAGTCCAGACTCAGTCTTTTATACAAAGGGAATAACATATGCTATCAAAACACTGGAAAGTAGAGATAAATGAATATTTTGAAACTGGCCCCCTCAACGACTATATATACCTCGAGACTGTTGACTCTTAGTTTGGTGTGCACAAAATGTGCTTACAAATACTAATAAGTTTCAATTGAGATGTTCAGATTTTTAGGAATAAATAAATCAATAAGAGAGTCAAAAAGATTCAAAAATAAGCAAAAGAAGGAAAGCAATAAAGAAGGATTACAAAATCAAGCCAAAGAAGACATTATTCAATAAGAGCACATGTTAATTAGAGCCCAAAAAAGCCAGCAAGATCAATTTATGTACTTCCAAATATGTGGCATTTTACAAGATGGAGATGACCGAAACCAAAATATACAGGCAGAACATCGAGATTGAACCAAAAACCGAAAAGAGGACCAATGCCTTGAAAGCAGAAAAATCTCGATCATCAAAAGCAGAGTCAGATCGTGAGGAATCAGACGAAGACATCGCCTTGGTGACTAAACAATTTCGTAAGTATCTTAAACATAAAAAATATGGCAGGTATCAAGGAGAAAGAGAAAATGACAAAGACGACATATCCTACAAATGCAAGAAGTCTGGACACATTCGTGCAAACTGTCCCATCTCACAGGACAGGAACAAGGACTACTACCACTCCAATCCAGGATTAAGAAAGAAGGCGTTGAAGACAACATGGATCGACTCAGATTCCAGTGAGGATGAGCAAGATCACAACAATGTTGGTTTTATAACTCTTGGGAATGGTGAGGTGCAATCATCATCTCAAGAAAAGGTAAGCGAAGAGCTCACTTACGATGATTTAGTAGACATGTGTAATTGATTAAAAGATTATGCTAAGAAATTGAGTCGTGAATTAAGACAATATAAACAAATTCCAAATGAATCACATGACTCGTGCAGCGCTAAAAACCAAAAACTGAAAAATAAAATTTCTTTGATTATGGAAAAATTCGAGTCATTTAGGAAAGACCATGAGGTGTTGATAGAGGAAAATGAGCATTTAAAACAAAAAATTCAAGAATCCTTAGCAACACATGATGAAAACTTAAGAGAAATTCATGAGAAATCTGTTTATATTGCTAAACTCATTGATGATTTAAAAGAATGCAAAGGAAAATTTGATGAGGTAGTGGAATGAAGCTCTTGAACAAAATAGAATACTTGATGCTACACTAGACACTCTTCGTTGGAACACAAAAGACGATGAGATGACTAGGAAAAGATTTTGTAAAAGGGTAATTGAGCTCGAGAAAATTGTTGAAAAAATGAAGGGCCCAGTTATCTTATTACAGAGAATTCAAAATCTTGTCATGATTTTCATCAAAAAAAAATCTTGTCATGATAATCAAGGATTTGGTTACGAAGAGCCAATACACCATCAAAAATCTATATCATCATGTCATACGCACATGCACAGTCACCAACATAATCACAAATCAACACAAAACTATGCAAGTGTGCATGACTCAAGGCATAATCGTATCACGTGTCACTACTGCTGTAGATTGGGGCATTTTTCCTATAATTTCTCTTTAAAATGGAATACTAATTTTGTTTGGGTAAAAATGTATGCACTGTGCTAGATAGCAATAAATCATGTTTACTTCTCGCTAACAGATGTTACAATGTATATGTTATAAAACTCTAATGACTTAGCACAGGAGAATATGAGGTGCTTTGTTGCTAGAAATGAGGATGGTTGGTTATGGCATTGGCAACTTAGACACAGTCATGGATAATCTCAACAAACTTGTAACCAAGGATCTTGTGAGGGGATCCCCAAAATCAAATTTAAGAAAGATAAAGCTTGTGAGTAGTATCAGTTCGGTAAGCAAACTAAAAGTTTTCACAAGCTCAAGAAAATGGTATCAACTTCTAGATCCCTTGAACTCTTGCACATTGATTTAATTGGACCATCATGAACACGTATTAATGGAGGTGCACGACATGCTTTTGTAATTGTAGATGATTATAGTAGATTCACTTGGGTTGCATTTTTGTCACAAAAGGATGACACATTGTATATTTTTCAAAAATTCTGTCGTAGAATGAAAAATGAGAAATGCCTCACCATTGTTACTATTCTTAGTGATCACGGTGAAGAGTTTTAAAAAACGAACATCATTTTGTGACAAAAAGGAAATAAAACATGAGTTCTCTTGTCCTCGCACTCTCCAACAAAATGTGGTTGTTGAAAGAAAAAATCGATCTCTTCAAGAAATGGCCCGAACCATGCTTAGTGAAAATGATTTACCTAAGTCATTTTGGGCAGATGCTGTCAATACAGTATGTTATACAATGAACCAAGTAATCATTAGGAAATACCTTGATAAAACACCTTTGAACTATATTATGGCAAAATTCCTAACTTGATTTACTTTCGCGTCTTTGGGTGTAAAGTGTTTATTTTAAATACTCTAGATAACTTGGAAATTTTCAATCGTAAAAGTGATGAAGGCATATTCTTAGGATATTCCCCAAGTAGCAAGGCATATCGTATATTTAATAAAGAAAGATGCACCATTCAAGAATCCATCGATGTTATATTTGATGAAACTAATCCCTACACCAAAGAAATATTGCATATTGTTGATGATGATGAGACAGGTGTTCGTGTTGAAAAGAAAAAGATACACATTGACCAAGAACCAAATGTGGATTCTCAATATCATAAGCCTCCTCAAGATGAAGATGCATCCAAATCCAAAATAGAAGAGATGCCTACACAACAAATTGATTCCATGGAAAAAGATCATATACAACATTAACTTTCCATCAACGAAAGCCGCCCTGCATGGAAAATCATGTCTAGCCATCCACCAAATCTTATACGAATCAATATGTCGAAAGGGGTAACGACTCGAGCACAAGCTCAAAATTCATGTGTTTTTTCGCTTTCGTTTCTATATTTAAACCTAAGAATATTAAGGAGGCCTTGCAAGATAAGGACTGGATCATTGCAATACAAGAAGAACTTAATCAATTCGAAAGGAATCAAGTATGGAGACTTGTTCCTAGACCTCACAATAGGACCATACTTGGAACTAAGTGGGTGTTTAGGAACAAGTTGGATGAATCAGACACTATTACTAGAAATAAGGCCCGTCTTGTTGCACAATGTTATAACCAACAAGAAAGGGTCGATTTTGACAAAACTTTTGCACATGTTGAACGGCTTGAAGCCATTCGCATTTTACTTACTTTTGCTTCTTATATGGACTTTACTCTTTTTCAAATGGATGTCAAAAGTGCTTTCTTAAATGGTTTTATTTCGGAAGAAGTTTATGCTTCACAACCACCAGGATTCACTGATCTCACACACCCAAACCATGTATTCCGTCTTGATAAAGCTTTGTATGGTTTGAAGCAAGCTCCTCGTGCTTGGTATGAATGACTAAGTTCATTTATAATTCACTTAGGTTTCTCTAAAGGGAAAGTAGACACTACACTATTTATAAAACACGTTTCTAAAGATATTTTAATTGTTCAAATTTATGTTGATGAAATTATATTTGGGTCTACTAATGAGAATCTTTGCAATGAATTCTCTAAGAAAATGCAGAATGAGTTCGAAATGAGTATGATGGGTGAACTAACTTATTTTCTTGGACTTCAAATACAACAAAGAAAGGATGGACTCTTTATAAATCAATCCAAATATGCAAAGGAACTAGTCAGAAAGTTTGGTCATGAGAATGCAAATGCTTACAAAACACCTATAGCAACTACCACTAAGCTTTCCAAGGGTGAATCTAATAACTATAAATCACCCTAGGGGGGGGGGGGGTGAATTGGGCGATTGTGCGAAAATTAAAAATTAAAATTAAGTTGCAAAGTAAATGAGAAGAGATAGAGAATGCAAACACAGCAAGCACAAGTGACGCAGCGATATAACGTGGTTCGATCCCCAGGTCTAGTTCACACCACCTACTTGTAGCAATTCTCCGCCACAAACGTTCCACTATACTCAAACCCTTGTACAGTGATTCTCGGATTCAGATCAAGAGACATATTACACCCACATGACTTCTAAGACAAGCCCCGTCAATCTCACTGAAGTGGAAGAAAAAAAAAACTCAAGATCTTTAATGATCCTGACTGAAGAAAACAAATAAATATCACACACTCGGATTAATTGTTGAATTGATTACTTCAGAAGATTTTTCTCAGAGAAATAGGTGAGGAATACACAGTGGGTTCATCCAAATATATAGACTAGGAAGTGTATCTCTCAAAAATAGAAACGTTACATTGTAAAAGAGAAATCCGCACGAGCTACGGTCGACCGTAAATATGGACAGTCTACCGCTCATCTTTTAATCGAAAAGTCGAAAGATGAATGATCGACTGTCTCATCATTTTAACTGTAATGAGTGATCGACTGTGGTGCGGTCGACCGACAATATAGTATGGTCGACCGCAATCGTGCTGATTCTGACGAAACCACTTTATATTCTTACCATATACTAATCAATCAACAATCAATCAATTACATATAAAATCTCACATATATGGAATTATAGAAATTGATCTTGCTGGCTTTCTTGGCCTATAATCAACATATGTTCTTTTTGAATAATGTCTTCTTTTGCTTGATTTTGTAATCCTTCTTTATTGCTTTCCTTCTTTTGCTTATTTTTGAATCTTTTTGAATCTCTCTTATTGATTTATTCATTTCTGAAAATCTGAACATCTCAACTGAAACTTATTAGTATTTGTAAGCACGTTTTGTGCACAACAAACTAAGAGTCAACAATCTCCCCCTTTTGGTGTGAACAAAACATGTCTTTGAATGTTGAAAAATAAAGCATATAAATACTCACCTTTAATCCAATACTTTCTGTATCAAATATTTTCATAAGAGATATATAGTATAGATGAAGAACATTCAAGAGAGATTTTTAGTATTTATTTTCAGTAAAAATATTCAAAAAGATTCTCCCTCTTTTTGGAACACACCAAGAGGGAACAAAAAAAAACAATACTCCCCCTAAATTCATGCATACAATAAAAAATGTGAGTGAAGAGCAAACAGGAGAATTTACATTTATTAAAAATATAAGGAAAATCTACTTACATGATATCGTTGATCGCGAGACTCTTTGATATATAATGAGAGCTCTTTATGGTTTCATAGATTTGAGATTTTCCCAATACAAACGAGAGACATAGAGCAAAAGACGAAGAAAAATAAATTTCAAGAAATTAGAAACCATAGAAGAACTGTAAATATATTTTTCTTACACAAAAAAATAAAAAGAACAAACCGAAAAAAAAACTGAACAAACAGGGAGAGAACCCGTCGACCAAACGGTCGACCGAAATTCAATTGAAATCATAGTTATGAAAGAATACAGCCCGAGAGTGAACCGGTCTACCGCAAATCCAGTAAACCCAATTTTGATGGCAAACAAAAACCCGAGAGTGAACCGGTTGACCGCCCAGTCGACTGTCCACCTTTACAGGCTAACAGCCGACCATCTAGTCGACCTAAAAATACTATTTTAAGAAGAAATATCAATAACGTTCAATTCTCCGTTTAAAAAATGAAATCATTTCTTATCTAAAAGCTTAGTAAAGATATCAGCAAGTTGAGAATCAGTGGAAACATAGTCAAGAATAATGTCTCCCTTTTGAAAATGATCTTTAATAAAGTGGTACCGAATATCTATGTGTTTTGTGCGACTATGTTGATCAGAATTTTTAGTCATATGAAGAGTGCTAGTATTATCGCATTTAATCAGAATGTGGTAAAGAACATCTTGTAGTCATCTAAAGTGTTTTTCATCCATAATACCTGCTCGCAGCAAGATCCTGCAACAATATATTCAGCTTCGGCAGTGGAGAGAGCTACAAAATTCTGCTTCTTGGATGCCCATGAGACAAGGCAATTTCCCAAGAAGTGACATAAGCCACTAGAATTTTTTCTGTCTGTTAACCTGCCGACACAGTCTGCATCAGCGTACCCTACAAGAGAAAAGTTTCTATTTTTGGCTACCAAAGTCCAGTATTTGGTGTTCCTTTAAGTTATCGAATGATACCCTTAACAGTAACCAAATGCGATACTTTGGGACACGATTGAAAACGCGCATATTAACAAACACTAAACATGATATCTGGACGAGATGCAGTAATATAAAGCAAACTACCAATCATACCACGATAAGTAGAAATATCAATATTGTTACCAGATTCATCCTTGGAAATCTTAGTGGTACTTGCCATAGGTGTTTTGTAAGCATTTGCATTCTCAAGACCAAACTTTTTGACTAGTTGCTTTGCATATTTGGATTGATTTATAAAGATGACATCCTTTCTTTGTTGTATTTGAAGTCCAAGAAAATAAGTTAGTTCACTCATCATACTCATTTCGAACTCATCCTGCATTTGCTTAGAGAATTCCTTGCTAAGATATTCATTAGTAAAGCCAAATATAATATCATCAATATAAATTTGAACAATTAAAATATCTTTAGAAACATGTTTTATAAATAGTGTAGTGTCTACTTTCCCTTTATAGAAACCTATGTGAATTAGAAATGAACTTAGTCGTTCGTACCAAGCACGAGGAGCTTTCTTTAAATCATACAAAGCTTTATCAAGATGGAATACATGGTTTGGGTGTGTGGGATCAGTGAATCCCGGTGATTATGCACCATAAACTTCTTCCGAAATAAAACCATTTAAGAAAGCACTTTTGACATCCATTTGAAAAAGTGTAAAGTCTACATAAGAAGAAAACGCAAGTAAAATGCGAATGGCTTCAAGTCGTGCAACAGGTGCAAAAGGTTCATCAAAATCGACACCTTCTTGTTGGTTATAACCTTGGGCCTTATTTCTAGTAATAGTGCCTGATTCATCCAACTTGTTCCTAAACACCCACTTTGTTCCAAGTATGGTCCTATTGTGAGGTCTAGGAAAAAGTCTCCATACTCGATTCCTTTCTTGCATTGCAATGATCCAGTCATTACCTTAATGTTATTATGTTCAAGTATAGAAACGAATGCCGAAAAACACATGAAATTTTGAGCTTGTGTTCGAATAGTTACCCATTTCGACATATCGTTTCGTATAAGATTTGGTGGATGGCTAGACATGACTTTTTATGCGGGGCGCCTTTCGTTGGTGGAAAGTTGATGTTGTAGTACCCCGTATTTTTAAATACTATTTTTGAGATTAGAAAAAAAATTAAAATGATTTTCTGGAGATTTAATAAATATTTTCTAAAGATTTATCTTTTTACACGTGCAAAACACGTGCAAATATTTTTGGTGTAAATATCCAATTTTATATTTTTAATAAATTCTTCTACTTATAATAGAGTATATTCTAAATTTTGGGATTTTTTTGAGTAAAGAAACTATTTTTTATAAATATCTCGAAAGAGAGGGGCTTTTATGTAAAAAAGCCGTTTGTATCTCAAAATAAATAATGAAAATTCATTTTTACTGATTTTTGGGATTTCCATGGTCATCATTGAAATTAAAATATATTTAAATTTTATTTAGAGTTGATTTGGTAAAGATTTAAACAAATATATGGTATTTTTGCAAATATGGAATTTATGTTGGATCTTGTGCAAATGTTTTCTGGAAAGTAAAAGTCAGATATTTTAATTGGAAAATATAATATGTATTATTATATATTATTTCTGAATTTTCTGGATTTTTACGAATATTTTATGATGTATTTGCAAATATTACAAAAAGAAGGGTTTTGTGCAAAATTGCCACCTAAAGTATTAATCCGAATTTTCTTTATTTCTGGGCTGTGCTGGATTGCTGGAAAACTCAGTAGTAAAAGAATTTGATTTGGTTTTAATTTATTTAACTTATTTTAACTATTTTATAAAGAAAGGTTTATATATGTAAAGTTATATTTTGAAAGGATTATTTTGCAAATGTGTTTCAAACCCTAATTCATCATTTCCGGCCTGTATAAAAGTGGAGTGCAGACGTCTTTCGCTGTACAACCCAAGGTTTTATTATTTTTATTTTTGTTGGAGATTGAAAGAGAAGATCTTGGATTTCGCAAAGAAGGGTTTTGCTTATTCAATCGGATTTCTTCATTTGAGGTGAGTGATATAATTGTTTTGTTGTTTTGTTTTATGTATGTGAGTGACTTATTTGTTTTTCTTTTGATTTGTGTATGTTGTATGAGAATGATATGAATGTTTTGATTGATTTTGGATGTTGAATTTCATCTATTAGAAAGCATGCTAGGGTTGGTATGAATATGTATGTTGGATGGATGAAAAATTGGATCTTTGAGAAGAACCCTAGTTATTGTGAGTAGAATTTCATGTGGATGATTTTGGATTGTAGGAGAAACTAATATAAATCGTAAGTATGCTATTTCTTTTGGAATATTGCTGAATTGATTGAGTATGATGGATGTTATGCATTAATTAATTAAAGATGAGATTTTTTTAGACTATTGGTGAGTTGGATGAATGCAACTTGGCCATGTTAATGATAAGTTTGTTATTTTTATGAATTAACTATTGAGGATAGTTGAGATTGAGTTGAGAAATTTTGAGAATGAGTAATGGTTTAGAGGACCATGTTTTGAGAATTTGAGTTATGATGATTAAATTTGGGGATTTATACATTTTGGATTTAATTTGGGGATTTGTGATTTTGTGAAAGATGTTGTTCGAATTTGAATTTCTCAAATGCTAAGTTTTAAATCTGAATATTTTGGTATTGATATGGTTTGGAATATAATACAAAGTTATTTTGATGTATGATTTATTCTTAAAAACTCTAATTTTGATATATGCACACATTCATGTCTTATTTTTGAAGAAATTCATCAAAATGTTATTTTTATCAATTCAAGCGGTTTTAATTGGTTTTTATGGATCCTTGTATAACCTATAAGTTGTATTTGACCATACCAGAAACATACTTCTATAGATTTCATTTTGTAAAGTAAATCTTCGTATCAGTTGATATATGCACAACCTCAAGTCTGCAGTATGTAGGTCGACAGTTGACTGGTGTGACTTCTCAGTCGACTGGCACGACCCGGCTGCTGTTTTCAATAGTTTTCTTGAAATTTGGTTCTGGACAGTCGACTGATGACTTTTACAGTCGACTGGTACCACTTAGAATTATTTTTCAAAATTATTGTAATTTTCTCTCTGGACAGTCGACCTATACCCTTTACAGTCGACTGCTATACTTAGACTTATTTTCCTAAAATTTCTGGATTTCTTTCTGGACAATCGACTGGCGTCTTTTACAGTCGACCGTCAATACTTAGATTTTATTTCTTAAAGATGTTAGTTTTTCGCTCTGGACAGTCGACTGATGACCTTTTGCAGTCGACTGTTGCTGATGCTTTCTTGAGTTGTTCGGATGTTCCATAAATGTCGATTCTTTAAATGTTTAGGATCAATAAATTACTATTCTAAATATTATTCTTTCTATAGAACATATGTTTTAAAGATATTTTATTGTTGGATTTGGATTCTAGAATTTTATAAAGATTTGGGTTTGTTGATTGGAGAGGTTTCTCCCTTTGATCGTTTCGACGATGGATTAGTGAATTTTGGTCTTATTGAGATCTCTAGGAGTTGAGTGGGAGTCCTGTGAACCGGCAGTTGAGATTTGTTGAGTTAGACCTGTGGGGTCTTGGTTTAGTTGTTGTTGAGTATTTAAGTCCGGCAAGATACACTAACTCTAGAGATGGAGATTTTGTGGTTTAATAATAATCAACTTAAGGACAGACACTAGTGGAGATGTGATGTAACTTGGGAAACGTAAGTATAGGCTCATGGTTTTGTTAGTCCAACGGATGCGTTCCAGGACTGCTTGTTGTTATGTCTCGAGAGGACATTTGTGTGTTCGCGTATCGAGAGTCTGCATGCCTATTCACGGAGCATGCAGGGTGCATTCGCGTGTCGAGGGTCGGCATGCCTATTCACGGAATGTACCTGGTGTATCTGCACGTCGAGGGCCTTGCAAGCCTATTCGTGGGATACACGGGTTTGGGAGATGATTCTCAGGTTGTTTTTGAGCTATCTTACATGATGCTTGCGCGTCGAGGGTTGTGGTGCCTATTCGCGGAGTACTCTTGATCTTGTTTTCCATCACCGTAGTAGGATTAGTTGCATAGCGAGGGGTTATCCCTATAAAGTGGAGATCGTTAAGGGCTTGCACCAGACCTATGTACTATGGAATGCATAGAATCTGACAAGTACGCATTAGAGAGTCAGCATATAGAATTGTGTTTTCTTTACTTGGTTTTATGCTTGTGTTTTCCTGTTTTTCCTACACTTGACACTTAGTCTAGCTTCACTTGTTGCTTTCATTTCACGATGTTTTCATGCTTTACTTATTAGATTTATTCTTGCTGTTAATACATGTTGTTGATGACTCCATGCTTAATGTTTATTTATGTTGTTTTGTTTTTATGTCACTCACACCTTTATGGCTGACCCCTTTAGTTTTGGGGGTTAGGGATCATCTCTAGCCTCATGTTTTACAGGTTGTTGCTTAGAGCTTGGGGTTTGGATGCTTGAGATAGTTTTGATATAATAGAACTTTTGTGTAAAATTTGTAAAGAAGTATTGTAAAAAAGAAAGTTTGTAATTCAAGGTATTTTGTATTTCTGCTGTGTTGTAAATGATTGTTGTAACAAAAGTTGAAATAAAATTATCTGTGTTTTGGGCTATGTGTACTATTACATTGAAGTTGATGCTGGGAATTGTGCCACATATTTTCTAAGATATTATATTAGAAATTCGTGGCGCTACAGATGTTGTATATGATCATCTTCCATGGCATCAATTTGTTGTGTAGGCATCTCTTTTATTTGGGATTCGGATGCATCTTCATCTTGAGGAGGCTTATGATTTTCATAATCCACATTTGGTTTTTGGTCAATGTGTTCATGTTTCTTTTCAACACGAACACATGTCTCATCATCATCAACAACATGCAATATTTCTTTGGTGTAGCGATTAGTTTCATTAAATATAACATCAATGGATTCTTGAATGGTGCATCTTCTTTTATTAACCTTATTACTTAGGGAATATCCTAAGAATATGCCTTCATCACTTTTACGATCAAATTTTCTCAAGTTATATAGAGTATTTAAAATATGCACTTTGCACCCAAAGACGCAAAAGTAACTTAAGTTAGGAATTTTGCCATAATATAGTTCAAAAGGCATTTCCTCAAGATATTTCCTAATCATTACTTGGTTAATTGTATAACATGCTGTATTGACAGCCTCTGCCCAAAATGACTTAGGTAAATCATTTTTATAAGCATGGTTCGGGCCATTTCTTGAAGAGATCGATTTTTCCTTTCGACAACCTCATTTTGTTGGGGAGTGCGAGGACAAGGGAACTCATGTTTTATTCCCTTTTTGTCATAAAATGATGTGAAGAGTTCGTTTTGAAATTCTCCACCGTGATCACTACGAATAGTAACAATGGTGAGGTTTTTCTCATTTTCCACTCTACGACATAATTTTTGAAAAACATATAATGCGTCATCCTTTTGTGACAAAAAGGCAACCCAAGTGAATCTACTATAATCATCTACAATTACAAAAGCATATCGTGCACCTCCATTACTATGTGTTCGTGACAGTCCAAATAAATCCATGTGCAATTGTTCAAGAGGTCTAGAAGTTGATACCATTTTCTTGGGCTTGTGAGAACTTTTAGTTTGCTTACAGAACTGACACGACTCACAAGGTTTATCTTTCTCAAATTTGATTTTGGGGATCATCCCACAAGCTCCTTGGTTACAAGTTTGTTGAGATTATCCATGGCTATGTTTCCAAGTCGTCGATGCCATAACCAACCATCCTCATTCCTAGCAACAAAGCACCTCATATTCTCCTATGCTAATTCATTAGAGTTTATAACATATACATTGTTACATATGTTAGCGAGAAGTAAACATGACTTATTGCTATCTAGCACAGTGCATACATTTTTATCAAAAGCAATAATATAGCTTTTGTCACATAATTGGTTGACGATAAGTAAATTATGTTTCAAACCTGTTACCAATTAAACATCCTCAATGGAGCATGAAGAACAAAAGTTTATTTTACCTTTACTGATGGTTTCACCAGTGCTATTATCTCCAAAGATGATGTCCTTCTCTCTTTCCCTTGAGAGTGATGCAAAGTATCTATTGTAACCTGTCATATGGTTTAAGCATCCACGATCAAGCTACCACCGATCTTTAGTCATGATACGTTGAGGTACCTACATTAAGAATAGTAGGTATAATTTTTGGTGACCAAGTTTGTTTTGGACCTGCATTTACATTCTTTCTTATCCAAACAAAATTAGTATTCCATTTTAAAGAGCAATTTAGGAAATATGCCATAATCTACATCAGTAGTGACTTGTGATACGATTATGCCTTGGGTCATGCACACTTGCATAGTTTTGTGTTGATTTGTGATTATGTTGGTGACTGTGCATGTGTGTATGACATGATGACTTATATTTTTGATGGTGTATTGGCTCTTCGTAACCAAGTCCTCGATTATCATAATAAGATCTTGAATTCTTTGTAATAAGGTAATTGGGCCCTTCATATTTTTCAACAATTTTCTCGAGCTCAATTATTTATTCATCTCATCGTCTTTTCCTAGTCATCTCATCGTCTGTTGTGTTCGAATGAAGAGTTTCTAGTGTAGCATCAAGTATTTATTTTGTTCAAGAGCTTCATTACAACTCCCCACGACCTCATCAAATTTTCTTTAGCATTCTTTTAGATCATCAGTGAGTTTAGCAATATAAACAGATTTCTCATGAATTTCTCTTAGGTTTTCATCATGTATTGCTAAGGATTCTAGAAATTGTTGTTTTAAATGCTCATTTTCCTCTGTCAACACATCATGGTCTTTCCTAAATGACTCGAATTTTTCCATAATCAAAGAAATTTTATTTTTCAGTTTTTGGTTTTTAGCGCTGCACGAGTCATGTGATTCATTTGGAATTTGTTTATATTGTCTTAATTCACGACTCAATTTCTTAGCCTAATCTTTTAATCTATTACACATGTCTACTAAATCATCGTAAGTGGGTTCTTCGATTACCTCTTCTTGAGATGATGATTGCACCTCACCATTCCCAAGAGCCATGAAACCAACATTGTTGTGATCTTTCCCATCCTCACTTGAATCTGAGTCTAGCCATGTTGCCTTCAATGCCTTCTTTCTCAATCCTGGATTGGAGGGGTAGTAGTCCTTGTTCCTGTCCCGTGAGATGGTTTAGTTTGCACGAATGAGTCCAGACTTCTTGCATTTGTAGCATATGTCGTCTATGTCCTTTTCTCTTTCTCCTTGGTAGCTGCCATATTTTTTAAGTTTAAGATACTTACGAAATTTCTTAGTCAACAAGGCGATGTCTTCGTCTGATTCTTCACGATCTGACTTAGCTTTTGATGGTCAAGATTTTTCTGCTATCAAGGCGATTGTCCTCTCTTCGGTTTTTGGTTCAATCCCGATGTTCTGCCTGTAACTTTTAGTTTCGGCCATATCTATCTTGTATGTCTTCAGTTTTCCTTTGAAGGTGTAGTAATTGAATATCTTTTTCTCAGGGGTCTCCTTCATTGCGGCAGCTTTTACGTCCCATTCCGGCGTTGTTGATTCTTGGTTTTGATGACTACAACACAATACAAAGTTTGTCTACCACACTTCTCTTGCAGAGTGTATCAAAGTCAATACCATGGTGAAATACACAAAGGCAACACAATCTGATGAAGCTTTCAAGAGTAATTGATCAAGCTTCAAGACATCTCGACAAAGGCCCACGCTTAAGACAAAGACCCAAGTTCAAGACAAGATTCCAAGTGCTTCACATGTTTAAACAAAGTGTCTTGTAATATTGTAATTTTAATTCTCTGAGTCTTAGAAACTTGTAATAGCCTTGTCACACATACACTCACACATAATTTAAATATTACGCCCCGCTTTCCAAAAAGGAAATACGGAATACGGATATGTGACTAAGCCCAGCGAATAATTTTCATCATCCATGAGCTATTCGGAATCTTTACAACATTTCACAAGAATAATCAGAGTCGGAAGCAAGAGAAGTCAACCAAATCAAATCAAATATACCAACAGAAATTTACTTGAAACCAAAATATATAATCTCAAATAAATCAGATCTGAATAAGTCAATATCGTGGGTCACATTGCCCAAATACAAATAAATCCAAGTATCAAATACAATTGTTCAAATAAGCAGCAGAAATAATAATAAAAACACCAGCTCTAATATCTCATATCACCAACACCATCTGGTACCTGTTCTCCAAAATCTGCAATTTAACAATCGCAGGAATAGGAAAAAGAAAACAAACTCCCGTCAATGCAAGTTACGGGCCGCTTGTAGTGCAGAATACAAGTACATGGGATAAATAAAATAACAACAAAACAAACATGGCATGGTATAGGTATATCAACAGAATATAATATCTAACATGAATCAGGAAAACAAATCAGATAGCATGGTATAATAACAGGTATAAGTAACATGTGTCAAATGTCAAGGGGTATGCAGAAAGATATACAAATGATAGTTTCAGATGATAGTCAGACAGATAACAGATAATCAGATAACAGATGTCAGATAACAGATACAGAAAAAACAGATAGCAGATGTCATGTTTTTATAAGTCTTGTGTGATTACTATCTAGGTAGCACTTCATGCGCCCCAACTTTTTATCACATGGTTGCTACATTCAAATAGTTTCGTTTAGATTTCGTAGTGGAGTCCATAGGGCAGTGTACTCAGGGATCAAACAAACAGATATCAGATAATCAGATAGGACAGACAGATAGAACCTATGGGTTCTCTTCTGAGTACACCTTCCTATAGGGAAGTAATGCATTCAGGGTTGAGATAAACAAAGTTTTGTATCATGAAGCCATGAAAACGTAACAGATAGGGAACACGGGGCCTCTTCTCAGTACACATTTCTATATTTTCCACTTCTAGATCTTTCCCTTAACCCTGACTTGGTTATTTTGTTATTATTTTCAGACAGACATGTATGTGCAGAAAATAGAGTGAAAATATCATGATATAAACATGTAACAGGTTCAGGGTGGAAAATAAACATATACAGGTGAAAGATAACTCATAAAAGAATAGAACAATGAGAACTCTAGTTCAGGACAGCAAGACAGTACTGCACTAAAACTGGAAATCCCGTTGCTACAAAAATGCAAACCTGGATCCGTCAAAGAATCTGGAAAACAGACTCCCTTCTGAATCCATCAAACATATATAAGTCATATAGTATTTCACAAAATTAAGTCTCAAAACAGGTTTGAATCCAGAAAACATGTTCAGTCAGAAATCAGAAGATCGTATTCAAAGTCGGGAAAACAGCATGAAAAATCATTAATTAAATTCATGAAAAATATGGGGTATTTCCCTATATGTGTATTATCAGAATATAAAGTATCATAATTTTTCAATATAAATAGTTTAGTCAACAAAAATCAGAAAACTTCAAGATGTAGTAGTTTTGTAAATTTGATATTGTAAACACTGCAGTACGAAAATAGCAATATCTCACAAACCACAAATCGAAATCCAAATCCTCCAGAAGGGTAATAAAATAAATACAATAGGCTAACTTTCATATTCAGAAATATTTTAAAAACAACAAGTAGAATTAGGTCGAAAATCAAGTTCTTTACTGAACAGTTTGCAAAATCTGCTAGTATAGTTTTTGTTTAGAAACATAGAACGATTTGTAAAACTCATCGAATAAATCCATAAAAATTCAGGGCTTATCCCAATCAGGTATAGTTGTACTGTGCAAAATTTCAGATTAAAATAATACTCTTAACATCATGATAAAAATAGATTACTCTTCAGAATTCATAGAAAATACAATCTGGAAATCTCTTTACACCTTTATAGTAAAATAGATATAACTCACAACTCGTAAAACGAAACTGAGATCTGTCAAAAGGGTTGGAAAATAGACAGAATCCTCCACAGTTCATATTCACAAAATATTTTCTAATACTGACCTTAATAGGGTCTAAAATACTGAATAATATCAGGGTAACAGAAAAATATAGATTTGTTCTTCACACACAAAACAACATAGATCATACAAAATTCATCCAAATTAACCCAAACATGAAATATAGTGTACTAGATATCCAAACAACATGATATATGGTATTTTGCAAGTATTCGACATGTATAGCACGAATAACACATCAAGCACACGATATCACAAAATAGCATGTATATTCATCAAAAGTGGTCAACCCCAGGTTGTTTCATGTCATGTGTGTTGTGAGGCCTATTAGCTTAAGATACATATATATATATATATATATATATATATATATATATATATATATATATATATATATTAGGTTTGCCCGTTGACACGTGCCTACGGCACGTCTTCGGAACGGTGCACCTTGTTTGATTATATAAAATAGTTTTAAAGGTTCTGCAAATTAATTGAAGTAGCAAACATATTATATGAAAAAAGTTTGGGGGTCCAGCAAAAAACATATTATATGTTTTTTTATTTGATTTGTTTTAATTATTTTATAATAAAAAAATTAAATTTTTATTTTTTTAATTTTTAAGTTTTTCATTTTAAAAAAAATTTAGAATTTTTATTTTCTTAATTTTTTGAATCGAAAATGAAGGGGAAGAGAGATTAAAAAAAATAATTAAATAAATATAGTAGTTGTTTTGGGTGGGGGATTTGAATTTGAATTTTGGGGAGAAACTTTTGGGGAGACAAATATGTTTTGTAAGGTTAAATCTGGACCTTTGATTTTTTGGAAGATTGAAGGAGAGCCACTTGATAGCTTTCTTTGTGTTTTATTATCTCTACTAATATAATGGGAGAACACCTTAGTGTAATTTGTCCTCAACCCAAATATTCTCGAAAGTAGACCAGTTATGGACTAACTTTGGTAAATATTTTCGAAAGTGGACCAGTTTGGTAAATATTTTAAATATTTTCCACAGTAGACCAGTTTGGAAATTATTTTCTTTTTACCCTTTTCATTATCCCTTCAATTTCTCCCCGTGCACGTGTGCACGTGTATTATCCCTTTAATTTTTTCCACGTGCACGTGTGCACGTGTATAATACTAGTATAGATAATGAAAGAATTCAATAAATCTCTAATATTATAATGGGAGAAGGCCTTAGTGTCATTTGTAAATGTTTTGTCATTCTACCAACCCGTGCAACGCACGTGCATAACTATTATAAAGAAGGTCCTAGGTTCAAATCAAGACTACGTCTAAATTTTTATTTTAAAAAACTATACTTATTAAAACGTGCATCGCACGTGTAAACTACTAGTAAATACAATAATGTGAAACCGTGAAGTCTCGTCCTAGTAATGATCAATGGACTACACCTCCGTTCTCTAACTATATCTTCTTTGATCTGAGTTAGAAGGCTCTAATAATGTTTGTCTCTAATTCTAAATTCTTAGAAAACTTAACATTCGGAAATATCTTACATCGCGAATTTCGAAGAGTTTGAATTATTTGCTCCCAAAAAAAAAAAAAGAGTTTGAACTGGAATTTAAGCCAAGTTTGGGAAGTTAATTAAGCTGTGAATTTGCAACCCAATTCTTTCTCACGTGAAGAAATAACATAAGAATTCAATCTTAAATTGTTATAACTCATTCACAAATTACATCGGAAAAGGAAATACCATCCCTCATATTTCCATTAGAAAATACAATATGTACTGCAAACAATCTCTACTATTTTAATGGTAGAGTTGGGGTTGTAAACAAACAAATCATAATTTTGTAATTGAGCAAATCCGTGCAATATACGGCCAAACTAAATTTACCAGACATATCCGTGTGATGCACGTGCAGCCGCTAACAAAGGGATATTTTAGCAAATGTCCCCATTTAAAATGTGAAAACTAGCATATACCCCCATTATTTTTAAAAACTAAGAAAGAAGGCCTTTCACTATGTCAGTTTTTTTACTTTAATTTTTTTTATATTGAACATGCATCACATGTGTGAATTAATATTCATCTATCTATCTATAATATAATATATTTACTTACTATTTATTGAAAGAGTTTGTCACAAATAAACAATTTTAAATATTTTTTTGTCACAAAATAAACATCACTTATGTCACCAAGCAAACAGGTGCATCGCACGTGCAACTCCAAATCTATTTTCAACACGTGCATCGCACGTACATATCAATGTTTTTCTTTCTATATTTTTAAAAATACGTGTACGTTCAACTCCATTTTTTTTTACAATTGCTTACGTGTATCACACGTTTAACTCCAACTTTTTATCAAACACGTGAAAAATACTAGTGAGAATTAGTGTAAATAACATTATGAAAGAGGTATAATGGGTGCATCACACGTGAAAAATACTAGTGAGAATTAGTGTAAATAACATTAGTGTAAAACAACATAGTACTGATTAGATCATACCACCCATTATACCTCTTTCAAAGAGTAAAATTAGCTGAGAGAACATAGTATATTATTAACATTTCAAATAGAAAAGAGTAATAGCTAATTTTTAGAGAGAGAAGGACAGGAATAAATTAGGAAAGGAGAGGAAAGCTCATTATTTTGATTTCTTTTGTTCATTTTTCTAATTAATTCCTAATATGATTGCTGATTTAAATTTTAAGTTGATTACCATAGAAATCGTGAACTTAACCCTGTTTTGGTAATTAATATTTATTGATTGATTAATTATATTATACTATATCTTAAGCTGCCTACCTCCTCTATGATTTCTCCATTTTAAAATGGAGAAAGGAGAGCAAATGTCACGCCCCGCTCTCCAAAAATATGGAATACGAGCACGTGACGAAGCACAACGGATGATTTTAACATCATCCATAAGCTGTATGATCGACTCAGCATCACAACAAGAATATAACAACATATATACAACCAAGCATGCATGAATAATTCATTAAGCAACAGAAAACAATTGAAAATAAATAATAATGTCCACATAGTTTTCAAGTCTGGATCAAATGTAAACTCGGGAACGTAAGCCCGTTACAAGTCTTATACGGCAGGAGAAATAAATACCTTAAGGAAAGCAATTATTTAAACAAGTCCTTGCTCCAAGCGAAGCCTAAAATGTCTGCTCGCCAATTCCAGCAGGTAGCTCGTCTCCCAAGTCTGCTTAATAAATATAAAAAGGAAAAACCGGGAAAAATAAGAGAAAATGCCCTTAGTACAAGCTAGGGCCACAAATAGTGAAAAAAAGTTAAGTATGGGGAACAGGAATTGGAATCAAGAATGTAACAGAGTTATAACAAGTAGTGGAAAAACCAAGAACTAGCTGACAAGAGGGACATCCTAGTAAACAGGCTAGTTAACAACTGCTAATAGTAAAACTATGACAGGTGAACATGTAGGGGTAACTAACATCAAGTATCATGTTTCATGTGTCAGGTATCACGTATCAAGTTTCATGTATCGTATCATCAAATATCAAGTAACAGGTGTCGTGTTCAAGTTTCATGTTCAAGTCTTGTAGTTATTACTATCTAGGTAGCACTTCGTGCATCCATTCTTTTACTACATGCTTGCTACAGTCAGAGCAATTTCGTTTAGACCTAGTAATGGAGTCTATAGGGCGGTGTACTCAAGCATCAAATAACAAGCAGGTGATCAAACCATGGGCTCTAGAGGTGGCCCCGTAGGCTTTAGAGGTGGTCCCCGTCACCATGACGTGGCACTTAGTTCTACGTGGCACTTAGTTCCATGTGATCGCAAATATATATCATGTAACCTTGTAATGGGCTCTAGAGGTGGCCCCCGTCACCATGACGTGGCACTTAGTTTCATTTAACATACAACTTTGGGAAATACGGGCCCCCTTCCGAGTACACTTACCAATGTTGTCCACTCTATAGTCCTTCCCTCAAACCTCGACTTGTTACATTTGTTCAGGCAGAATTGTGTATTTGAGTTTATATATGTGAAACAGGGTTGAAATAATGAAAATTAATTTTAAAAAAAATTGGGGATGTCCTATAGGGTGTCCAGCAACTACATATAAAATTTCAAGTCAAATGCTTGCTATTTACATAGCTAAATTAATTCGCAAGGTAAATGTGTACAGTAGTTTTTGCGAATCTGTGCCTACCAGCTGCAGTAAAACTGCAATAACTTTTAGACCGTAACTCCAAATTCGAAAATTACAGAGTCTAACGACATCTAGACATCCAGGGCTATATTTTCTACTCAGGTCTCGGGTTCAAATTCTAATATTAAATGGGTCGAAACAGCAAAAGAAGATTCAGGACAGCAACTTGGGGGAATATCTTACTAGTATAGATTACAAGAAAATTTGTTATTAGGCGTCTAAGCTATTGTGTGATATAAATACAGGATAATGGTGGTCAAAACAGTAAGTAATAATTATTTTTCAAGTCGAATGGTTACAAGATCATCAAACACAAAATGCAACATGTGTCTACAAATTTAGGGCTCCTTAATCTCATGTCCATGTGTTCAAGGGGTAAAAGAGTCCAAGTAGTTATAATTTAACACAATAAATTTTTTGTGACTCTTAAAATTATGAAATTTACGAGGTTATTATTTGATCAATAACGAAAGTCAAGGAGGAGTCACAATTCTAACTATTTGTAGTATTTTTCAAGGGACACTTGTACTAGAACAAATAAAATTGTATAAGGGATACTTGCCTTAATTTGCTGACGATTACATACGATTGCTGAAGAAAATGGGATCGAAAAATCCCGGGCAAAGTCTCCCAAAACCACGTGTGAAGCACGTGCAAGAAATCAACCGTAGATCGAGTTTTCCCCCACACTGGATCAGCCAAAACAGCAAACGGCCATTCGGGATTTGGCGCGGCAAAATAGCGAACACCAGATCCAGCGAATCAGATTTTGCTCTCGCACCGGATCTGATCCAAACAACGGACAGCGAATGTGGGATCCGGTGTGGACAAACACAGGACAATGATCTGATTGCACGAATCTTGGCGTGATCCAATGGCTGAGCTTCGATCCCGCCCAATACTCCTTCTTCTTTGTTCTCTTCTTCGAAACTGTCACGCCCCGCTTCCCGGAATACGGGAACACAGGCACGTAACTGAGGCCCAGCGAATGATATAAGTACGTCAACTCATATCATCCATAAGCTGTATCAGTCTTAACTCAACAACACGAAAAGAAAGTAATCACAACCACGCATAAATACATAATCACATCAACGGGAATAAATTCAATAACCAAATCTGGAATATAAAGACTTACCAAATAACTCGAGAGACTCCTGCTCCAATTGTAGAAGATCAGCTCATCAATGCCTCCTAAAAATTCTCTTTGTGCACCTGAACTTGATTATCTAAAAAGAAAGAATAATTTGTCCTTAGAGCAAGTACGGACAGCAAGTAGTGAAAAGCAGAGAGTAATGGAACAGGTTACATGAAAGAATATGAAACAAGGTCAAATTGCAAGGACAATTATGATACTAATAGCAATGGTCTTAATCAAGTATATATACATGTCAACTAGGTCTATTATCAAGTTGTTTCTCCTATCTAGTGCACGTACTACTGCATCCCATACTACAGGTTCGATGCACGCACAACAATGTTCCTTTTAGACTTCGTGGTGGGGTCTACAGAGCGTGTACTCAGGTATATCGCGACAACAAGATAACAAGATAATAAGTTCACGTCTCCACAAGTATTCTCCACCTTCCATGTAACAAGTCCATGTACAAGAGGGCCCTACCGAGTACATTTTCTGAGACTGTCCACTACTGGGTCAACCCTTAGAAACCCCGGCTTGTTTTAGTATTTTATTAAGTCATTCATGTATATGCGAGTGGTTATAATAATGCCAAGTGAATGATAATTATGCAGCAACATGACGTATTACACAATAATAAGCAGGAAGTGGTAAATCTGAAACAACAATTACTTTAACTGATTCCTGATATAACTGGGTCGAAACCTCAGTACAAGACAGACAAGACATCATCACATAAATGTTTATCAAGTGGGTAATTATCGAGTTATTGTATCATACATGTGGTAAGAATAATTTACAGCAAGTCATGTGAATTTCCCAGTAAACAAGTCAAGTGAATTTGTCAAGTTCAAGTCACAAGATCTCATGTAAATAACATGTATTTAATCACGGCGTGTTTTCTCATGTACAAGTTTATTTATTTTATTCATGTCAAATGCATGTCTAGGCTTGGGTTTGAGTCAATGGATAATAAAAGAAGTCAAGAGTACGTCGGGTTAGCTCGTGTAAACCCTCGATACTCCTAACGGAAGGGACACAAGGCATAGTTAACGATAAACAAATTGGAACTACTTGCATAAGAAGTCAATTAATCCTTAACTAGAATAAATAATAAAGTTCAAGTGGACTTGCCTTTTGTAGACGATTAGATTAGAATCACCAGAATAACGGGATCAGAATCCCGGGGAGCAATCCCAAGAAACACGTGCGAAGACCGAGCGAGAAAATCCATGCAAATAACGGCAACAAACAGTAGATTATTTTCCCACACTGGATCGGCAAAACAGCGAACAGCAGGAGGGGATTCGCTGCGCCCAGAACACAGAACACCGAACGATCCAATAGAAATTCTTCTACACACCCGATGAGAACCGAACACAGGACAGCGAAAGTGGGATCTGGTGTGCGCCGAACAACAAGCAGCAAGAGACAACCAGTCGGATCGCAGCTCTACACCGGATCGCCCCAAACACGGGACAGCCAAGTTGGATCTGCTGCGACCGAACAGCGGACAGCAAATCCAACGAATCGCGGTTCGTCTTCCTTCTCGCGATAGCGGAGGAGAGAGAGAGAGAGACGGCGGTGACTTGGCGGCGTGCGACGACTGCGACGGCTAAGGCAGGCGACTCTGGTGGCGCTGCGTGCGGCGGAGGAGATGACTGGACGGGGGAATGGTGCGACAGCGAGGGGGAGCGACTGCCGAGAGCGACAGAGCTGGCGGCACTTCGGTGAGTGGTCGCGGTGGCGAAGCTTCGAGTTTGATCGAAGGCTAGAACGGGAAAAGGGTGATGGGTTCTCGGGCTGGCGCGTCGACTGAGTGCTCGAGGATGGAGCGGCCGTGACTGCAGTTGAGAGTGGGGGGCTTCGATGGTGTTCGGAGGAAGCGGACGAGGCGAGCGTTGCGGTTGAGTGGACAGCAGAGCTCGACTGGTGGATGTCGAGCGAAGGAGGTATTGGGCGAGCGACGATGAGCAGCGGTGGGGCGGCGAGCGGGAAGCGCTGGACGAGCGGGGAAGGCGCTGGCAATAGCGGTAGTGGCGTCGAGGACGAGGAGGCAATGGGAGGGGGAAACGGTGCAGGGTCCGGTGACTGGCAGGAGCGGTGCGATTGCGGGGCAGGGTAGGCGGACGACTGGCGGAAGTGGCGATGCAGTGTGGGGGTGAGCGGGAGGCGAGCGGCACTGGGTCGAAGTCGAGGTCGGGGTGGCGATCGGAGGGGAGCGGGGTAAATATGAGAGCTGGTGGAGTTGTGGTGGGGAAGATGAAGAAAATGGGTTCTGTTGCGGTTTGGGGAGAAGAAGGAAGAAGAAGTCGAAGAAGGGGGAGGAGTTCTAATTTTGGTTTGTTTTGGTTTCTGTTAGGGAAAAACAGAGAAGGAGAGAGATAGTAACGGGGAGAGAGTGGGGGAGTGTTTATAAAATAATATTAATTAGGGGTAGTTAGAGATAGTGGGGATTCGTTACGGGGATGTGGGAAGAGTGGGGAAAAGTGGAGAGATTGTATACGGGTGTGTGCATGGATTTTTGGGTTTGGGTTTAGGGTTAGAGTCCAATAGGGGGTGGGCTTGAGTTTGGGCTTTAATAAACTCAATAATAAAATCAAAATACAACTTGGGCCACTATTTGGGCTTCAAATGAATATAACATAAATCCAATAATAATTGGGGGTTTCAAACCAAAAAGAGGAGAGACAAGATTTGTAGTCGGAATATAAATTTGGATTTCAATAGGAGATTCAAAATGATTTTAAATGCATTTGAATGATTTATACAAAAACTAAAATACAAGAATACATGGAGGAAGAGAAAAGAAATAGAAATCCGTATAATCGGAAACAGGGATTACAAATCCTACCCACCTTACAATAAGAATTTCGTCCTCGAAATTCATTATGTCAGGCAGCAGGACAAAACGGAAACAAACTTAAGAAATAACAAGATAAGGAAATTAGAAAAAGAAAACTCAGGCGATGGGAGCACCAGAATGAGAAAAGGATATAGATGAGACCGATGTCGAATAATAAATCGACAAAAGATGATGGGTGAAAAAGGCGAACAAGATCTGAACGATACAAAGAAGGAGGAACAACAAGAGAATCCTGGGACCTGTAGGTTATGGGCCAACCACGCTTCCACTGCGCTACTCTGATGGCGATGTCCCAAGCAACATACATGTCGATGTAGGCCACATGACACCAATCGATGAACCGGGCAGGAAGGAAAGAATGAGGCATCAGGATCAGGGACAGTGTGGGCTCAAGATAGATATAATTAAACAATGCAGAATGAATATAAAGTTTTTCTTCAATTTTAAATGATCAAACGATATGTTATAGATCAAGACTAAAATGGGTAGGAGAATTGGGTTATAAATCAAATAACAGGTTTAAATCCAATAAGGAAATAGGCTATAGGATTTTTAAAATATACATTAAATCAAATAGTGAAAAGTATATAAAATTGAGCGTGGCTCAAAACAAAATAATAGTAATAGTAACGACAAGCATAATAATACCAATAACAAAAATAATAACAACATATCAATACTGCTAACAATAAAATAACAATCATAATAACAATAATATTAATAATAATAACAATCATAACAATAACAAAAAAAATAATGATAATAATAATAATAGCATAAATGGACATAATAATAGTATGCACATATGTGTCAGAATGGAAAAGTGAGTTTAATAGATTTACTAAAATAATCCAAACAGTAGTAATATATAATATAAATGTTCGATCACTTAAAATATAAAATAAAATTAAAATACACCGTTGTTTGAAATGAATAAAATTTCCAGATAGTCAGATGAAATAAAAAGTTTCTTAGAAACCAGAATAATATTTTGTTAAAATCCGATCAATTGAAAATGTAAATTGCTGAAAAGAATTTGAAAGCAAAAGGAAGCTATAAAAATCTTAAATACAGAAAGTACACGGAAAGATACATATGTGCAGGAACAAGGGTTTGAGCTCAAGTTAAATATAGTGCAATCAAGTGTATATAAAATTTAGGCTCCAACAAAAATACCAATAATAACACCAATAATAATAAAATATTAACAATACCGGTAAAAATAATAATGTAAGACGGAATATAATTTGGTTCAACAGATTTTATTTTATTTTTTTTGTACGAAAGTAATTCATTATTAACATCAGTAATAATAAAATAATGCAAACAACAATATCAATAACAACAGCAATATCAATAATAATAATGATATCAATAATAATAACGAAAACCATATCAATAATAATAACATCATAAAACAAAATAAGAATTTGGTTTTTCAACTCTATAAATAAATCAAACTGGAATATATATGGTCGATCAATTATAACTGGAAAGTGAAGTCAAAATACACCGTTAATCCCAATCGTAAGAAAATATGAGACTATTCAATAAGAATTCAAACCCAAATATAAAAATGTTGATAATCGTACGAACAACAAAGGAACACAAATTTAAAGGTTATATAAAAAGAATAGTTTTCGGAGAAAAAAATAATCAGTCAAGATGCATAGAAATACAGACAAATTTAACTAAGTAAGGAAATATTAATAACCATGAATGTGAAAAACATATAATAATTATCGAATGTTGACCTTATAATCAATACTCGAAAACACATTAAAGGGTAACGAGTAAAATAATCCAAAACAAATATATGCAAGAAGATTTAAAAAGGAGTCCATTAAATATTACAAAAGGAAGCGTCAGATCATTAATTAGGACGTGGAAACAAAAGTAAGTAAGAAATCTATAATGTTAAAGAATTGGAAAACGTTGGCGATAAATAGTAATTCACAAAAGAACGAAAACGTAGACCATAGTTGGTGTACTCAATCTTAACATAAATGTAAAAATAAATTTGTAAACACAAAATAGAGTAAAATTAACTATACTAGTTTAAATTGTATGGAAACATGAAGTGTAATAGTATAAACAAGATGTCATAAAGAAAATATTGCTTTACCCTTAGTTTCATTATATAAGTAAAATTTGTCTTGAAATACAAATTAGCAATTAGGTAGAAAATCTTGCATCCTTAATATCAAGTTGCATGTTTGACTTCACGACATCAGGTTTCAAGTTACCGTCCGGATATTCGGCTGCACACTTTGCCTCGCCGATATCCAGTTGTAATTTGCCTCCATTGACATCGAGTTGCATATTTGCCATCTCGACATTAGGTTGCACCGAAATGGTGAAATGGAGGATGGAACTTCCATATACATAGGGATAAGGGACATTTAATTTAAGTATGACGTATGTTTTGAAATTCGTGATATAAAAATAGTAGAAGGTAAGAAATGGAGTTGAAGGTCACTCAATAGAATATAAAAATAGATGTATAAATTATAAATATCAAACACAATAGTACAAAATCGCAGTAGTGGGAATGATTTATAAAAGTAGGGAGAAAACGGAATAAAATACATGCATAAACACAATGCAAATTTACACAATAATTATATCATACAAATATACAGTATCGTAGGAGTTAAACGAGCCTCTAACATGTCTTTGAAGATCTACCGATGCCGATCGACGAACCATGCGGGAAGAAAAGAATGGACAACTCCAGAATCAAATGAATATGGGCTCAAAGAATAAAATTATACCCAATGAAGAATCAAGGAATATGAATGAATGGAAGGGACAAACAACTGAGAGATGAAGGAACTGGATATGAAGAGATCAAAAGATGAATCAAATGAGAGGGAGGGGTATCCAGATTACATGTTGGTTATTCATGTTCATGTGATTAACGTGGTGCGCATATTATCGAGTTAGACTGGCTAGAACCAAGCTTGACTGACATATTAGTCAAACATGACTAACACATTAGCCAAACCAGTTAAACTCCAACATAGTTAGAGCCTAACCTGGGCTCTGATACCACTAAAAACTGTCATGCCCCGCTTCCCGGAATACGGGAACACAGGCACGTAACTGAGGCCCAGCGAATGATATAAGTATGCCAACTCATATCATCCATAAGCTGTACCGGTCTTAACTCAACAACACGACAAGAAAGTAATCACAACCACTCATAAATACATAATCACATCAACGGGAATGAAATTCAATAACCAAATCTGGAATATAAAGACTTACCAAATAACTCGAGAGACTCCTGCTCTAATTGTAGAAGATCTGCTCATCAATGCCTCCTAGAAATTCTTTTTGTGCACCTGAACTTGATTATCTAAAAAGAAAGAATAATTTGTCCTTAGAGCAAGTACGGACAGCAAGTAGTGAAAAGCAGAGAGTAAGGGAACAGGTTACATGAAAGAATATGAATCAAGATCAAATTGTAAGGACAATAATGGTACTAATAGCAATGGTCTTAACCAAGTATATATACATGTCAACTAGGTCTATTATCAAGTTGTTTCTCCTATCTAGTGCACGTACTACTGCATCCCATACTACAGGTTCGATGCACGCACAACAATGTTCGTTTTAGACTTCGTGGTGGGGTCTACAGAGCGTGTACTCGGGTATATCGCGACAACAAGATAACAAGATAACAAGTTCACGTCTCCACAAGTATTCTCCACCTTCCATGTAACAAGTCCATGTACAAGAGGGCCCTACCGAGTACATTTTCTGAGACTGTCCACTACTAGGTCAACCCTTAGAAACCCCGGCTTGTTTTAGTATTTTATTAAGTCATTCATGTACATGCGAGTGGTTATAATAATGTCAAGTGAATGGTAATTATGCAGCAACATGACGTATTACACAATAATAAGCAAGAAGTGGTAAATCTGAAACAACAATTACTTTAACTGATTCCTAATATAACTGGGTCGAAACCTCAGTACAAGACAGACAAGACATCATCACATAAATGTTTATCAAGTGGGTAATTATCGAGTTATTGTATCATACATGTGGTAAGAATAATTTACAGCAAGTCATGTGAATTTCCCATTAAACAAGTCAAGTGAATTTGTCAAGTTCAAGTCACAAGATCTCATGTAAATAACATGTATTTAATCACGGCGTGTTTTCTCATGTACAAGTTTATTTATTTTATTCATGTCAAATGCATGTCCAGGCTTGGGTTTGAGTCAATGGATAATAAAAGAAGTCAAGAGTACGTCGGGTTAGCTCGTGTAAACCCTCGATACTCCTAACAGAAGGGACACAAGGCAGAGTTAACGATAAACAAATTGGAACTACTTGCATAAGATGTCAATTAATCTTGAACTAGAATAAATAATAAAGTTCAAGTGGACTTGCCTTTTGTAGATGATTAGATTAGAATCACCAGAATAACAGGATCAGAATTCCGGGGAGCAATCCCAAGAAACACGTGCGAAGACCGAGCGAGAAAATCCAAGCAAATAACGGCAACAAACAGTAGATTATTTTCCCGCACTAAATCGGCAAAACAGCGAACAGCAGGAGGGGATTCGCTGCACCCAGAAAACAGAACACCGAACGATCCAATAGAAATTCTTCTACACACCCGATCAGACCCGAACACAGGACAGCGAAAGTGGGATCGGGTGCGCGCCGAACAACAAGCAGCAAGAGACAACCAATCGGATCGCAGCTCTACACTGGATCGCCCCAAACACGGGACAACCAAGTTGGATCTGCTGCGAACGAACAACGGACATCAAATCCAACGAATCGCGGCTCGTCTTCCTTCTCGCGATAGTGGAGGAGAGAGAGAGAGATGGCGGCGACTTGGCGGCGTGCGACGGCTGAGGCAGGCGACTATGGTATAGGGTTTATATGGTGTAGGGTTTTGGGTTAACGGGTATTTGGGTTTGTGGGTTTTAGGATATCCGTTTCGAATAGGACCCAGCAGGAGAATTGGTCAAAATGTATCAAAATGGGGATTAAATAGATAAATGAGAAGAAATGGTCAATTCTTCATGAAGAACGACACACAGTCCACACAGATGAATTCGATAAAAGGACCAAAAATTGAGTCGAGACAAAAATAACGATTTTATTCGATCTAAAACAAAATACATGATCTCAATATAGATGAAGGAGTACAATGAGGAGAAATACATTATAAAATACAAATACAGGAAAACAGGAGTTACAAATCCTACCCACCTTACACAAAAATTTCGTCCTCGAAATTTGCTTAGGCGGTACATAGGACAGAGTAAAAGCAACTTAGGGGAGGGTAACAACAAGGGATCCAAAGAAAGTCAACTTGGTGGTAACACCAAAATCAGAAGGGAATGGATAACAACGATGTCAAATGGAATGCATGAAAGAGAATAGACGGTATCAAAAGGAAAGAACAACACGAGATAATAAAGCAAGATAAAGTCGGCAAAACTGAAATCAGAGAGGGGGAGGACCGGGAAGAATCAAACCATTCAGTGAATCAACAGATGGGGATGAATACAAGGAACAGAGAGGGATGCAACAATACAAAGGACTAGTTGCAACAGGGGAATCCCGGGACCTGTGGGTTATGGGCCCACCACGCTTCTGCTGCGACACTCTGATGGTGACACTCCAAGCTCCAGACATGTCGTTGTAGACCACGTGACACCAAGCGACGATCCAAGCAGGAAGAAAGGATGAGACACCAGAATCAAAGAGAGTATGGGCTCCAAATAGAGATAGGCAATAATGCAAAATGGATATAAGGCTTGAGCTTCAATCTTCATAATTAAAAGATAGAATACATATCAAACTAATGGCTTTTAACAGAAATAATAACACAACAAATATCAATAATAATAATAATATCAATAGTAACAGAATAATAATAACAATAATAAAAATAAATATAACATTGATAATAATAAAATTAGTAATAATAGTAACAAAATAATAATAATAACAATAACAATAACAGACATCAAAATCATCATAATCGTACAGGTAATTAAAACATAATAAAAATATCAACAATACTGATAATAACGATAACACATACATGCCATAATAGAATTCAACACACTCATGAAAATAATGCAATAATAATAATAATGATAGCATTAAAAATGATATCAATAATGATAATAAATAATACGATAATAGCAATAATAACAATAATATTAATAAGGTAACAGTAATAATAATAAAAATAATAACAGTAATAAAGGTAACGGAAACAATAATAATAACATCAAATGAAATGACAATAATAATAATAATACCAATAATAACGAAAATATTCCTTTACCATCAGTTTATTTATATAAGTAACGAGTCTTGAAATATCCATTAGCAATAGATAGAAAATCTTGCCTCCTTAACATCAAGTTGCATGTTTGTCTTCACGACATCAGTTTGCAGGTTGCCGTCCGGATATTCGGCTGCACATTTTGCCTCACCGATATCCAGTTGCAATTTGCCTCCATTGACATCGAGTTGCATATTTGCCATCTCGACATTAGGTTGCACCGAAGTGGTGAAATGTATATAAAGTTTGAGCATGTTCGGCTCAAAACAAAATAATGATAATAATAATAGTAACGAAAAAAAATAGTACCAATAACAATAATAATAATAAAATATCAATATTAATAACAATAAGAATAACAATGATAATAACAATGATCATAACGGTAATAATAACAGTAATCGCAAAAGGATGATAATAATAATAATAATAATAATAGCAATAATATTAAAATATCAACAACACTAGTAAAAATAATAATGCAAGACAAGATATAGTTTGTGCCCAACATTTTGTGGAAGTAATTTAATATTAGCAATAATAATAAAATAATGAAAACAACAATAAGAATATCAATCGTAGTAACAATAATAATAATACTAGTAATGATAGTGAAAATAATAGCAATAATACTAATGGTAGTAAAAATAGCGTTATACAACGAAATAAGAATTTGTCTTATCTAAATAATCCAGTAGAAATATATAGTCGATCAAAAATGAAAAGTGAAGTTAAAATACACCATCGCTCGAAATAACAAAATCTTTGTTGAGAAACATTTTTATAGAGATCGAAAATGAATGTAACAAATAATCATCGAAATACAGAAAGTATTCGAGAAAAATAATTATAAGGAGAAAATAGGTAGGAGGAAAACGAAGCTACACCCAAAAAAAGAATTAAAGAGAATGATGACTAGAAGGGACAAAGGAAAATTAAGGAATTGAATATGAAGGAAGGAGGACGAGGGGCAAAATCGGAATTGAAGAGAATATAGCAGAGGAGGAATAACCAACCTGATACTCAATATGAATCAACATATGAAGATGATTGCAAGGCAGGGAAAGCAATGAACGACACACGAATTTGAATAAGAAGGGATCAACGAGGCAAGCAGAGAATCAGAGATTACATGCACCGGAATCAAAAGAATATGGGTACAGAAAGTATAAATTGTACCCAATAAGAAATCAACAAATCAGGATGACTGTAAGAGATGGAAGGAAGCAATGAATCAAAGAATTGAATATGAAGGGATCAAAGTGGATGAGATAAGACTTGTGTCCAGATCGAGTTGATTACCAAATTATTCATGTGCTTGCATGGCCTGTTTAATGTTGAGTTAATCCTGACTGAGTCAAGTCTGTCTAATGTATTTGTCAGACTAACACATTAGCCAAACCTGAGCTCTGATACCACTAAAAACCTTGTCACGCCCCACTTTCCAAAAACATGGAATACGAGCACGTGACGAAGCACAACGGATGATTTTAACATCATCCATAAGCTGTAGGATGGACTCAGCATCACAACAAGAATATAACAACATATATATACAACCAAGCATGCATGAATAATTCATTAAGCAACAGAAAACAATTGAAAACAAATAATAATGTCCACATAGTTTTCAAGTCTGGATCAAATGTAAACTCGGGAACGTAAGTCCGTTACAAGTCTTATACGACAGGAAAAATAAATACCTTAAGGCAAGCAATTATTTAAACAAGTCCTTGCTCCAAGCGAAGCCTAAAATGTCTGCTCGCCAATCCTAGCAAGTAGCTCGTCTCCCAAGTCTACTTAATAAATATAAAAAGGAAAAATCGGGAAAAATAAGAGAAAATGCCCTTAGTGCAAGCTAGGGCCACAAAGTGAAAACAAGTACAAGTATGGGGAACAGGAATTGGAATCAAGAATGTAACAGAGTTATAACAAGTAGTGGAAAAACCAAGAACTAGCTGACAAGAGGGACATCCTAGTAAACAGGCTAGTTAACAACTGCTAATGGTAAAACATGTGACAGATGAACCTGTAGGGATAACTAACATCAAGTATCATGTTTCATGTGTCAGGTTTCACGTATTAAGTTTCATGTATCGTATCATCAAATATCAAGTAACATGTGTCATGTTCAAGTTTCATGTTCAAGTCTTGTAGTTATTACTATCTAGGTAGCACTTCATGCATCAATTCTTTTACTACATGGTTGCTACAGTCAGAGCAATTTCGTTTAGACCTAGTAATGGAGTTTATAGGGCGGTGTACTCATGCATCAAATAACAAGCAGGTGATCAAACCATGGGCTCTAGAGGTGGCCCTCGTAGGCTCTAGAGGTGGCCCCCGTCACCATGACGTGACACTTAGTTCTACGTGGCACTTAGTTCCATGTGATCGCAAATATATATCATGTAATCTTGTAATGGGCTCTAGAGGTGGCCCCCGTCACCATGACGTGACACTTAGTTCCATTTAACATACAACTTTGAGAAATACGGGCCCCCTTCCGAGTACACTTACCTATGTTGTCCACTCTATAGTCCTTCCCTCAAACCCCGGCTTGTTACATTTGTTCAGGCAGAATTGTGTATTTGAGTTTATACATGTGAAACAGGGTTGAAATAATGAAAATTAATTCTAAGAAAAATTGGGGATGTCCTATAGGGTGTCCAGCAACTACATATAAAATTTCAAGTCAAATGCTTGCTATTTACATAGCTAAATTAATTCTCAAGGTAAATGTGTACAGTAGTTTTTGCGAATCTGTGCCTACCAGCTGCAGTAAAACTGCAATAACTTTTAGACCGTAACTCCAAATTCGAAAATTACGGAGTCTAACAACATCTAGACATCCAGGGCTATATTTTCTACTCAGGTCTCGGGTTCAAATTCTAATATTAAATGGGTCGAAACAGCAAAAGAAGATTCAGGACAGCAACTTGGGGGAATATCTTACTAGTATAGATTACAAGAAAATTTGTTATTAGGCGTCTAAGCTATTGTGTGATATAAATACAGGATAATGGTGGTCAAAACAGTAAGTAATAATTATTTTTCAAGTCAAATGGTTACAAGATCATCAAACACAAAATGCAACATGTGTCTACAAATTTAGGGCTCCTTAATCTCATATGTCCATGTGTTCAAGGGGTAAAAGAGTCCAAGTAGTTATAATTTAACACAATAAATTTTTTGTGACTCTTAAAATTATGAAATTTACGAGGTTATTATTTGATCAATAACGAAAGTCAAGGAGGAGTCACAATTCTAACTATTTGTAGTATTTTTCAAGGGACACTTGTACTAGAACAAATAAAATTGTATAAGGGATACTTGCCTTAATTTGACGACGATTACATACGATTGCTGAAGAAAATGGGATCGAAAAATCCCGGGCAAAGTCTCCCAAAACCACGTGTGAAGCACGTGCAAGAAATCAACCGTAGATCGAGTTTTCCCCCACACTGGATCAGCCAAAACAGCAAACGGCCATTCGGGATTTGGTGCGGCAAACCAGCGAACACCAGATCCAGCGAATCAGATTTTGCCCTCGCACCGGATCCGATCCAAATAGCGGACAGCAGATGTGGGATCCGGTGTGGACAAACACAGGACAATGATCTGATTGCACGAATCTTGGCGCGATCCAATGGCTGAGCTTCGATCCCGCCCAATCGTCCTTCTTCTTCGTTCTCTTCTTCGAAACAGAGTGCGAGAGAGAGAAGGGATGCAGCGATGGCACCGGCGAGCGATGAGGCGGCGTCGTGGCTCGCGATGTTGAGAAGGACGGCGGCGCGACTGGGGCGGCGCGACGTCGAAGGGCGGCGCGACGTCGAAGGGCGACGCAGCGTTGCTCTGTTCTCCGGGTTCGAACAGGGAAGCGAGCGGAGGTGGAGCCTGTGGTGGTTCGGGGATGCTAGCAGTGTGGACGGGGGTCGAGGTGATGAGTCGAGCGATGGTGACGATCGGAGAAGTGCTGGAGGTGAGTTTGGATTGGTTTTGTGGGTTGGGGACGACGATGGCGAGATGGGTTCGGTTGTAATGGGGCGAAGGCGATGGAAGCTAGGGTGGCGATGCGACAGTGGTTGCGAGGCGAGAGTGACGAGGATTGGGTTCGGGAGTTGAGGGCGACGAGGAGTGGAGACTGACGAGGGTAATGGCATCGGAGTGGAGGTCGATAGATAAAAGCGAGGTGGAGTTGGGTTCGATGGTTCGGAGGAGTGGGGACGATGATCGAAGGGGTTGACGCGAGGGTGGTCGTCGTGGTAAGGGCGAGAGGGGGGCAAAGGCGATCGGGTGGAGGTCGCAGGCGGAGGTGCTGGGTATGGGAAATGACAGAACGAAGGAGGAAGGGAACGGGGAGAGGAGGCGGCTACAGTTGGGGTTGCACAGTATTTTTAGGGTTAGGGTTACGGGGTTAGGGTTTATATGGTATAGGGTTTTGGGTTAACGGGTATTTGGGTTTGTGGGTTTTAGGGTATCCGTTTCGAATAGGACTCAACAGGAGAATTGGTCAAAATGTATGAAAATGGGGATTAAAGAGATAAATGAGAAGAAATGGTCAATTCTTCATGAAGAACGGCACACAGTCCACACAGATGAATTCGATAAAAGGACCAAAAATTGAGTCGAGACAAAAATAACGATTTTATTCAATCTAAAACAAAATACAGGATCTCAATATAGATGAAGGAGTACAATGAGGCGAAATACAGTATAAAATACAAATACGGGAAACATGAGTTACCGCAAAAGTAGGAATTAACACTTGCTTTAGCACGTGGAGTCCACATCTTCTCATTATCAAAACAACATTAAAAAAAAACAAAAAAAAATATCGTTCTCCTCCCAAATCCCCCCCCCACCCAATCCTGCTAACCCTAACGCTCACCTCGCTGTCACCGTACCGCAGCCCGCACCTCCCCCTAGCCGTCGTCGACGTCGTACGTCTTCTCTTGCTCTCTCTCGCCGCTTCCTTTTTCTTCTTCGATCAAAACCCTAATTTCCCCTTGGTCGAGTAAGGCTTCACTTGCCTTAATGCTGATCGCGTCGTCACCGTATTGCACCCCGCCCCTCGCCGTCGCCGTCCGACTTCCCTTTCTCTCTCTCACTCTCATCGCTTCCTTCTTCTTCTTCGATCAAAACCCTAATTTCCCCCTCGGTCGACTACAACTTGACTTCCTTCTTTCTCTGCTTGCTTCTACTCACAAAAGGTACTTATCAAACCAGTAAGTAATTTGATTCAGGTTGTTAACATTGCGAAATCTTTAATTGGGAATTTGTCATTGTCAACATTGAGAACATTGTTAACATTGTGAAATATTTAATTGTGATTGTTCCTTCTTCTTTTTAAAATTATTGCATGTCTAAGAGATGGGCTATGTGTGAAGTATGCAATCATTCTTTGTCTTAACTAATTGAAAAATTTTAGCTAAATTGTTTAATTTTATGTGTATGGTTCTCTAAGTGTGAAAAGGGAAAATGTTTTTTGATGAGGGAAGTAAAGTAATGTAATTAGTTTGTGTATATATGAACTGCATGGAATGAATAGGAAGTGTGAATGAGATATTATAAGGTGAGAGATATGATGTTTACCTAATATAGGGTATCGTATCTCTTACTTCTGCATTGCAAAGTAAACCTTTATAACTTTAGAAAAACTAGAATCTCTCATGAACATGTAGAAACAGTCTGCATAGTGATCAGATGTGTGTAGTGCAAGATATTCACATAATTAAATTAACGATTGAGCTGAGAAAATAAGCGCTTTGTGTGGATTGACCTATAAAATTTCAAATAAGCTATAATTTTGTCATCCAATGAGCATTACCAAATATTTGAATTACCTCGGTCCATTAAAATCACAAAGTCTTGGAAGAATCGTAATGATGATTTGTTGTCTTTTTTTAGAAGTGTCATTGAAGTATTGATTTCTTCTGGATACCCATGTACAATGAAGTTATGGGATAACCATATACCTATTTTTTTTTGCAATATGCATTAAGTACTTTCAAAAATTACATTTATTCGTCGGCAAAGTTAAATGGAAAGACCTCTTAACGACTTTAAGTGTTTAAATTTCTGTTCATAGTTGTGTATAAAGTTACAGTAAGAACTATCTTCTCTACCTTAGTACTTAAATTATAGTTTATTTCCTTTTATATTGTGTGGATTCAGCTTCCAATTTAAGACTAATATATATTATCTCTGTGAATAATGATCATCATCTGAAAATGCATATGCCTTAGGTAGTTCAATTTTATTTCATGCCTTTCTTATATATTCACTCGCAAACCACATCATGTAGTCATTCAATGTTAAGAGGTTTTCTTTTTGTGGTGATGCAAGTTATAGCTTCATGGTACCTACCTATCAGCTTGGCTGTTACCATAAGTCTGAGTTTGTCATTACTGTTTTTTATTTTTTTGCTAAATTTGATTCTGCTATTTTGTTACTTGATTCTTGCACTGTGCACAATCGTAGGCAAATTTGGTGGTGTTTTCAGGGATATACATTATAGGCCCCTCCAATTGACCTAATTTTCTGTTGGCCCTTTATGTTTACATTTAAACCCCAAATTAATTAAATAAAAACTCCTTTTATATATAAACTAAATAAAGTTAAAATTGGAAACATGCCCAATTAAAATTTCCAATTTTATTATATTTTGTAAGAAAAATGTAATGTTTGATTGCACTATGCAAATTTATGAGAAAATACTAAACAGTTTACTACTTTTTAATGTAAAACATCATGATATTCTTTTATTTGCAAGTATTCCAAAATCTGACAAATTCAAAGTTTAGAATTTTTGAGATAAAAAATTTGTGATATGAAATGGTGGGTATCTTGGAATTTTGCTACGTTGAAAATCATTTTAGGAAGTATGTAGATAAATAATTGCAAATCTAGGTGATTCACAATAAAATATAATACAATTTATGATATCTTATGATAAATTAGCCATTACACAACTGAACTACCTGCCAATTATTTTGTTAAGATACACTTCTTTTATGTTCTATTCTTTAAATACAAAAACATTCAGAAAGATGAGTTTAATTACTAAAATATTTTTTTTAAAATGGTTAAGATGATGAGCAATTAAAAAAAATACAATGCAAGCCAAATATGTGGAACTTAACCTGTTTTTTAAATATAAAAAATGCAATTGATCACATAATTTAATAGAACGTCTAATACTTTTTTTTTGATAACGTGGATAGAATCTGACGATTCCAGTCCAATATATTGAAAACGGAACAGAATCTACTAGGGAAGTATTTTACAAACTGTAAAACAACCAAGATTCTATATCGACAAAGAAAAGAAAGCAATAGAGAATATTGCCCTAACAAAACAGACGCAACGACACTAGAGGAAGAGCACGGAAAGGCACGAGCAACATCCACAGAACGGCCCTCGGTGCAAAGCGAAAGCCTCAGCCCACCCCCTCCAAACTGCACCCACCAAAGAGCGTACCCACCAGGAAAGGCAGCGACGCGCAGCGGAAAGGGAGCAGCTCCTTCAAGGGAGGAAGCCAACATAGCGTGACCCAGCAAAAGGAACCATGCACTCTCACAACCTCTGCTACCACAGAGAAAGAACCAGGCGGAGCTAAATAACCAGCCATACCATTCAAAACGAAACAACTCACAATAGAACAAAAGGCACTACCCGGATCTACCCAACCTAAGTGACTCTCGAGCGAGACACATCGAACAGTTGGTAATGATCCGGTCGACTAAGAAGAATGTCGCAACGCTACAGGCCTAAACAAAAAGAACATAACAGGCAGTGGAAAGTAAAAAAACCAGCTAAAATAAAGTCACAAACCGTCAATGAATAAAGAAAGACAGCCGCCAGAGGGCCAACCGGCGCGCTAATGAGTATACCAACATCGAAACAACTGCAAACGCAATATACTCAACTGCATTGAGACAGAACAACAGAATAACAAGCAAAAGCTAAAGGACACAAGCAGAACATTCGCATGGACATAACCTAGGCGAGAACATACCACAAGCTGTACTTAAGTAACAAACAATAGAATAAGAGCTCTGCAACCAAAACATAAAACAGGATCCAAAGCAGAGCCATCCGACAAAATCGGAAACAACCGGCGCAACAAAAGTAAACAACCCAAAACAAAGGTAAGTAAATAGCCAGTGGGGTCCCAGAAACGGACCATAGCAAAATATGGGGGAGAATGCATCCGCAACCTCATCTCTGCAAAAAAAAAACGAGAACGAAAGAGAACAATTAGTGAGAAGAGAAGAGAATAGAAGAAACTAAAAGAACAATTACAAGACGCTGGCGTTAGCCGAACGCAATATTGCAATCGCCTCGTCGAGGCGATAAAGATGCAACACCGCCAATTTATCGTGCAATAAGTTGGAAGGCCACAATTTAGCAAAAAATAAGAACTCCTCGATGATAGAATCGATCGAGGAGGCATTGTGTTTAAAAATCCGAAGGTTCCGTTCGGACCAAATAACCCAAATAATGGCTATCAAAGAAATTGTCCAAGATTTCCTAAATTCTTTCTTGAGGTGGTGAGTGATCCAGCAGGAAACCAAAGAAACGAGAATTGATGGCACTTCCCACGCAATAACAGTAATCCTCCATAAAGGAAGAATAAAAAGGCAATGGAGAAAGAGGTGGTTAGCATCTTCATGCTCGGACGAGCAGAGCGAACATAATTGATCTATGGCCAGGCTAATATATTAGTTTTAATATATTAGAATCCATAGAGGAAGAATAAAAGAACGTCTAATATATTAGTTTTAATCATTTGCCTTCTACATATTATTTTTAATTCAATTGTGAATTTTATATTAAAATGTGTAATTGTGTAGTAATGAGGTAGACCTTATTGCTATCAAATGCTTGAGTTTGAAAATTATGTTATCTGTAACATCTTTACTACGTCATTGTTGAATGTTGATATGTTGAATTATAATTATATAGAAAAAAAGTTGTATATATGGGGAGGTTTTGCATACTTTTTTATTGAGTGTTATAGACATTTTAATATATCTTTTGGTAAAGTTTGTGCAATTTGCACAAGGGGTGTACTAATTTATATCTCATACTAATAGGAGAGAGAGTCTACTCCATTTCTCCTCACTCTATTGTGAAATGGAGAAAGGAGAAGAAAACTATGGATTCATATTAACTAACACGTGCACTACATACAATTTTATTAAAAAACAAAACATAATAAAAAACCCAATTCCTCAAATAGAATTTCTTCCCCTCCTACTTTCTCAATCTCACAAAAACTCACATCTCTTTCCAAACCCACCCCTATCCCCTAACTTAGAATTAGACTTTTAAGCAAACACAATTTATAAAATTATTTTTATATAAATTTTTTTAGTCTACCATCTTTATCATAACATGTGCTATAATGCATGATTTATAATGTATAACATATTTACTGAATGTTAATGATGTTACAATATACATATTAACATAAATTAGTTGAATTTGCGACATCTTTTCAATGCATGCATTTTTTAGCTTTAGTAATATTCAGTTGGATAACATTATGGTTTGGCAGTAATTCTCTAAAACCATATGCTTATATGAGAATGATAATAAAGATTTCAGTAATTCCAGTATGGATGATATTCATAAATTTCTCCCGATTCTCTGAAGCTTTTTTAAAGTTTTATGTAATTTTATGAGTCCCTCAAAACTATTTTAAGTTGTGCAATTTGCACAGGGCAACACTAGCGTGCAATATATTGCACAGGGTTATACTAGGGTTATACTAGTGTATCTAAAATATAATTGGGTTACAATTTTAGAAAACTCTGCACCTTGGAACCTATTGTTGCATTGAATTTTCAAGAGAAATTTATAGGTATTTAAGTAACATGTAATATAAGGATATAAACATGCTCAATTTAAAATAATAGAATAAGAATTTGTCAATATAATTGTTTTTGGTAATAATATACTAGTATATTCATGTACAATATATTGCACATAATTTTTATTTTTTAAATGAGAAATAAGAAAACTATTTTTGAAAAAATTCCCTAATAATATTTATATAATATTGCATGCTTTTTAAGGTTTGGTTAAGAGATATGATTGCACTTTAAAATTTGGATGAAGAATGAGTGGAGGATTGCCTCTTACATTTGCCTTTTTTTTCAAATTTTTTTTTTAGAAAATCTTTGGACCAAAAGTTGTAATATATTGTATATAATCTTTTGTCTTTAGCTAGGTTTCAAAATTTTTATCAAGCTGTCAAATATACATATGAATTTATGGTAACATACTCTTTTGTTTACATGGTTTAAATTTTCTTAACTATTATCTGTAATATTATAATGGGAGAGTTGGAGTTGTCATTAGTAGACAAAAAAATCTGTACATTGCCCGTGCATAATTAATTGACGTAGGTCTTAGGTTTGAAGCCAGATTACGTCGGAATTTTTATTTTTAAAAATTATATTTATTAAGACGTGTATACTAGTAAAGTGGAAATAGGATCTTTTTGTTATTATTTATATTTTTTGATTTTTTTAGTGAACTGTTAGGATTCTATATATATCTATATATAATATATTATGCTAAGACAACTTTTATCTCATGATTTTTTTTTCTTTTCTCCATTTAAAAAAGGATAAAGGAGAGGAAAAGCAGGATTACCAAAAAAAAATTTTTAGAAAAAATGTCTGGATTACAACGACAAAAAAGCAGGATTACCAAAAAATAATTTTAAAAAATGATTCCCCAAAGAATGGAGCAATTGCGAAATGGTTTTTTTTTTTTTTTTTTGAGTTTTGGAGAGGCGTGATTCAATATTGTCCAGGAATACTTTTAATGTAAAAAAATAGAGATGGCACGATCTTTCTTGCAGTATACATGAATGATTTGTAGGAATGTCACTTCGAACAATTCTTTTAGAAAAGAAAGCAATGCCAAGAGAGACTCACATCCTTATTTTCTAATCTTCAGAAGAACTTCTAAGATGTCACCTCAATGAAACTGAACTCAACCCCAGTCGAGTGGTGACTTTGCACGGTCTATAGTATCCTTAAATTCAACAACACTTAGCTATGATGATGTTAAATTCAACTGCTATTGCATAGGTGAGGAACCGTGACAAGCAAGGTCTTTGTGTTGAGTTGTGCAAGTTAACTCCAACATCGTTGGACTTGCCGAAGCTCTGTCTATTTGGCAAGACATGTTATCAGTTCTACACTATCTACAAGTAAGCTATATGGTGACCAATGATTCTGCTAATGGAGATAAGTGAAAAAAGAACCTACTTCACCCCCCTCAGAGAAATTTTAAAGCATGAAAAACAATTGCGAGTTCCTCAACTATATTTTTATAATTCGTGAGTACAGGGTTTCAACTTATCATCTAATTTTTTCCCTAACTACTTAGCGGTCTAATTTATCATTTTTCAATTTTCAAATGTTCTTTGTGTCTAGATACTTAAATTTTATTCTTATGTTTTAAAATTATCTTCTGAATAGTGATTAGAGATAACTCAAACTTTTTAATTTACTAAACTAACTATTATGTTTGTGAGGTTTCTTTTTTCTTTTTTGCAATAAATCAAGAAAATTTTCTTTTAAGTTATAAGTTTGACTAGGTTTGCCCGTTGACACGTGCCTACAACACGTCTTCAGAACGATGCATCTACTTTGATTATATAAAATAGTTTTAGAGGTCCAGTAAATTAATTGAAGTAGGAATCATATTATATGAGGAAGCAGTATATCTACCTTTAAACTTAACCATCGCCTTCTTGATCATTAGCTTGAACTTACCTAGAATGCATATAGTTTGTTAGAAACACTGCATAGAGTTTTTTTTAACTTCAGCATCACTTTTAGATACTTGTAATAGTTATGCAAGGACATGATTATATAGGTTTTATAGAGCTTACTCTAATCCCATAACCACTATTAGCATGTCTAAATACAATGGTAACCCAAGTGCAGGTGTGAAGGTATCTACAATACCAATAATCTAAACATTTGTTTGTCTGAGACTCAGTTTGCAATTGAAATACCTCTTATTATTATTTCAACCAATATGTAATACATGAAGTTCTCAAAACTCTAATCCAATCTAATCATTTCTTTAATCTCCACTTTGTCTTCCCATTACACCTTTATAAAAAAAATCGAAATGGATCAATAACAAATTTACTTTAGCTATTGTTCTTGAGTTGAGAGTTTGCACCCTTCACTAGTAAACTCCAGT